>CM067348.1:5412981-5427981 GCA_034190875.2 Urechis unicinctus | reverse complement strand
GAGGCGATCAATTATCACTTTCTAAACAAAGAAACACCGCCAGATCGATATCCCATTCCCATCATAAAACACCTCACAAACAATCTACATGGGCTGATCGCACATCATGATTAGTGTGTATTTGGAGTCCAGAAACTCGTTTTCGGACATCATGTGAGCACGGCTGGTATTCAGCCACTGCATGCTAAGGTGGCAGCTGCTCAGAACTTTCCACTGGCATCCATCGTCCACTTGTCTTTTCCAACTCTAAAGCTACTGACAACTAGACAGCTCGTCAGCAACGGCAGCTATAGGTCATTGCGGAAATTCACTGCAGCATTGAGTATGTATCTGGACCCGAAATCACTGCTGCTGATGCTCTGTCCCATATCCAACTTAATCATGTGCAATTCGGTATTGATAACGAAGCCACTGCTCCTAAGGAAAAAGAACAAGAAATCGACGCATAGAGTACTGCCATCACAGGCCCCAAATGGAGTAATATCCAACACGGACAAACAACGCTAATCTGCAATATCAGCACTGGACGCCCACACCCCTTCGTCCCAAAGGTATTTCGTTGCTCAGCCTTTAATGCCATTCAAGGCACTTCTCATCCCAGTGTTCGGTCTACAACAAAACTGATCTCAGACAAATTTGGGCGGCATGGGTAACACAACGTCGTCTTGTTGTCCCGCCCTTGCATGGGATGCCAAATGGCAAAGATCACCAGACATTGTCACAGTAGCCTTGGAGAGTTTCGCGCCCTAACTCGCCGTTATGGACACATCCATGTTGATAAAGTAACACTCACTCCATGCCAAGTACCTCTATACAATTGTCGATCACTCAACTCGTTGGCTTGAATCCACTACTATGACTGAGATGACTACATATCATTGTGCAGCTGCTGTTGTCAACACAAGGATAACTCGATTTGGGATCCCTGACCACATTACTTCCGATAGTGGAAAACAGTTTACTTCCTCCTTTAGGATATCGCTTAGATGCATCTTGGGAACGAAACTCCATATGACTACAGCCTACCGATCATAGTCTAACGGCATGGCGCGCCCATCGGATCCCCATGCAATCACTAATGGCTCGCTGTGCTGGCCACTATTGGCTCATCCTTCTGTCTACTTTGGATCTTATTAGGCATTCGGACCATGTCACGTGAGGGTCATGCCATCTAGTCAGCCGAGATGGTCTACGGAGAGCCCCGTGTCGTACCCGATAATTTCCTTCTTTTGCCTGCACGAGAATTATGTTGATGTTAATCATATCTCTGCATGTATTATCATTAACAAAATTGTTTAAATGCTGGAAAGTGTATTCTATCATCATGCTTTGATGACGTGCAACGTCTTTGACAGAGACATCTTGTTATTGTTTATGCGATAAATATAAATATAACAAATCCACAAAATGCAAATGGTAACCAACCCAAAAAGTATGTAGGCCTATGATCATTTCTTTACAATAATATATCATGCTTACACGGGGAAGATATTGTTATTATACCAACAATAATGCACCATACCCGAATCGCTCGATGCATAAAGGATGTATATTTGAGATTGTAATTTTCCTTGACAACCTAATATCCTCCTTGTGAGGATCCGTTATCCACTTGTCCTCTTGGAGATGATGTTATTCCTCAGTTTTGCTCACAAGTGCCGGTTCATAAATCCCCCCAGGTGATAAATGCATTGTCCGGGAAATGAACTGTGTTATTTAGTTAGAATGAGTATTCAGCTTTGTTATATGACACAGTATTCAATGCGCCGATAGATGCTGACCGCATAATACAATAAGGGCCCAAGTACATCCAATTTTATAAGGCTATTACAACGATGCAAAGTTGGCCAACTCGGCGCGAGTTCTTGTAAGATTGAAACAGCTGGTTAAACTATTAAATGACCTTACTTTATTACATAATAGTGGAGCGCTGTTGCCGGGGTCGGCTTTTTACGTTCCACTGAGGCATAACAGTACTAATCATATTGGGTACTGTTTGTCGCTTATGCACGTAACGAGGCGATGTGAACGCCTATACATAACGGTAATAAACCATAGGCTGTAGCTAATATTGTTCATATCGCTCCATCGATGGGTTTTGCTCATTCTATGACGGTCGTATTGATGCCTTGCACGTCCAACCCCACATAGAACACATCGCATACTATGGTCAAAACTAACACAGCTTGAATGAGGTTGCAATAGAAGTTGTTGCACTAACCAAGCACTTGTCATGCAAATTAATAAGGATAGATGTCTGTACTGTGCGCTTGAAATCCTCACGGAAGTAGAACAAGATGTGCATTAATGCAATAAACAAGATGCATGGCACCATAGACTAAGATTAATACCTAGTTGTTGTCGCATCACGTAAGCCCAACCAAATGCCAATATTTTATTCATTTAATGCTGAAATCAGGCTCTCTCTTCCCCCCTACTGGCAACTTATTGGCAACATGAACTTTCATCGTACACCTTTTAGTGTTCTTTGCATAACAAGTAACGGCCGCCAATCTAAACGGGTGATATGGTTACACCGTCACTCCAGCTGCGTTGGTTTGATGTACGACACGGAGAGTTAGATATTGATCTCAAATATTGGTGGCGTCTTGTTTGAGGTATGTGATAATATAATCGCCATGCCAAAACTTCTGAATAGGCATTACCTGTGTAAAACACAAATCCCATGTTCGTTATAGATGAAATAGTAGTGTGATCTAAATGCTCATCTGCAGATGAAACATATTACCTTACATATAGCTTTCGGGTGCATCAGTTTTTTTGCATTGTAGTAAAAATGACTGTTGCAGTTTGCTACAGGGTATGCAATATCTGAGACCAAATTGCCATGGAAGGTCGGTGATTTGTGCGCATACCCAGGGGCACTGACCCTTCCATTACTCTGCTCAACTCCATCATTTCATTTACGATTGCAAATTATATGCTGTCAAAATTGGTTTCGCTCCAGAACGGCAAAAAGCAACACCGCAAAAAAAAATACCTAAGGGATTATTTTGCTGATCGCAATTGCGAAATAATTCTACCAGTCTATCGTACCAATATTAACCTCTTATATTATTTAGTCTTGAAGTCTTCTTGGCTCATTCATGGAATAAATTCTTTTATGGCTTCATGTAACTTATGCAGCGAGATTCTTCGAGTCTATAGAAAATTCAGCACTTGTTCGCAACAAAATTAGTGAGCGTATAATATTTAATCAGTTTCGCATTTGTGAAGCAATTTCCGCTCGCTGTATGACACATGCGGTAGTCAATTTCAACACGAGTGATTTTCTGATGCTCGAGTTCATTGGTGATCTGTTTTGGTTTAATCTTACCCCTCTGGATTTGCTACAACGTAACAATAATGTCCGAACATCCCTTTAGAACGAGTAATACACTTACCTCAGTCGTATTTGCTTATAACTTACGTGAAAGCAATTTAATATGGCGGTGTTACGTAGTAACTGACTGGCATTTCTGGCAATAGAACAACGTGCTGCTACTGTCTCTGTTGTTAAATGTTTCGTGATGAGTTGTGCGCGATAGAGAGTTTGTGAGATCTCTCCAACGAGTAAACTAGGGTCGAATAATCAAATGACTATGGCGGGTAATCAAACATACTTCTCAATTTGAATAGATATATATGCCATGTCATTTTGACGCCAGGCCTATTCCTAGTCAAATAATGGTGATCTCACCATCTGCCCTCCTCTTGTCACTTCAATATGCCTTTAATTAGCCAAAAATATCGTTCAAGATGAAAACTGCACTTCAATTTGCGTGAAAAACAAGCTTTTAAAACTTTTATCATAATAAATGCCTATTGACGTGTCCGAATAACTTTTTAAAGACAGTCTCTCTTAGTAAAACCATGAAGAACAAGATTAGAATTTGGTTGAACTCTGTGCTAGACCACACGATTTCTGAATTGATTTACAAAGTGGGGGCGTATGGTATCATTTGTTTGTATAAATTTACCTCTTAATGTCTTTCAACCCTCATGCCTGTCCGCATAACTATATTTTTAAGTAGCAAGTGAGGAATACCGATCGCTGTGTTTACGTTTAGTATGTTTCAGTGGTACTCGAATGCTAGTATTCGCTTGCTTTCTCAATTATTTTCTTGTAATTCCTAATTTATAGAAAAGCATGTTTTTTCACTGTAAACAGCGTTTTTCGCTCCCGTTGACTGATGTGCTACATCTTGGAAGTTAATTTAGCTGACGTGTCTAAAATAACGTTCCCCTCACGTGGTCTGATTTTAAATGCAGGTTATGCTATCTTACTTATTCAACTAATTATGCAGAGCAACAAGTGGAAGCGCCAGGCTAAGCAACTTGTGGGTTTATTATTTTAAGCCATATCTGATACTATTCGTGTCAAATCTCGCATTACATTCATTAGATGCATGATGAATGAAGTGCAGTATTAAGCCATTAAAGTGCGAGAGTGTATATCAAGCCGAACTTGTAGAACTGTAAAAGTGTCCCCCTTATAAAGTTGTCATAGTATCACTTGCACCATGGAGGTCGACGGTGAGGCTGTTGTGTTATTTTATATATATTACTACTTAGAATGATAATTTTCTCTGAATGTGACTCATTTTATAGATTACTCCATGTATACATAGTGATCAAGAATTTCGTAAGCTATATTGAGGATAGCTTCAATGATCACAGATGGTGAGGGTTGAGCTAGCGCTGGCATGGTTTAAGTGCTTAGCAAACATTGCGCCAGGCTTTTGGTTTTACTTTACAAAGGATGCTTATGATCAAATGAGAGCCACCGCCATGGCACTAGGTTGATTTTACCAAACAAAAGACAGTGACATTAAAGCTGAGCCGATATTGCGTAGAATTGCACATAAAGAGGCAGCAATTGCAAATTGTTAACGTTGAGCAAACGCAAATTGTCAACAAATAGTGGAACGGGATATTGTCGGTGTAAAGAGGCGACTTTCACTGGTTAATACAATCAAATAGTGAAACGTGATGTTTAATCTAGAAGTGATGGCCTCGAGACAAGCATCTACACATAAATTTACTATGTATGTGTTACCGCAAGTTTTATAAATACACCTTGCAATGGATCAGAAAAAACGTTGGGGGCGAAACAATTTTCTGTGACTGAGATGTAAAATCATAAGGCGATAGCATATGTACCGTCGTCTCCACTCGATCCGTGTGTTTTTTAACCCACATTACCAGTATTGCCATAAATACAAGCCCATTAGATGGGAATGTACCACAAGCCTTAGTAATAGTCACAGGCATTTCGTTCTTACCGCTCCATCGCTGCTTTTTTAGTACTTTATGTTGGCCGATGCACATCTAAGCCAACAATAAAGGATTTGCCCTCCGACATAGCTCATTAATGCATCACATATTTTGTTCACAATATAAGTTGGGGTATTAACCGGGCTACTTTCAAATAAAATGAAGATCGATGTATTTTCTTTAAGGCATCAGGGAAATAGAACTAAGTGATCATTAATGCCATAAACAAGATGCATGGGACCATATACCCAGAATAACGACAAGGTTATGTCGCATCACGTAAGTACAGCCAATGCAAATATGTTTTTCAGATAACGCTGCCACCAGGCTTCTCCTTTACCCGTCCAACGCTTAGCACTGAAACAAAGGCTGTAGGGTCCGCCATTGCCATTATAGACATAATTGCCATCACTTTTTGCGTAACTTGCGGCACAAACGACGACCGCCAGTCAAAATGCGCAAAATGGCCATCACTCCATCGGACTATTGTTGGTTTGAGGTACGTAACTTCAAAGAGAGTAAGATATTGATCTCAAATATTTGTTGCGTTACAACAAAATCACCATGCAGCAACTTCTGCATCGGCATCTTCAGAAGTAGTGCGATTGATAATGCAACATATTGGCTTGCACTCAGCTCGGTGGCATTGCATGATAATGCAACTAAAAGACTGTAACTGAAAAGCGCTGTACTTGATTTTGGCTCAGACAAATGACATGATTCCAACCAGCTAAACAAGCCATCATCAATTGAATAATAATTGAATAAAAAAAAAATGGTCACTCAATGTACTTGTGTAGGGATTAAATTAAAAATATCATTTATTTCGGCCCTCCGGGTTTCACACTTTTCAATACATAACCAGTTAGGCTTAACTTAATTTTCCGATATTAGCTTCGGCTGCAGGGGCGTCGCCAAATGGCGGGGGTGTAGCGGGGTGAGACACCCCACCCCCCACCCCCCTTTCAAACCGACAGTCCGTGTCACAGTCTGCAAAATCCTGTCCAGTCGGCAAATTGAAAGTTCCGCGCCAACCTATGGTGGCGCTACGCTTAGATAGTCATCCCGCAGTCGGCAAAATTTTAGTTACACCCCCCCCCCCCCCCAACCAAATCATCCTGGCGACGTCCCTGTTCGGCTGTTAGGTTTCTTGCATACAGACGAAATTGGAAATTGGGCCATCCTTTTACTTAACATAGCTTTCCTCGCCCAAAGTATAGGATACGAAATATTTTTTTCGGTTATTCGTTAGCAAGATTACTTCCTAGATAGCGAAGACACTGACCCTTATCATAACTTTAGATGTAGTTTAAAAATGCTGTTAAAGGTCCAGCGGTCGCGCTAATGAGAGTAACTTCAATGTGGCATTGTCGAAAAGAAAATCATAATCTCAAATGCATTTAATGATAAATTAGACTTGCAGGGTAGAAATAACAATGCAAAATTCGAATACTAAGCATTGTGTACTGGCAAAAACAACCACAAACGATTGTATAAACAGTGTTATCATATGATTATATATATATATACATATATGTATATATATATATATATGTATACATATATATATATGTATACATATATATATATATATATATATATATATATATATATATATATATATATATATATATATATATATCTATAGATAGATATATATATATATATATATATATATATATATATATATATATATATATATATCTATATATATATATCTATATATATATATATATATATATCTATCTATATATATATATATATATATATATATATAGATGAATGCCTTGATCCGAGCCACAAAGCATATTAATCATCCCTTGCATCACAAGTTGGACAATGATTAAGCAATTTTACCCCTGGGTTTATAAATTACGCCTGCTCCAAAGACTGCTAAGGTTTTGGTAATGCTTATCGCGTCAGTTAACCATATGAATACGCTATGCTATGACCTTCCTCGTTACGCGCGAAAGGGTTCCATAGGGCAATGGTGATTCATCGATTACAGGTTGCTTTTTTTTGATTGCGCGAGGAATTAAAGCTATTTTGCATAGTAACGTCTAGTATTATGCAACAAGTCGGCCTCCTTCAGTCTTTTGGAGAGATATGTAGGCGATATAATACAGTTTCACCACCGATTGGATGGAACTGAAACATATAACATGGCATTGGTAAGTGTTTAACAGAGGATCAGTATGTAAAACATAAGTTTGTAACAACGTAAACTCTCGCACGAACACTTTCGTATTAGTCTCGCCTTTTGGCTCTATTCTACACAAGTTTGAAATGTCATACTCTAGTCGTTTCCAGTCGAGATGCACTGCATTGGTAATAATGACTACAAGATGTTTCGATATTGCCACAATACACATGCAAGGTGTTAGATAATCCCACAATGCAGCATAATTAAGCGACGAGCAGATACTAAATGAATGACGTGGGTGCTTCATCATGATTGCGCTTTGAGGTTCCAAGTTGACAAATCGCGGCTGCAGAATGACCGACTGATAATATGTGGTAGTTCTTCTTTGTTGTAGTGTTGTTGTCCGGCATGTTGCTACCAACCGCTCACTGTCTGATTCTGAATTTTGTGAATACGTCTGTTAATGACCATTTATCACCATATTAGTAAATCATATGCTGTACAACCCTCATTATTAGCATTAAGAGGCCACTACTACATTGCATGGTTACTGCAGCGGTCATTTGGTGGCTTCCATATTGCGTTTGCATTGAGATGCCCTAATTGACACAAACATATGGTGTGAAGCTACTCGCTGGTTCGCATAGTGAAGCCTACCAAAACTTCACCAATATGTTGCAATCTTATATCGTGCGATACCCAGTCTGCTGTACATTCAAATAATTCAGTTATTAAATCATCACCTTTTACTTGTCAGCTCTTCTTTTGCCTAGATTAAGGGGCACATATATATGGGCGGAGGTGCTTAATCATTGTCCATAATAGACATTGCAGCTTACTGCACTCTGCTTAATACCGCACCTAACCATTGCTGGCCATTACCCGTTCTTCGTATACAGAACAACGCTTCCGCATAGAATATTGTCAAGGCAAATAGGCAACGACGGTGAAATGAATAGACGGATGAAAGACACGGTACTCCTTCGAGTTAAAGCAACTCAACTTAGCCTTCTTGTTCGTTTACATGCGATGTGCCGTAAATGTAACAAATCGTCAAATCCATTTGGCAACCAACCGACAAAGTATATAAGCCTATGAGTGTTTATTGCGGTCTGCTACGGCTAGGGCAAGGCATTATCGTGCCATTAAACGATTGCATAATGCGCGGTTAAGTTGTAAGATCCGCTTGATTAAGTATGAGTACGAATACAGCTTCGTTGTGTGACACGGTATTCAAAGCGCCGATGGACGATGATCGCAGGATACGATAAAGCCGGATCGTATAAGGTTGTTATGACAATAATTAAGCTGATGCAAATACTCCTACAAACCGCAATGTCTTGTAAGAATAAACCAGCGGGTTTGTTTGAAACTATAATACAATTGTACTCGATTTTATAATAATGGCGCGCTGTTGCCTGGGTCTAACACGGCTTTAGACGTCCAATGGGGTTAGTTCGTATCTAACAAGCAGCTTAACAGATTGATGTTCATTGTGAAGACTTCAATCGTATAATAAAAGTATTGGTTGGAGAAGCAAATGTGGAAGCCTGTTCTATGATAAACGTCGTACCCATTGTTTCAAATGTTTATTAGACCATCACATATAACACTGGGACTACTAGCCTTTGTGAACCGATTGTTGCTGGCTACAGGGTTACCTTCCTAATGTCTGGCGTATACAACAGACATATTCCAGCCCCGTCAGTCTTAGATACGTTGATTGTCAAATTAACGCCTTTATGTAATGTCACCTGGCAGTGGCTACTCCTAGGCTTATAAGTTCGTGCATTGATCATGTGAGGTTATTTGGTACCGTGTTACGCTTCGTTTAATGCGACCTATCAACCTCACTGAGTATCAAAGGTCTTAAAATGCCTGGCGTGTATACGCCAAACTAACATGCTCACTCTAAAAACTAGTAGTAAGAGATGGTTATTTCATTTCATTGCCAGTGAGTTCGAAGCAGTTTGCAGGAAATCAAAAAAATGTAATTACTTGTAGCTAGATTAGAGGTAAGTCAGTTCAATAGATACAATGGTAATGTCATACCTGGAGTCACACTATAAACACATGGCTTTCACCAGTCTGACTTTTGAAACATTTATTATACTTTTGGGTCACCGTGTTTCCCTACCTTAGCAAAATCCGTATTTTACTGATGACTTTCATTTCCGAGTCACCAGATCGACATGTTGATATCACATAAACAGGTGCTTCATTTACTGCTATGCGCCGTAGAAGAAGAGAATGACTTCCTACATGGCGAGCATCAGCCTATGATTAATTTTTACGATCAGCTACATACAGAGATGCACCATCTTGCTGATATGTTATTCCATTAAGTGCCATCAACGGCTGTAAGTAATGACTATTTATGCCCTCTTAATAGAAAAAAATAGGGCAAGAAAGACAACGGTATAGCTATAACGGCGGAAAAATATGTCGCCTTATTACGGGAAAATGGGCCCTGTTCTACCTACAATTATGCAGCAGACAATGCATCTCATTATGAGATATTCGTCGAATATAAAGAATGTGCAAACAAAGGTAGCTTCGTGTTTGTGATTAATTCGCCTTGACAACGTAATATATTCCTTCTGTAAATCATTAATGATATCCGCCTCCCTGTCTCCGGGAAGGCGCCTATATTTTATGGCCTTGCTCGCAGCTGTAGGTGTATAAATCACCCACAGCTAGCAAAGGCATTGCGAAGTCAATGGTTCATCTTAGTAACAAAAGGTGAGTACACAGTTTCGTTAAATGAAAAGAATTCAAAGCACAGATGGACGCATAATAATTGATCGCGGTACATGTATTTCAAGGATAATAGGTAAGTAGGGGAGAGACATAGTTGGTAAATATGTTAATTTAATGATAAAATGCCAGAGAAAGACTATTTAATTAGCTGTATAAAGGTTATAAGAGACCTACGTAACATTTGAGTTCCTGTATATTGTCCACATGTTCTGATGACTGCGGGAATACGGTAATTCGCTTAATGCATCATCCGGAAACTTGCCATAAAAGATCCATCTATATACTTTGGTTGCACTAAAGTATAAGCTACCAAGGTCGAATGCTTCAGTGGCGAAAACATATGGCGGAGGCAAATCTACTTCATGTCAGTATAAAACGACCAATATCAACACTCGACTCCATTTGCTGAGGAACTGGATAGTTGAATGTTTAGTATTTATGACCCAAAATAACATGTATATTGCAAGGTTCATTTTAAATTAACAAGGTCTGATCAGACCTGTTCTACGCCATCTCCACTTTCCACGTTAATGAGTACATCATTCTAGACTTTGAAAAGAATCCATTCTGTCGAATGTTAATCCATGTTTGCTAACTGACATGGGCTCATTTGTATGTTCAATCTAGAATGGTAGTTTGGGTGCTGATCAATAATTTTTGAGATGAATTATAAATTCGATGAAGGCTGGTCGTTCGTGAACTCCAAAATCAGATGGGAGTTCCTTATAGTAGGAACCACAAGTGCAGCATCTCAAGCGATGTCTTAGTTATGTATTTGTGATTATGGTTGATGTAAATGCTTCGAAGACGTGTATGCAGTATTGTCCGATGTTAGCAATCTTACAGAATATGGCCGCTTTTTAAGCAAACTTAGCAATTGATGTTCCAGGCATCAATAATGATGATGGGGATTTTCTTTGCTGTCTGTTGCCCAGGTGATACTGATGATTGTGTATTTGATTGTGCACCTGGGTGTCCTAACAACCGTTTGTTTTGCATTAGCATTTGACCCGTTTTATTTGACTGCAAGTGAATCAACAATTCTTGTATTGTGCTGGTGCTTACAATTACGAGATTTCCTCTGCACTTTTATCAATGAATTTGAAGATAGTGCACACGTTTTTGCTAAATCAGGGATGTAAATGGCATTCGGCGTTTAATAGGTGCCAGGTTTTTCACAAGGCTGTCATTAGTCGATGCGCCTTTTAAAAGGCGCTGCAAAGTGATTCCATACAGCCTGTCCCTTTCGATCTCTCTAACCAGGAGCTAGCATCTGCATCTGCTTATCAAATTCACCAAGTCTGAGTTAGATATCTACATCGAATGTGTGCCCTTCTAAGAGCACGCCATAAACATTCGGCATTGTCCTTCTCATATGCCCATGTAACTGGCTTAGGACATAATTTATGCTTGAGTGTCAGTTTATGGTTGTTCACAGAAGAAATAAACATATATATACACACATATATATATATATATATATATATATATATATATATATATATATATATATATATATATATATATATATATATATATATATATATATATATATATATATATATATATATATATATATATATATATATATATATATATATAACGGGGAAAGTTGCCAGGTAATCAAACGAACAATCTGCCGCAGGTGTATCCAATTGAGCTTTTGCAAGTTATGATTTCAATATATGCTATCGATCATTAAATAAGACATTGAAGCAGATACACTCTCTGATATGCCTCAGAATCCTGTCACAGAGTTGCATTTTTTAACTGTAAACTCATAAGAAAAGCGCATTAGTTTCGCTTAAACAGAATAAATATCAATTGCGTTCATAGCAAAATTTCGAAAAATGGATTTTTAAGACAACAGCAGTTTACATACTTATGCGTTACGAGCATATTGCTCATTCTAAATCATAACCGACAAATCGTGTTTTATTCAGTCATTATCACAACTGGTGCTTATTATGCTTCCATTAATTCGATATTAGGAGATGAATTATATTTATTTATGTGTTAGGTTAGAGGGCTGCTCAGACGAGCGACATTGTTTGGACGCAAACATTCCGAGTGATTGCACATCTATAATATTCACGTTTCGGTAGTTTAGTGTCTTATATCTTATTTATAGTTGTCAATGACAACTTTTATCACCCCGTTTATAGTGTTCACTTTCATGTAATTGCATCTCAAAAGCACTAACTATTGTACTCGTGTGATTCGCGTCATTGATTGTAAATGTGATAGTCGTAGTTATTGATTAAGTCATCAAGATAATCGGCAACGAACTGCTATTGCGGCCGCAATTCTGCCGCAACTACTGTAAAAATAACGAGGCCCACGCATCAAGTGCAACACAACGTTGGTACATTAATCCTGGTAACGAAGTCATCGCTGCTGTGAGCAGTTTAAAGTCGTGGTTGAGTTGGCTCTTTTATCATTTACAAATTCACATGTAACCATCATTCGGTAAAATGAAATGCGTAATTAGCGCGTGAACGCAACTGCAGCAGATGAACAAACAACCATTTGACCCATACTAGATTCTGTACTTTGGCTTGCACAATATGATAATAACACTTGTGTTGCGTAACCTCCATTACCCTCCTTAACCAACCCTTATAATAGTCGTCATCAATAAGATTTGCGTGTATTCAATTTTATTGCCATCATCACAAACCAGAAACGCATGTAAAGTATTTGATATGAATAAACCTACTTCGTATACTGGTAGTCATTGATTGCACTTCAATAGTGGGTTTCGTTAACTCATTTGCAAAAAAAACCAGAAGTTATTGCTTTTTTCCCTTTAGGCCATAAATGAATATTGCTGTTGTGAAACACACAGTAATATATTTACATATTAGTCATGTGTGTTTATAGCAATAAGTTGGAAATGTGTCAATACTATATGTTCTCTCTGTTTTAGAGAATCCATTTGGCAGCGATAGATCAAACAACGATAAACTTATCAAACTTGAAATCGGGAAAATTTTTTCTGGACGAGGAGAGTTATGGTTCCTTTTCTTTCATACGTAACAAACTTTATTAAAGTAACCTGCGCGCAAAATAAATAGAATCAGCGCACCCTCCAAACCAGATATTTGATTGAGCCAATTACAGTCAATTTACCTGCTGTAACATTTGACAAATAGGTATCACCGTATCAATATTTTTTAATTTCAATTATAATTTATATAAATGTGTTGATATCGGCCAAACATACGTCAAACGTGATGCAAAGGAAATTGTTTGTTTTCCTTATGATATATGGTCCGCTCACATTGCAATGTTGTTGTCACTCCGGCATTATATTTGTATGGTTGCTTGAATAAATATTCATATGTTAAAAACTTAACATGCGATGCGACGCTGATTAATTTTCTGAGAAATAACCAACAACGGTTTGTCATACCGCCTGATAGCTTAGGCCTTGTACAGCTATCCACCAAGAGACTCAACATGAACGTCAAGAGCTTCATTTGTATTATCACGCCATTTCTCCAAATCTTTGAATTGCACTTTTAACATAGAAGCGAAATTTTAAACTGTGGTATAGTTCGTCTGTGTTTATAAGACATATCAATCCCGTAACACACCTGGTATTATCTTAAGGTGAAATACGTAGTTGCATTTTGAAACCGACTACCGAGTAGTATCATCTTTATCATCTAAATTCGTAATTGATACTTTAGGTTGATGTTACTTATCATAACTCGCTTTGGTTCAACCTAGCGGGAAAGAAAAAAGAAAAGCATGAAACAAGAATCCTTTATTGTTGTGTGAGCGGGAAATTAATTGTGGCTTAAGAGTCCGAATTGGGTCCAAACAAACTTTGTATATATAGAGAATATCGTTGCCTACAATATTCATATCTGCTGTGTACCTTTATTGAAAGTTTAGACGTGAATCGCAGCATTACCACAGACACAAATTGCGCACAAAGCAATTGCGGGATAGTATTTGTGTCAATATTGTTACTGTTGGGTGACGAGAGACCTCGCTGGCGTGGTGACGGTAGTACACAATTTATGTTCACGTCACTAGCATGCAATGACAGCCTTTTTCTTTGCTATTCTGCGCGAAACTGTTTCAACCTACCTCATGAACGGTGTGGCGTGTATTTATGAAGCATCAGATATGTACACAGTAGCGTTTGTTGTTTGGAAGCGATAAGCCACGTTCACACAGGGGCATGCAGTGAAAGTCATTACAAATACACATGAGGCGCATGTCACATGGAAAGCGCCCTATATGGAAGGCTTACTAGTTGCATATGATATAGGCCGCTAAAAGTCACAACAACAAATAAAAAGATAAAAATGCATCACTCAGTTGTTTCTGAAGTATGCAGTAACTTCCTCGATAATTAACATGTTCGGCAAATATTTTGATAATTTGAAGGTCTCGATGTAAGAGCTCTAATTTGGGCGACTGCTGTCGTTGTATAAGCCACAGTCGTTTGAAGATCGATTTGATATATGTTTCAAACGCGCTCCACACTAGACTATTCTATGACAAAGTGTGTATAGCTCTTATCTGGGATCAAAATGGGAAATGGATATGAACATTTCGTTAATATCATTTCGCAGTACCTTATGGATATCAATGAAGTCATACAATCATCTTACGATCTCCTGTCTTCAGTTCCGGAAGAGTAGTAATAAACAATTGCTCCTGCATTCCAAGACGGTTATATATGAGACTGCATTCTACCTGACTCTGAATGACCCATCAGATATAAGGGAAATGTCTGAGCCAAAAGTGCAATATTAAACACCATATGATCGTTTGCCAAATCATAATGTTAAAAATCTCTT
>CM067348.1:5187981-5407981 GCA_034190875.2 Urechis unicinctus | reverse complement strand
GTGAAAATTGTCGCAGCCGTGGAATGCTGCCTTTCGAGACGTTTCATCTGTGGTGGAATACATGGAAGAGGGGTTTTAAGCTATGATCCTTCGTTGTAGACAATTAAGTTAAGTCATTTACATGTCGGTAGCCTTTTTCCAGTACTGAAACTCTAGCTGTCGCTTGTCCGCTTGGGAGAGTGGTAAGAATTTGCTCTTGCCCATTGACAAAATCGTAATGACCGGTAGTGATCAGTGTGGGGCGGTTCAAGTTTTATAAGGCTATTCCACAGATAACATATAGCTAGCTTGCACTTGTCCTAGACAATCATCGGGCGATACCCACTGCTCAGTCCTGGCCTACTATCAAATTTGCTTCATATAACTTTACTCTTATGTCTTCCAGTCTGAATCGACTGTTAACATACCGTTATTTGAGTGATACAACATCTTTTGTACAATATACAGGATGCAAGAACAAGATGCATATGTCCTGAAGGTATGTCATGATTTTGGAATTGATCCTTCCTATCATTTTATGCATATGGTATAATAAATTAGATGGACTTCGCTGAATTGTGTTGCTGGTTGTCATCAGTGTGTAGTATCATTTATAGGTTCTAATATTTCTGAGCAAAGCTTAATGTAAATAACAGAATAAGATATATATACTTTTTTGTTCCTTTATTATTTCAATGCTGGCAGTTTGAAACCAATATAAACTGATTCGTACTTGGGAATAAAACTTCTCTAATTCTCAGTACAGAACAGGCTGACAGTGGCACTCTGTCGGCCTAGATACCCGCAGAACCACTGTACCTACTGCAAATATGCCGTGAATCGGAATAACCTGCATAATAAAAACTTTATTATGCAACTTAATTTTGCAACTTTTCATTCAGTAAATGAATATTTTTCATCAGTTAACATCTGAACCAGACAACTTTTTAGTATACTCACTCATGCCAAGTAGCATGTTTCTTCTTGTACCTCTGGCAATTAGCACTATATGCTATTTCTAGTGTCCAGGGACACAGGCACCCGGAGACAATTCTTGGGTGTGCTGTAATACAGGTCACACCCATAGATTTTACTTTCTCGAGAACTTGTGGTATTTCTTGACAGCATTTACTCTCTGCTACTGTAAACATTAGCCCACATGAGCACATAGTACAGGGCATATTTACAATGAATAACTAGCCCCAAAAAATTAAATTGACATAAAATATGAATAAGAAGATGACTTGAAGTAAGACTGTAAAATAAAGAGCAAAATATCTGCAAATGGTAGGAAATTATGTGCCATTACCATTTGCTGTTACCCAGACGGCTCAAGTCATCTTCTATTTGAGGAGAATTTGCTGGCCTTGTCTTAGCTGGAGACTCGAAACTTGTATGGCTGTATGCCCCCATAGGCTCCTAGTTCCTTTTCTAGGTTAGAAGAATACTCACTGCTGTAATCAAGCTCATCGCGTTCGGAGTTGTCACTATACTATGACGACGAGGACATTTTGTTCCTTTGACATATAATAAAAGCAAAATATGATGGCAGTTAAGGACAAGATAAAGTATGTATCATTGAGGTTTGCACTTTAATGTGCACTCGGAAGTTTTGCATCGGTAACCGAGCGCCTGTGGCCCCGAGCGATCTCGAGTTCGGTAACTTCGAGTGATTAATCATAACGTCCCACAATGATGTTATCAAAATTGAAAAAGACTACTATATAAGCATACTATTATTTGAAAATATTATTGCACAACATTATTGAATACTAAATCCTTATCTACAGCTATAACGCTGTAAACTCATTTAACAGTAAACGCTCTGAGGCACTACTTTGTGATGTGCCACGATAGAAAAATAATAGAGCGCACGTGTCTGAACGATTACGTTGTAAAGGAACTTAATTATTAATTCCCTACATTCATGATGCTCATTAAATTATTATCTTAATCAAGTAATCAGCACGCCTCTTTGTACCGCCACGTACTTTGTTTTTATCAGTAATAATGTCTGTAAACTAAAGTAAGGCGGGGCTTAAGTAATTCCTTTCTGCCAATCAGGGACGCTGTTAGATTGAGACCGGCATTTTGATATTGATGATTAGAAAGTACCTTTTCTGCTGCGCAACAGTCAATGAAATGTGGCCTACGAGCTACAGCCGAAGTCAAAAGACCATTATCATCTATTTAATAATACATGAAAAGATGCAAAGATGAGCAATAAATCTTCATTATATGGCCATTAATGTTAACAGAAGAGCCTGTAAATGAGTGAGCTGCGTACCGTGTTGGACTGAAATATATGTAGAATGCGCTTATTCAACCCGAAATGTCAAACATTGTCATTGAAAATATTATATCTTAATCTATGATTCTAGCTACATCTTACTTGTTTAGTTAACACCAGATCGTAAATATTTGTCGTTCGATGGTTAGTGAACGTAAACGAAACTAGAATGGCTATATCTTTGGATTTCAACTAACGAAATCATTAATTCATACCTGGATTGATTCATTTTAAATACTGTGGATATATATTTTTCTTGTTTCTTTATATTAGATTCTTTGACATAATTTGCTGAAGTCAAATAAAAGTGCTCACTTTTTATTGCATGTAAATATCGATGAGAAAAAAATTTGAAGTGAAAATATCAGCTACAATTATTTAAGCCTCGGTCGAACTGTGATATTTTTATTTAGTCTGAATCCTCAATTTTCGCATGGGCAATGTGTTTTGAATGGCACGCAGGATTAAGTATCAAGAAAATAACACATGAAAAAAATGTGAACCGCGCCAAAAGCTAACCCCCGATCGATGCGGTTGTTTAGGAAATGCCATGGAATACAGATTTCTTTGATAAAATTTAATGCGAGCATATCAAAAGCTGCAGTTTAATGAGCGAAAGGCTAACAACCAGGATGCATTTGCATCCGAGGTTAATACTTGTATTATGACCTAGCAAGTCACACGGCTCTCACAAAGAGTGAATAGGATCGGCACATATCAAATCTCAGAGAGTTTACGATTTTCTACATTAATGCTGCTATTGGCCCCTAAACAAACTTGATCTGGATTCCCAAATATTAACAGTTTCTATACAATTCATTTTATACTTCGACCGATGATATCTCTATGAACCAACCCATGAAACTGTCGCCCACTATATCCGTTACTTATTCACAATGCGTTAAGGTGGCGAAAGCCTCCTGATTGTCGCTCGCAAGGTGACCAAAGTGTAAATTACTCGACTATCGACAGATAGTTATCGTTGCTGAGAGCTAAGTTTTTCCTAGAAATATCACACAAAACTAAATAGATACGTTATTTACCAGAAACCATAATTGTGATCTGCTGCTCATCATTCATTTCCCGAACGTTTATATACCATGGCAGTTGAAGTGCAGTGCAATTATATTTGACAAGAAATCTGATTTGTCAGCTTTCAACATTAGAATAGCAAGCTTTATAGTGCAAGACAATTAAAATGCTTAAAATGCTCTACCCAATTAAGCCATTGGAAGTATAACTTTGTTATCCATCAAACAAATCAGCTTAACATAATTGTTATACGACAGCTCATTTAGCACTGTCATGTACGCTAAAGGACGTGATATGTGCAAAATAACTCTGATCCCTGTTACAAAGGTGTATTTCGGAGGTGCAATTAGCAATCATGCATATCCCGTTCAACTTATAATGAGGAGATTAATGAGATAAGATACAGAAATGCAATTTTAAGAGCGCGATGCGACGGAGTTAGAGAGAGGAAACGGATGAATGGAGATGCAGGAAGAGGGGAGTCAACGGGTAAAACAGTGATCCATCACTGTACATTCAACACGCTTATCTGCCGACGTTAGCATTTATTCATTTATAAAGCATCATTATATTGATAACCTAGAAAAATAATGACCCGATAATATCAAACTCATCTACCAACGTAAAATAATGTACGCAGCATGTCGTTCTAATTATACCTGATGATAACTCGAGTATACATTTTGTGAATTACGAACTTAACGATGACGATGACGGATTGATTTGGTGTCACAAATTTTACCTGACATTCAAAATGTACCTTCCTAGTTTGATCACAGAGTTTACTGCTATAGTAAAGGGGCTCACTTCGAGTGGCTTTGCGGTGATCGCTCCCCTAGTTATAATACATTATAATCGTAAGGTGGCGCTACCATGACAAAAACAAAAGCTCATGGGAATAATAGGTTGAAGTCACTTCGATTGATGAGAGCAGGAAAAATGTCGTTTTGCAGAGCCTTGCTGCTGCCAAAACACGTCGCACAATAGGCTTATGAATAGCGAAAATAGCAAGTACACTATTTAATAAATGTCCTCTGTATGAATTACCCGATGTTAGGTACATCTATCGAAAGTAGCTTTAGATTGTCAATAACTGTTTGCAGCGAGGGAACTGGCCTTGGGTCAACATTGCCATTTTTGGCATGCCCGGTGGATGTGAAGGTCTCGAGCGCAGAATTTATAGCTACGCTAAACTGGATGATGATTATGAAATTAAACAAAAGACAACCCCGACATCAGGCGACGATACCATGTAATCAAAAGCACATAGGACTGTTGATCAACAGCTCGTGGCTCGGCGGCTGTAAAATATATGGAGTCATCTCATGGATTGAGGCAACAGAAGCTCCAAATTAAACAGAAAACTCCACGTGGTTTTAAGAGACGCTATATCAAACATGGTACCCTTTAACATTGTAATAGGCGCAATTCAAAAGAAAACAAGAACATGTGGTGGTAAACAAAACCTTAATATAGCGATTTTGGCAATGACATCAAGCTAGGTATAGGGCTGATTGTAACCCAAATATGGCAAGTTGTAGGCGTTAATATCCATGAATAAAACCGGTGGGAATTTCGGCTGATAGTACCAGAAAAATAATGATATGCACGCACGTTGTGACCAGACCTGGTCGCCACTTATTTGCATATATTTAAATATATTTATAAACAATGTTCGGAGGCGGTTTTTAAAGTAATGGTTATCGAGGCCTTATCGCTACGAGGTGAAACCGGGACTATTTGGATCGGCGAGTGCCGTTTACATTAATGCAAACAATGTTCATGTGCCATTCATACTTTGATTTACGGCTTGTAACTAGGAAACAACAGGGTAAACATCGAGCATCGTTAAACTTGCATTTCAACTTGGTTAAGACTGAGACATTAATTGTCCATAGGTCGTTCGTCTGTCATAAATAACCTGTCGTACACAGGCAAACAGTACATTGCTCACGTAAAGAGGAGAACGGTGAGTGATGACCGGATTACCTGAGCAGACACATGGAGCATCAGACATCCCACGTGGAA
Source organism: Urechis unicinctus (assembly GCA_034190875.2). Taxonomy (NCBI): domain Eukaryota; kingdom Metazoa; phylum Annelida; class Polychaeta; order Xenopneusta; family Urechidae; genus Urechis; species Urechis unicinctus. Next base: position 5,402,652 of record CM067348.1, on the reverse strand, counting down.
AACAACACATTACAGTCATCACTAGTGACACGGTAGCGACAGAGCAAATACCGTCATTATCTGGTTTGTATCACGCAAAAAGCCAATATCCACATCCGAGTAATGGTTATCAAGGTCGCATGGCGGAAAGGAGAATCATGCACTGATGCACAGCGGTTAACGCTAACAAATGAATAAGGCGCCATCATAAATCAACGGAATGTTGGTGGCCCGTTTGCGTATGCCATAGACATTTAATGATCGTGACGGATCATTCAATTTACAATGCTCTTTACCTGGTCTGTAACAAAGCTGCAATCACTGCAAACTATTAATGGGCGATAACAAGCCATAATGAGCATTAAAGGAGGACTTTTGGTGTTGAATTATGGCTCCTGACTAAAGTGTAATGAAGACATAGACCATTTCCGGCTGAATTGTTGCAATGAAACGAAGCAGACATATGAAGTTTCAAAAATACTGCCTCAAGCGTCACCAACGACCATATTGGCTTCTCTTTTGTCGTGATATCCGCAGACCAATCACAGCACATCACGTAGGCTGTGATTGGTCTGAACTAATAGGCACTTGTACGTGTACATGCTGGAGAGATCTGGTGAGCGTTTAACACCAACACAAAATAAGATATCAAAATGTCCTGGCCGATCCAGGGTTATTCTTCTGAGCCTATATACTTGCCATACGAACTCGACAATGTCAGCCGATAAATTACAACTGATACAGAGAGCAGCGACTGTGATGAATTCCATGAAACGGTCGGGAATACACGTTGGTGTCGGTGTGAACAATGCGGGTTGAGACCGACAGACGTCGGGTTGCGCTGTTGTCTAGACTTCCTGAGTAATAAAGGTTCAGTTAGGTTCAGGGAACACTTGAATAACGAAGCTTACGAAATTCGACACAGTGAAACACAATATCAACACTGTCAATAATGAATACCATATCATAAATCCAGATGAATATGTCAGCTGCTGTAAGTATTGAAATCCGATGTAACAGGCATTGTCATGACACCTTGATTCACTCGTACTGGCTCAATGTAACTGTGGGTGCGTGTTATACAAGACATTCCATTTGGGTATACATATATACACCGCTTGTACTGAATAATATGATATAATCCTGATACAAATCCTACATAAACTATATCAATACAACCAGCAGTGTTAGCGCACAATTCATTTGTTCACTAAACGGTACTACGTTTTGCTAATGATTATGCGGTATGTTAACAAATGCTGAGTCAAGTGGGGTGCCAGAAAGTTTGTGTCTGAAAAAGAGCCATGTCTACAGCAAACCAGCTTGGATATCAAATCAAGTCTTCACGGGTGCAAATTTGGTTCGTTCACTGGTTTGGCGACTACTCCTTCGCACTTTTCGGGAATATCGTTTTGAAGCCCAATGTCCCATGTTTGTTATTGTAGTTCTAGTTGGCTAATTATGTCAAAACGAGAATATCTGGATAGGAGAGAAGCTTTGATTCTTGGGACGGTATTTGTTGACCAGCGATTGATACACCTCTAGCACACCTGTATGGATGGACATATTGGCTTGCTGGATGTCTGTGATAAGGGTCGTGTCTTGAATCACATCCTTGTGCGCCTCACGAGCCTCTGACACGGGTTTCGCCATTTCTTCCTACCTTCAACCTTAATGTCGAACACATGATGATCACAGTGGTGGAAACGATCAAACATACCCCGTTTTTGCTTTTTGTCTCATGATACTGCATGGACAGCCACTTCTCTCGTAGTATATCTGGAACTTGGTCACAGTTCTGGGTACAACACCACATATGGTTTGTGATGATCTTGTTCCATTAGTGCAACACAAAGTAGCATCGACGGTTGGCGTTATCAACCAATTTGGTTCTGGTGGTCTTTTCAATGTGATAGACATCACGAAACTTTCATAAGTTTCTTCATAGAAGGATTCCGTTGGACAACAGGGAGCCAATATTTTGACCGCACCAATAATTTGGATTTTCAACATTCAGCCAGCTCTAGCAAACGGTCGTATGCAGTACCAGTGAAAACAATGGCCCCGCAGCCTCCAAGTAATGGCAATTATCATACATCAGCTGTAATGCATGTCTTAATATGTCTTGATGGATGATATATGGTGCATTATTGTTTTTTTGTCAAATCGTTACTGCATTGCCGAATATGTCGTTTTCAATTTTTGAAATTGAGTGACACATGATTTAGATTATACACAATATTTACAAATCAGTAGGAAAGGGTCATATCTCAATTACAGTCGGAATTGCAACATCTGGTTAACCATTTTAGAAATACAGCCAGACAAATTCAAGGCCAGCATCAAGCAGCAAATTATGGGTTGGATCCGCCAATTTATTATTATATCCTTCCCTTAAAAGCAGCTGAAATGAATTTGTCTGACAACATTGCGAAGGTTGGATTATTTTGTGATAGGTTTTGAAACGAACGCGAGACGCAAAACCCTGAACAATATCTCCCAATCATTTTTGATGATATGGCAGTGCAAGAATAGCCTGAAACCTAATGCTTGTGTCAACCTGATTACGGAAGAAGAGTGACAGATGGTGATTTAGTGTCAAGCATACATGATAATGTTCTAGACGAAATACGTTATTAATCATACCTTATCAAGATGACTTTATATCTCATCAGTCGCGGTCTTTTTAGAGTTTGGTCTACTCACTTATTTACCGCGGGGCTTGCAAATGTTTAGAAATACATCAAACACCCAGCCGTGAAATTGTAGTAAATTTAAACCAAAACCATTATTTTATCCTCCACTGTTTTTTTAATACCTCCTAGCTTGGCTGCTGGTGTTTGGCTTAAAGTCAGCGAGACATTTTCCCACTAACCCATTGAGGCAGATTTTATCTTGTTGAATATGTGATGGTGTGCATCCTCTCCTATTTTGCACCATCACAGCAGTGTTTATTGTCATCCTGTTTGCTGTAATGATGCAGACTAATGTTGTCCCCGGTTCCCAAAATCATGTGAGAACGCGTTCAGCCATCACTGTATCTTCATTTACAAAACTCACTGACAATTTCTTTTATTTGGTTGAATTTGGCAGGGGTGTTCTTCATGATTTGTTTATGCTGTCCTAAACTTTAAGCTTTATGTTTTCTCCCTATATGTTTGCTTCGTTTATAAGTAAAAGTTTATTGACATTATTATTTGATTGGAAATATTCATGATTTCCCGCGGAAATCTGTATTGTTTAGCTGTGTCGCTTCTATCGATAAAAGTGCCCTCTAAAAACCATTAAACACACGAATGATAGCTGTACAACATCACGCGCCCTATAACTATCTAAAAATTGATGCGTTTTCTTCCGCTGTGGTTACAAAATGAAGATATCATCAAATCATCACTCATTGAAGCACTCATTAGACAAACAAGCAAGAAGGGTAATTTCCGACCACATAAATGGCGACTGCTTAAGTCAGGTTTTTTTGTCTGAGACAGCAGCGCCACGTATTGCCTGGAAGTCTAACAAACTTAGAACCCTTGTTTCCAGGGTGCACACACAGGCACAAACACATGCACAAACATACACACACACACACACTCACTGTCTCATATACATCTACACACACATATATATATATATATATATATTGTGCTATATATATATATATATATATATATATATTGATATATATATATATATATATCTAAATATATATATATATATAAATATAGTATATGTATATATATATGCATATATGATATATTAATATTATATATATATATATATATATATATATATATATATATATATATATATATATATATATATAATATATATATAAAAGGCTCATATATGGTGCTTTGGTTCTGTTATGTTTGGGGATTATATTCACACAATAACATTGGCTGAGTTATATACATAAGTGAATATATGCATATATATATACATATATCTATATATAGATATATCAATATATATATATAGTTTCTGTTTTGGGATATAGATATATATATATATATATATATATATATTCATATTATATATTTATATATATATATATATATATTTATATATATATATATATATGTTTATATATATATATATATATATATATAGATATATCTATATATATATATATATATATATATATAGATATATATATATATTCTATATGGCAATATTAAAACGATCATATATAATCTTCACACTGGAATCATTGGCTGAGTTATATCAATCGAAACAGTTCAAAATAGGACAAAGTTATTTAATTTCATACACCCAAAAACACTGATAAATGTGTCTCCAGGCATTTAATCGTTGGTGTGCAAATAATGTATCTACATTTCATAGACAATGATACGAATGACACCGACGTCTTCAGCAATCAACTGATAAGATTGGAAATTTTGAATGCGGGTCTGCAGAGAGTGCTGTAAATCAAGACTTTGTGGTATTTCTTGTTACTACGGTAACTCTCTTACTTATTCCATGAGAATATTGCTTTATTCCACATTAACCATCTCTTTTCTGACGTTTATGGCAAATAACAAGCTATTTCAAGCAACCTTGTAACTAATGCACTGCAATCCTATCGATATTTTTTTATATATAAGCTTAGGAAATGAGACTGATACCTTATTCCTCATCAAGTCGCCATTAATAGGTTTCACTTAATGATCCGAACATAATGTTCTGACCTTTGCGATTGGCTCGGCTAGGAGGAAGACGTCTGTCCGGATGGTAGAGGTCGTGGTAGTCGCCCATGTTCTTGCAACTGAACGTGCTCCAGACCTTTTGCGCATGGGCGTAGTCTGTGGCTGATATGCCCTGCTCCGAGAGCTAGCTGTAGAAGTCTTGGATGTGCGGGAGGGGAGAATCAAACTTATCCCAGCTGTCCATGAACTCATAGGAGAAGACTCCCTTGCATAGGAGTTGCGCTCGCTTCGCTTCGCCTGGTCTGGCTCATACTCTGCCGTTATGGTGACGGCGTCTGGGCTGTTGGCTGAGACCAGCTTGTCAATAGAGGCCAGGAGGAACTGTGCGTTGTCTATGAGGCGAAGGTGTCCGAGCGATAGGGATATGTACTTTTCCATATTGTTGGGTATACAGTTGATGTCTCCCTCTACCTTGCTTATGCCCTGCATTAGGAGATGGGAGTCATAGCCTCGCAGGTTATGGAACACCACGGGGATGGGGGTTGTCTTGGGGCTCAGCATAAACTTTAGGTTGCAGGCGTTGTGGGCTGGCCCTCTGTACTTGCCGGTTATATGGCAGTGGTCGCGGACCCGGTCGGTGAGTAGTGGTTTGCTGCAGACGTGGCATTGGGTTGCGGTCTTGTGGACTGTTTGGTCCTCCCTGGTCATCCGCATGGGGACTGGCTTTGAGAGAATTGATTTGATCTTTTTCTCCTCTTGCTGTAGGGCTTTGAGGAACTTCTCCACAGTGTCTCTTCCCCTGTAGACTACTTGGGGAGAGGTCTTTCCATCGCATCGCACCACTATGTAGCCGAACCCGCAGCCCTGGTCTTCCTGGGTCTTCTTGGTATTGCTCTTTTCTGGATTGAGTGCTGGCACTGGGAGCTTCACTGAGCGCGCCTCAAAGTCAGCGTAGATGACGCAGGGGGCCGGGAGTTGCTTTTGCCAGTTCTGGAAGGATAGGATGTTTTCCCCCTCCTCTAGCATGTCTACCCGCACGGCTGTTTGGCCAGCCCCTGCACACTCTGGCTTGTGGGCCTGGAGTAGGGCCGAGGTGGTGTAGCCGTGGAGCAGCGTTTGCAGAAGAATTTACGGCACTAGTGTTTCGTCTGGTCGTAGAGTAGGTGGTTCAGGTTTTTGATCCAGCTGTAATGGCATACTCCATCCTTCTCGATCAGCATGAGGTTTATACAGTTGCCAGGATGCTTGCTGATCCGGTGGACTATGACAGCTTTCCCATCCCAGCCAAATATGTTCAGGCCTAGGTCAAGAGCCTTTTCACGCACTGAGCGCTTTCTTAGTGGCTCGGTTCGCAACATAGGTAGAATGGATAAGTGAACTCATCGTTCAGATCGTAATACAAGCATAGTGTTAATATGTCAATGACAATGTTAAAGAACAAACTGACATCAGAACTGATATCGGCGCGGATATCAGCACTGAGAGTGATCCAGTATACTGTTATAGCACATACTTCGATGCACAAGGATTGCATTTACTAGTAGCCATTAAGACAACATTAACACACAGAGACCTGGTGCAAGTGGCTTTTTATATATTCATGCAATATCAAGTAGCGACTGACATAGTGCCAATGCCTAACCTGGGCTCATGTTTATTTCCACTTATGTTGCTATGTAAGTGTTTGTTGTAAATCGCAAGAAAGTCAATGTTTGCGTTTCTTACATTACTTTGACTAATTTATAGAGCCTTGCGTACGCTTGCAACCATAAGAAGTTTTAAAAACGATGTATACGTAATTGCTTTTAGCTCCACTTCTTCCCTCTATAGTGCTTCTTGTCGCACGCAGCATAATCAAACAGCGACTTCACTGTCGATTTAAAAAAGATGACGTCGACGATTGCAAATTGCAGTATACAAATGAAAAGCAGTAGCCCCGTTGAATATATCACTACATTGTCACAATCACTGTTGTAATTGACTTAACGATATAGAGCTGGTACATGTATCTACTTTGATATATAGTCAATGCTTAAAGTGAAGCTGGTACAACGTAATATTTTAGTGATAGTATCAATTTGGACCGTTTATACACAGCCTGATATCAAATAAATCCTGCCAAATGGCGTGGTAATGCAGTCATTAAAACGATTAAGTAAAGGCTAACGACAGTTTTGCAACACATTACCGGTTGCTAAATAGAGCGTTTCAGGTGAGCCTATTCTGGCAGCACAAATGGGTGAGATATGCTCAGCGACATAATGATACAAATTTATTGCATTGCATCCGCAGCGCCATTTCTAACCTATTGTAATGACTAAGTACGGAAAGGTAACCATTAGCTGAGACGTCTGGTGTCCGACTGTCCATCAAATGACAGACACGAGTTGTAACGTTTCTTGAATACTTCCAACAACTAAAACCTCACCCTAAGAATGGGAGATTACTGCATCAAGCTAAACATGTGTAGACAACAAATAAAACTGTATTTTGCGATCATGCAAAGACAAATGCGATGCCTTATTTTGGAAACAGAGCCTTTTATATATATTGGTGTTGGTTCTTGCCAAGGCTTCAGAGATTGGTTGTTATAATTGGTGTTGTTAATGAAATGTTTTCTCTGATGAGGCACAACGTTCACTATTTTGCCTAGAATCGTTTTCATATTTTTATTTAAGTCATTAAGCTTAACGAGGGCAATATCGTGGCGGAAAGCAAATTATCTTTTGAGCCTCGCGGGTACGCGAGCTATTAAAAGCAGTGATGTACTAGGATGAAGAGCAATATTTCATGATCCAATTATATCAGTAAACTGTATTTAAATTCCGGTGCAAATGACTCAAACGACCTTGTAATTGAGCCGGCGGGTGAACAATTACCAACTTGTCGCTAACGACACAATTTGCATTCCATCTAACGATCTCGATTAGTTTATAGATGCAATTACGTCTTAATTGGCATTACAATATCCCACAATAATGGGCATCGTTATCATTACACAAAGGCCTTCCCATTATGCCGCAAACATAAGTAGAGAATGGCACATGCGCACTAAATTATCCCCACCTTAAGGAAGAGCGAATGGTGGTGTTAAGGTGTGATAATGGCTGTAGTGTTCTGCGTACTAGAGCCCAAAATAAGACACAATTAAAAGTGGACTTCTAAGGATATATGTATTGTTATACCGTGTATCCATACCTGGCTGACAGTCAGGATCTGTGTGGTTATATTATATGTCAAAGCCGAATCGGTTAATTCACGATTTGTAAGGCACCCGTTTGGTAATATATCTTCCGACAAAAGGTCAACTTTACCACAGCGCCAGCCATCAATTATAGCTTTTCAACAGCTCTACTCGATATGTGTTAACTAATGCGTATGATTGGTCTGCGTGTTATTTTCTGGCCCTCTAATGTCGCTTTGCCGATGATACGCTCATCCCGTCCGTAGCTTAAGAAAGAGAATACACAATGACAGCTTATTCGTCGGATATATTATGTTTAAACCTGGCAGGTAATTAAGGGGCACCTGAAGCCGGGATCAGGTAGAATCGCAAGTACTAAAACCTCAAGCCGCACTGCCTTGTGCTTCCACTTGTTTTCTTGCTAAAAGAGTTGATTTATAATCCAGATTGTTGTGGACGATGCACGAGGGTGTTGATTGAATACCATCGCATGGCATGGATCATAGCCATCGGGATAGACAGCGCTGTCTCGCTCGATTTGCAGACTTGATGGTTTAACATGATAAAAGCTAAGGTCGATTCAGGCCATATGTCGATATGGCATGCTGCTTGAAGGGGAATTTCGGCTCAAGTGGTTGAAATCGTTCGTCTAAATCAAATGGTTTTGTGAAAAATGCTCCAAAAAGAGAGACTTTTTTGATGACTACTTTAATTGCTATTGTCGGTGTGTACATCTCGGATAGCGCTATCGCGCCCAAGTCACTTGATATTGTACAAAATGCTTCGCTGTGAATTAGAATCTGACATCCCTACTATTGATTGGAGACATTCTTGTTCAATTCATTTATATACGTCGACTAATACGAGTCATTTGATTTTTTTCAAATATTGACCACCTTGCAAAAGTTGTCTATAATAAGCTGTTTTCCGTTGGTTTGCATCAGTGTGTCAGCGTCGTTGGCGTTTCCTGTCACGTTAAAACTTGACGGCGTGGTAACGTATAGCAGTCACTCAAATGGATGAACGAAAGAAATTTTTATTGCAATACAAAACCAATGAAACGCAGCTAAGAGCGATTTGTTGCTTAATAAACGGTTGCGTGGAAGTGTATTTCGCTGGTACCAAACGGTGAATTTCATTAAGCCTGCTGCAAAAGATTGAGCGCCATACTTGGATTACTTATCGTATTTCACTAGTGGCAACATTTCAAAGCTATTTCGGTGTCTGGGTTCGAAAAGGCAACCGTTTGCTTCGATATCTGGTATCCAACTGACCATGAAATGAAAATAACGAGAAACAAAGTAAATTGAATTTTTCCAACAATGGTAACTTTCCCCTAGGAAATCGAAGATTATGACTAAAAACCAAGCATATGTAGATAACCAAGCTTTATTATATGATTGCGCGAAGAGAGAAGACATATTATTTTGGAAAACGAGCTTTCCTGATTTATCGGTGGTGTTGTTTCTCTACTTGTTGCTATATGTGGCCTGATTGATGAAATTACTTATTTTCACGATGAATGGAAGGACACAATATGTCCACGTTTATGTACAGAATCTTTATCATATTTTTTTTGTATTGTGTTACCAACAAAGTTTAACGAAAACAACATTGTGGCAGACTGCAAGTTATATTCGGATGTCGCGCAAACAATTTAGCAGAAAACCGTTTTCAAAACTATTGACAATCAACCAAACGACATTATAACTAACCCTGTTAGTAAACCATTGCAAAACTATAGCAAACTGCGCAGCTTGCATTACCACTGACGACCTTGACCAATGTTTAGCTGCAATTACGTCTAACTGGCATTGCGCTAGCCTGATTTAGGACCGCGTCTATGTGTTAAGTATTTGAACCTAATATAGCTGGCAAAATAACGGTGCGTCTATTTAGACAAACGCACGCTTAATGGATTTTTTTAGCAGCTAGCGCCTTTAACTTAGGCTTCATGAAAGGTGCTGCGCTTGAGGTCACATGAGAGCTCCGTGAATAGGGATGACCATGGTATCTTTTTAACCCGCAGCTCGCACTGGCAACAGCTTCTCGTTACTATCTGATTCCGGACATTTTACAAGCTTTTATTAACTTACGCTTCATTTCATGCACACATATCAATTTGTCCACATTGATTGATGTTTAAATTATAGGGCGCTTGTACTGTACTAGAAACGAAATATTAGGGTTAATCATAACGCTCTTTCCTCAAAACGCTCTTACCTCAAAGCGCTCGTTAATGTGGGCCTATAATGTAATCCTGATCCTGGCAAATGTATTTTAACGAATTGATTCCGCGAGACAATTAAGTGGTAGGTAAATTATTTTATCTCGGGATGTAGTGAATTATATGTAAAACGAATTATATAAGTAGCACTCGCACATGTGTGCATCAATAAGCCGACATAGTTGCCACAACATGACTCTTCACGCCTTGCTGAGATTTATTGAAGACCACATTTGCGCTGTTCAATAGCTCGCAGCGAGGCCGTAATGTATGTAGAATTAATGATGAATTGTGCCTACAATATTTGCAACAACACTTCTGTATCTTTATGCCCACAACGACCACACCCATGCGATGCCCCATATATAACTGATAAAAAAGCGACCGCTATAAGAGCTGGTGGTTTGGTCACTTGGAAAGGCGAACCAGATATTTCAACTATCTGACGACAAGGACAAGCCCCATAGAGATAAGCAAGCACTGCCAGCCTATTCATTAGCATAGTATATTAACTGGCTTACTATGACAAACAGGGCTTGGTACGTTGCTGCATTTTTGCATTAACCATAACACAGTGAAGGGGACTTTGTCAGCGCACTTAGCTGAATAACTCAAACTGTGAGGAGCGACTGGTGCCCATTTTTCGTCACACTGTGCGCTGGCCCATCTTATCAGGAACACAAATGATGTTTACTGCTACATTATTTTTCATACAATGGATTGCAATTGGTCAGTTTGTGCTAGCCAAATATTTAGAATCTTTGAGCTGACACAGTTTTCGAGGGAGCGCTTGTTTACACCAACACATACCATGTGAATATAAAATTACGTAAATGTGAAATTTTTCTTCGCAAATTCTATTGGCTGGACGAGGTCGTCTTATTATTCTGTATCCACACGATGCAGATAACATCTTGCTATGAATACTCTATGTAATAGTAATAGGGCACCCGATATAATATGATATGTTATATGTTGTTTCAGGTAATGCATATATGTTATTTATACCCACAACCGTCAGATAGGTTCTTATGTCAAATGTTCGACGATACTAGCTCCTCTCTTACCAAATGCAAAGATTATGCATATTCAAGTACACGACAATGGAAGCTTCCACATTCCCTACACCTTGCTATTCAGAGCTAGCCTTATAGATGGCCGTAGCTTTTATTTTGCATATAAAACAGCCTCTAGTACAGGCCAGCCTCTAGTATTATCCCAGTCAGAGAGTTGTATCATAATTAACATTATTAGTTTAAAATATATAATATTGCGATTTATCCAGTATGATACGCGTGTGATATATATGCCACTGACCCATAACTCACTGCTGCAAAGAATCAGCTTAAGCGTATTCCAATTTAGGTTACTACCGTGATAATAAACGGCCCTGTCCGCGCTTAGGGAACTTACTGTTAATATTGCCATTTATCACCAATACGCTATACCACTGATTGACAAAGACTTACGTGAGATAAAGATAAATCATTAATGTCACATATACACTGAGACTGGATGGATCAGTTGTGTTACATATTAAAGATTTGTCCTGGTTGGTAGAACGAACTTCACATATGAGTGGCATTGCTGACGGTTATTTGCTTTTATTCATGGCCACAGTACTTCGAACAATCTTCCGAGCAGCCAATGTACTTCAGTTGTGTCAATTGGTCACATGACATAACGAAACGTTATGATTAATCATAACATTTACAATTTGCATTACCAATAGTACTACAGGAGCAATACGCTGCAATAGTAGTCTTTTGACGTGAAAATGGGGAGAATAGTGTGGCGTCAATGTCTCATGTACTGATATTATTTTTATCATATGAGCAATTAGAACGTAATCATAGGCACTTTCAAGGGCAGACAACCTGGGTGCCAAATATACACTAAAGAGTTGGTGACAGCCTCTAAAGATAAAGTGCCATACAGCTAGCGCCAAATCGGATGATACATAAGTAAAACTTAGGATGTCTGTACACGAGGTGAAAGGTCACTATGCAGTGCCGAAATAGAATGCCAAGTAGTAAGCATTTACTCAAGTGAACAATCAGAAAGGTATTCGACACGTAGCGTTCGTGAAATTTAAACATTACAGGACGACTACTTTATACATTACAAACTTGAACATATTGCTGACGCTAATTTCGCAACATAATGAGCTTTTCGGTGCGATGCGTAAACACATAGACATAATCGACCATTCTTTACTTGTCGTAATCCGTCACTACGTAAAGACATATCGATAGTGCTTCCTCCAAACACCGACCTAAACGTTACCCGCGCATCCTATCGTAAACCATAAGATTTTATTAGTCGGTCTATACTGACGAATACAGTCTAATGTGCATTGCCTTACTCAGACACATCGCCATAACACGAATTAGATCCGAAACAGTGATGGCAATCCAGGTGTGGCACTCACAGTACACGTCACAGTCGCGTGTAATTGAGAGCAATATTTTTTATTTCTGGTAGCATAGATTTAAACAAAGAGGAGAGTTGTGCCATTAAATACCACCATGAAAATGAACGAACAGCTCGCGTGCTGACGGGTGCTGATGTACTTTACTAAGAACCTATGGCGCAATCCTTTTTTTTCTAAATATGATTAACATTAACATGGACGTCTTACGGTAACTTGCTCAGACGAGATATTTTCTTTGCATATTGCGTCTTTGACTTTTATACGTACATTTGATACATCGCCGTGCTATGAGGTCGTTATGTTTAATGCAAGAAGTGGTCAGCAAATAAAACATTATGGAGCGATATATCTTATTACTCTGATGCCGCAAACTATAAAATACAATCATATCATCCACACCAGATGATGCTGACCTTCGGCACAGTAATATTTTAACACATATCTCTTCCAGTTAAACAGTTACTTTGACATGAACATCTGAATAGAAATGTATGCAATAGTGGTTAATTTAAGCAACACGCCATTTTAGTAGGTGTGTAGGCAGCCGCAACACATGACATTATGATTGCAAAAGTTGGATATTTTCGACATCATCATACCGATAGCAATGTACATGGACGATGAGAGCATGTGACTAATTTTTGATCCTTATACAACATGCAATAACAACTTTAAGTCCCTATTTATCGAGACTATGACCATGAACGAAAAGGAAAATATACCACAAATAAGGCAATCAAATGAATGTGCGCCAGTGCCTTAAAGCAGTTGTAGTTTTCCATTTTCATTTCAACTATGTCACCTCAATCGGCGTCGCGTCATACGAGCAGATTTAAAGCAAGAAATGGAGCTGATTTGCTGCATGCTGTATATCATGATACACTATCTTACAGTGTCATCATATGTACTCACTGATGAGGTTGTTGAAATGATCTGAAATGATCGACATCTTACAATGCAGAAAAATATAATTTGAATTGTATAACAAAATTAACGAGCCATTATTGAACAATTATTGGCAATCCCTATTGAATAATGTCATCGGTTCAATCCCTGGGTTATTCGCTGATTGGATGGACATTACGATGCGGAGAAAGTGCACGGGTCAAAACATAATCAAAATGCCTCAAAATGGTTCTCGCTGAGAACAACGTTCAGTCTCATTGATTCATTTACTTTCAAGCAGTGCAGGTGTGTTCGACTTAAATGTTGCATTGATATTTGTTTGATTTAAATTTAGCAATGGTGGACGTTAAAATTATAATTTACAGACCAGTTATGCATCCTCTATGAGCCCATCACCTCTTTACTGGGGGCAATATTGTGTTACTGTGCTTACACATTTAAACCTAACAACGTTACATTTATTGTTTTTATTGGTTGCTTTGTAGACTTCATTTGGCAAACGTGCTTAACAGAAATATACCATGATTGGCGAACGCATTCGATAAATTGATGGCTTAAACTTCGCAAACGAAAGCAATAACAACATTGGCAAATACAATTGAGCACATTTTCCTCCACATCTATAATGCCGGTCCGAAACCTGAACATCACCAGATGCGTTTGTAATTATACATTCGAGCAGTTTATACTTCTAGCATTTTAAGCATGCGTATATGCCTTTAAAGCAAATTACTTTCACACTGGGACAGAAAGTGCATATTACCTGAGATGTTGGTATGATCCAGACTCCACTTTTCTTTCATTAATGAAATCAGTGAAACCAACACATAACTATTTTAAATATTGTTAAACTGTGTTACTTCCTGAAAGAGCAGTTTTCCGAAAAAAGAAAGAATCACCCGAAATGTAGTCATACGCTTACTAGGCTGAACTGAAGGCAGCATAAATGAGCATAGTGCTTAACGTACGATTGTCAAATTCAATTTTGGCGATCGGTGAACTCGCTAATATGATTGTAGCCTTAAATTTGGTCACTTCGATGGTTGCTTTATGATGATTTGTTAAAGAAGGAAAATCCTACTAACTCGCGGCTACTGTCTAGTAAATCAATGGCTGAATAAAAGTGGAAGTAATAATTTTTTTTTACAAAATGTCATTCAAATTTGCCAGTTTGCTTCATTTTACCGAATCAGTATCAAACTTTAAGCTAAACACAAATGACTCAGTGCCTTCGTGAAGAGGTTACGAGGATCTCAACCTTTCGTTCTGGAGTATGAACAACATCACAAATTGCGAATGGCGCTTGTGAGACCCATAAATGTCTACGGTGCATAGAACATGACTTGCGTCATTTGCAGTGATACATTTGTTGCAATAACATTTTAAATTTCTAATATCTTGACTACATAGGTTCCAGGGCTATGAAAATCATATTCTCATACTCTCGGTGAACATTGCCCATTTTCAGTTTTACAACTTTAAACGAGTATCTATCACCACATGTTGCATTAACTGTATGGCAATTATCTAAGAACCTTGTAATCAGCTCTCTAGTGCATATTTGCCCCATAGTTGTCCGCCTTTGAAAGTATCTATCACTGAATGCCATTGAATGTTTCTGCAAGTATCTGCATCTAACAACTACTATTGTAATTTTAGCTTCCTGAAGCATATGTTTTGCAAACGGTTAATGTTATGAATAACACAAGATTTCGATATGTCATGTGATCAATTGCCACAGCTGTAGTACATTGAATGCGCGGAATATCGTTTGTTGCACTGTAGTCTAGAATAAAAGCAAATGACTATTAGCAATGCTAATCGCATGTGAAGTTCGCAATATGTAATAAAGCCGATACATGCCTTCCCAGTGTCTATATGACTAGAATGAAATGCCTCAACTAAGCCTTTCGACAATCACTTGTAAAGTGCGTTGTTGAGGGTTGACCATATTGACAGTTTGTCCCCCTTAGTGACGCCAAGGCCGTTTATTTTAATGGTTGTCACCTTAATGGGAACACGTTTTAGCGGAGTCGTGGCAAAAGGAAATGATGGGCAGCTGGGATGCAATTCGCATGCGCAGCTTAGTAGCCATAGCATAATAGCATGTGAAATGAAAGTCACCACAATATTGAAAAAGTAACGTTAATTATGAAACAGCTCACTAACCAGGCCATTAGAAATGTGTTGCTAATTAACCAAGCGCTGGCCTGCACTAGTGGCTATTTCATATGCAAGATACGAGATATGGCCATCTATAACGCTGACTCTAACTTGCTGGGTAGTAGACTCACTTGATATATGGTCAGTGTGAACAAGTGCTCCCTCGAAAACTGTGACAAGTCAAGGTTGCTAAATAATCGGCTAGCACAGACTGACTGATTGGAGACCATTGTATGAAAACAATATTGTGGAAGTAACCAGAATTTGCGTTCCTGATAAGATGGGCCAGTGGTGACAAGTAATTGGCCGTTTATTCTTCACTGTTTTCATTATTCAACGAAGTGCGCTGACAATGGCAGATTATTTTGCTTATGCGTGTTATAACACCTTCACTATGCTACGCCTGTGCTGCTGAATACGCTGACAGCGCTCGCTGATGCAATTGGTGATTTCCCTTGACGTCAAAAGTATAAATAAGCCAAAATAAGCACGAATGGGCCGTTACAGTAATATGGCTGGACTAGCAAAACATCTAAGTGTTAATCTTAAATGGCCTGATTCTGTTATTGTGCAATATCCAGTGTCTCCGCCTTTCATCATGCTGATCCGGGACAATGACTGAGATCCAAACAGTGCCTATTGTACTGTCACTGCTTAGATCTGATATAACATCACTTTATTTGGCTGCATGAGAGATGCGTAAGTCGTCGCATCCCTATATGACAGAAAACCTTCGGTGACTATGTGTAGCTATTGATGCTGTGTTGATACATAGCAATAAGCAATCAAAAGTGTATCATGTACAATAATTGGCATATCTGTAATATATTGAGTTTTTCAAATTAATCGAAATACTATTGACCTTGGCTGTATATTATTCTATTCTGCGCTCAAATATGACGTCATATAAGGTTATATATGGAATTTGTAAAGTAACAATACACAGACGAAATCCTCTTTAATAGCGACATTAATATGGCTATAGGAGGTGAATGTATTTAGGCATTTTACTCCGTAGTACTTGATTTTTGTCTCAGGATTCCTCCCATGGTGTAACGGCAGCGCCCATTCTTGCTCCCACAGCTCCTGTCCTCACCTCACCACAAAGAGCGCCTACTTTTTGTTTCCCTACATATCCTCCGTCAGCTCCAAGATAAGACGTCTGTGACAGCAACGGCCCCACAACTGGTCGAGTCTGCTCCGGATCTGCAAGTCCATTCTCCAAACTCTCAAGCCACATCTAGTTAGTCGGCCGGTAGCAGTCTGGTAGGACAACAAGGTGAGAATAGGGAAGTACCGAGTCGCGTACTAAGTTAGAGCTGCATTCGCATCTTGGTACCCATAAGGGCGCTTATACTTCTAAAATTTTGGAGGGTACATATATCAACATGCAAGCTCTGGTAATGCAGACATCTTAAACAGCGCAAATCAAACCTGCTGAACCTGTCACTCTATCCCCTCCCAGCAAAAAAATTTAGTGGTTCTCTGCCTTCCTCAATTACATCGTGGTGGCAGCCGTGGCAGACCATTCCATTTGCACTGGCATGATTCAAAACATGTCAGTGGTCCAAACATTTGCCAAAACCCTTGGATAAAATGCATAGCGTTACTACGATGGCAGCTTTCTCTGGGATAATCAGTTCAATGCAGCATCGCAATGGTGGCAAGTACACTTTCATTTTTGAGGCCCTCATAAAATCCTCCAAACCTATCCCGAATCCCTCTTCCCAGTTCTTTCGGCCCAACGCCTGCTAGATCTTCACACCACCCGGAAGGTGTGGGAAAAACCAGGCCGCTTCCAACAAACCTATGCATGCTACCGAAACGGGGGTTCTCACTCTACTTCATAGCGTAAGCAACCTGCCTTTAACCCTTTGGCGCTTAAAAATGTCACCAAACCAGGCGTTGCGACCCCAATTTTAATCATTAAGTTTGAACAATACCTGCATGGATATAATTCTACTCTCCTACAACAATGTGTACAAGGTTTCCATAAGAGTTTCCACATAGATTTTCAGGGTCCACAGCTTTCTCAATTTTCCGAAAACCAATCGTCAGTTTCACAACATTTTTCATTAGTCGAAAAAATGCTCCAAAAAAACCAATGCCAACCGTCTTGCCGGTCCATTTGCATCGCCCCTTTTTTCAAACTTGGTGGTGTCCCAGCTGGGAATGATGTCAAAAACAGAACTAGGAAAGTTCCGTATTCATGACCTTTAAAGACCCCGACCAAGCTTCTGTTCAATATGAAAATGTAGATGTTGTAATCTCCATCATCCAATCTTTCGGCCAAGGAGCAAGTCAATATTGTGTCATTGCAATGTACTGTTACGTCAAAGATAGTTAATGTTAACCCCCTTTTTACATCATTAAGTAGCGTTGTCACATTGTAATTTTACATGTCATATGTTATAAAGTTTTGAAATGTTACCTTATTGTATTATGCTACATAACTGATCTTTTTTGTTTTGTAATGCAGTGTGATTACGTAACAATTATGACTTAAGTTTCTTTAATCAAATAAATATCATTCTGTGTATTATCAGAATGACTTTCTCGTGCCATTCCATGTGTCATTCAATGAGTCATTATAATGTAAGTTCGTGCAGAAACAGAGATGCGGTTGCCAACTTCCTGTTGATGGTTATCGAAAATGTCCGCTCTAACTCTACCTCACAATTGCCAGATACAACATTAAAATTAAGCAAAATGATTCTGTTATTATCCTTGTCATTTCATTTACACTACAAATATTGAGTAATATTAGTATAAACAGCGTTGTCTCTCTTGATCACGATTTGCAGGATACGTTTTATTTGATCACAACAAAGGCAAATTCAGGCTGCACAAATATGCGTTTGGTAGTATCGTTAAAGCCTCATCACAGTGGGTGTGTATTTTCACCAGCACTATTTAGGCTACAACATTAAAACCGAATGTTTTTGCCATTGCAATGTGTCATAATCTGGTTAAATGACTTACTAAAATATTGGCTGGATTATTGTGCTTTGTACCAATACCTTTGGTAGATAATGAAGCACTCTGACAGAGAACATGAAGACCCTATTGTCAGCATATATACAATTATAGAGCCATACATCGAGTTACTATAATGGTGCACGTGTAGAAAAGGGGTGTTGTTTCATATGTCAGAGGGAGAGGGAGGGAGAGAGAGAGAGAGAGAGAGAGAGAGAGAGAGAGAGAGAGAGAGAGAGTGAGAGAGAGAGAGAGAGAGAGAGAGAGAGAGAGAGAGAGAGAGAGAGAGAGAGAGAGAGAGAGAGAGAGAGAGAGAGAGAGAGAGAGAGAGAGAGAGAGAGAGAGAGAGAGAGAGAGAGAGAGAGAGAGAGAGAGAGAGAGAGAGGGAGAGAGAGAGTGGGAAAGAGCGGGAGAGAGAGAGTGGGTATGAGTGGGAGAGAGAGATATTCAGATTAACATGGCTTATAGCTGCTCCCCAAGTGCGAATGTTGTTAGGCTTGCCATTGCTTGCTCATATAACGTTAAGCAGTTAATACAAATACCCTTCATGAGTTTTGGGTCGATGCTTGATTATGTAGAATACTTTAACAACATGTATTATCTCTCTGTTATACATTATCCCATTGGTATTTTTTAACTCACTGGTATTTATAATCTCACTCGTATTTATTATCTCACTGCTACACATTATCTCACTGGTATTGCAAGTGCAGACCCCCAAAACTGCGTTGAGTACGGACTGGTTTATTCGTGGTCAACAACTTTGGTCTGCTTTGGGGACAAGCACTTATATAACTTTCTAGCTAGCTGCCAGGCAGGCAGAAGGAACCTTGTTATTTCCTTACGGCGCAGAGACGAAAAGAAAGTTTGAAAGGCAGTGTTTGATACCACGCCAACTGGTAGGTATCACTGCGCAAATGCAGATGTACTACATTTATATTACACAAGATACATATCGGTTATTGCAATTGTCATAACAAATCTTGAGATATTAGCGATTAACAATCATAAGATCAGTACATATACGTGAGCTTTACGTGACGATATACATGAAAAATACGGAACTTATTTATGAGGCGCAGTGATACGCCCAAACCATTTGAGTCACGCGATATGTGAAGAAATACATCTTGAAATAAAACGCTGCGCATTTGTTGCGTAATTTTTACGCCAATACCTGCAGCGACAGGTATATATAACTTCATTGGTATGTATCATTTGACTTGTATGCATTATCGGTTATTTGTAGTGCAAATGCTGCGTTGCATGGGGCGCCATGAAGAGTAATACCTTCAATCGAACTAACAAAATAGACGATTAAATGTCAGCACCATTGCATATTAAGTTTCACTAACAGAAACCGATACCGTGATAATGATGCCACATTTGTGATAAGTAATCGAACCAGCCATACTATTCTCTGTGCCATAATGCTTACCGACTCTATAGAGATATCATACAATACAAAACTCCATCGGCAAGTATTGCTAGTTTGCCAATAACAGAGACAAACATATTTTTGAGTTGCTTTAATAAATGATAGGTGTCTATCCTATAAGCTATAAGAAACATGAGAGTTCTTTGATTTAAAATCATGCCATACCTCCAATTGGCTACGCACGTACTGGGCTTAAAATGGAGAAAATCATGAATACCAGTTCCCTTCTCGTCGCGCCACTGATATACACGCCACTGAATGGTTATTTTACTCCATACGTCGCAGCAACGTATTGTCACTGACGTCAAGTGCTACGACGATGATTGCGGGGCCACACTCACTGCATGGTAAGAAAGCAAAACGGCGTCTCGTCGAGTTATGTGTGTCCAGTACATAATAAAGTATGAATCTGAATAGCAAGGACTGAGATGACTTCACCGAAGACGCAAAGGTTAGCGCATTTCACCATATATCCATAAATGGCGCAGTTTGAGTGGGTTTGAAAATGCTACATGATCTAGCCAAATCAAATGGGATGTATATATAGCAGA
Source organism: Urechis unicinctus (assembly GCA_034190875.2). Taxonomy (NCBI): domain Eukaryota; kingdom Metazoa; phylum Annelida; class Polychaeta; order Xenopneusta; family Urechidae; genus Urechis; species Urechis unicinctus. The sequence goes on along the minus strand of CM067348.1, from coordinate 5,382,145 downwards.
AGGTTAAGCTGTGGATCAAGTGATGAGCAGCATCCACAGTTACCTCGTCGGCAAATGAATTTATCGGCGTTGCCAACCTCATATAAAATAATCAGCTTCAATCCATTAGCCTGTAATGGACTTTGACTGACCATGGTAACGGACTTAAGCTGACCATTAAAGGCAGGCGCAAGGTCGACATGTGTCATCTATAAACCATGATCAAATATGATCAAATATATATTATATATATATATAGATATAGAGATATATAGGATATAGAGAGATATATAGAGATAGAGATATATATATATATATATATATATATATATATAGCATATATATATATATATATATATATATATAAGAGATATATATATATATATAGATATATATATATATATATCTATATATATATATATATATATATATATATATATATATATCTATATATATATATATATAGTATATATATATATATCGAATATATATATATTCGATATATATATATATATATATATATATATATATATATATATATATATATATATATATACGCAAAGAAGACAAAGCAAGGGGATTGTTGATGACTTAATTAATTGTTATAATGGTAAATTAGTAATTAGAGCTTATTTAAGGCCTTAGTACATTTTGAACAGATTCTGGTAAGCGAGGAGACATTAACTAGAGCCAACCTATCATTTAGCAGATCTCTGAAAATGAAAAGTTATAGGTCCTCCGTCACTGCTATGAGAATTTTGCTTATGATAAGTTTCTGATAAAACTAGTCATGCAATCATTTGATGTGATTGTTGTTGTCGGTGAACCTTTCTAAGTTCTAGAGAATGCATTGTATCTTCAACCTTGCAAGTGTTATGTACTGTTATATATATTTGAGACTGTTTTCGTTTCACAAATGCTACATTAAAGGCTTCCAGCTATAGCAACAGCTGTACCCTTAAACAACATTATTCCAATACATTTAAAGTGATAAAAAGAGCCAATGTCTATAAAGCCATCTTGCTGACGAATAACGGACGATAAATTGGTGGAATTATGTCATTTGTCTATTCCCAAAAAAATGCTGATGTTTTCAACTACAGTCTTTTAGTAGCATTATTATACAAAGCCACTGTGAGAAAGTTAAATGCATTGTGATACGTTTAGCCGTTAAAAAGTAACAAAACAAAGGCAAAGTTTACCATTCATTACTTTGTTGCTTCTGAAGCATACAGTTATTTCATTGACGATTGATTATTTTATGATGGTGAGAAGGTCTCCTTGAAAGAGGTCGAATTTGGGGCTTTAGAAGGGCAAAATAACTGTACACTATACCACAGTCTTATGAAAATCCACTTCATTGCTAATAACACACAGAGATGGATTTCGTTTGCTACTCATAATACGTGTACGGAATGATAAACAGTGAAAAGACTTTATCTACGGACTGGAAATGCTCATGCCGAACATACTTTTTTTCAATACCATAATGGTATTTTGAAATTATTTTGCGATATCCAGACGCCAGGTATTGTGGAGTAGTAGTTTACTCCTTAGTTAATGGATGTTTTCATTCCAGGACTGTTGTATTGAAGCATTTGCATTTTACCGGTCAGATTAAGGGGTACTGGCTGAATCATATATATTTAATCATCTTAGCACAATTCTAATTTCAAAGTATTTGTTTGGGGGGTAAGCATTATGATAAACCTGGAATGAACATTCATATTTTCCATCGTCTTTGGTCTTAATCTGTTTGCTTCCTAGACAGTATCATATCTTGTGTTCCACGAAGGCTCACATTGAGTTATTCGCATGCTTATCCCAGTAAAATAAAAAAAACTCAGTGCACTGTTATACTGAGATATGATTATCAACAGTAGTAATATATATCAACATAGCACAACAACCTCATTGACGTCGCTCTGAACAATGTAACTGATACTTTGACTCCTTCACATTGGTGCTATTTAAACACAATTGGCTGTGTGCAGCATTTTATTCATCATGCATACTCTAGATCTTGTTGCATTAATTGACATGAGTAGTATTGCAGAATAGGGGTAGCATAAACTTGGAGTAAACTAGATTATATATATGAATATAAAACAATCCACAAGTAACTATGACTACTGCTTCTACTTGTGACGAATATAATATATTACACAACGTAGGCTGCGTGGAACATCAGAGATAACGTTAGTCAAAGCCATTTTAGACACGACAGTAATGAGATTGATTACCCACTTAGTGTGGCGCATTAGTCAGTGCGAAAAACGCTTGTTTAAGCTAGAGCAACAAGCCTCATGAAAATGAAGAATTGCAAGGGTTGATTAAGATTGAAAGTGAATACTGGCTATTGGTTTGTGTCTTAGATGTTGGAGGTGAAATGCATTAATTTGGTATTCTTACTTTGTACCTTCAAAATAGAGGTATACGGACAAGCACAAGTGTTTAAAGATACCACCAGAGGTTAGTTGGCTAAATCAAATGATACCGTAAGTTAGCAAATTGACCTATACAGCACTATTACAATACATCCAAAGTGATGATGAGGGTCAGCGTCTTCGCTAACTAGGAAGCCATCTTGCCAACGAATAACCGAAAATAATGTTTCGTATTCTATACTTGGGGGGAAGAAAGCTATGTTAAGTAAAAGGAGGGCACACTTTCGAATTTCTTTGGTATGCAAGAAACAGCCGACGCTAAAATCAGAAAATTAAGTTGAGTCAAAATGGTTATGCATTGCATAGTGTGTTCCTTGAAGGCCGAAATAAATGAAATGCTAAAGTAGGCCCTATATAAAATACATTGGGTGACTATTTTTGTTATTCAATTATTATTCAATTGTGTGTGATGATGATGGCTTGTTTCGCTGGTTGAAATCATGTCATTTGTCTGAGCCAAAATCAAACGCTGCTCTTTTCATTTACAGTCTTTTTAGTTGAATAATTATACAATGCCACCGAGCTGAATGCATGGCAAAATGTTGCGTCATTAATCGCACTACTCCTGAGGATGCCTATGCAGAAGTTGTTGCATGGTGATTTTGTTCTAACGGAATCTTTATTTGAGATCAATATCTTACTCTCTTTGAAATTACGTACCTCAAACCAACAATAGTCCGATGGAGTGATGGACATTTAGCGGTCGTCGTTTGTGCCGCAAGTTACGCAAAAAGTGATGGCAATTATGTTCATGATGGCAATGGCAGACCCTACAGGCGTTGTTTCCGTGCTAAGCGTAAGACGGGTAAAGGTGGATCCTGGTGGCAGCGTTTTCTGAAAAACATATTTGCATTGGTTGTACTTACGTGATGCGACAAAACCTAGTGGTTAGTCTGAGTTTATGATGCCATGCATCTTGTTTATGGCATTAATGTGCACTTAGTTCTACTTCACTGATGCCTTCAAGCATAAAGATAAATACATTGATCTTCATTTTATATGAAAAGTGCCGGGGTAAATACCACAACTTGTATTGCAGCCTCAACGAAGATATGTTGTTTTTGAACCTAATATGTGATGTATTAATGAGTTAAGTCGGAGGGCAAATCCTTTATTGTTGGCCTAGATGTGCATCGCAGTATAACGATCAACATAAAGTGCTAAATAAGCAGCGATGGAGCGGTAAGAACGAAATGAACCTGTGACTTTTACTACGACCTGTGGTACATTCCGATTTAATGGGATTGTACGTGTGGCAATACTGGTAATGTGGGTTAAAAAACACATGGATCGCGTGTTGACGACGGTACATAAGTTATCGTCCCATCATTTTACATATCAGAAACCCAAAAGTATTTCGCCCAAACTATTTTCTAATGTGAATGGTAATATTGTTTTCCGCAACTAGAAACAACAATAACTATCCCGAGCCAGGTGAATTTATAAAACTTGCTGTAATGCATACATCGAATATTTTGGCAGATGCTTGTATCAAAACAATCACTTCTAGATTGAACATTAATTTTCACCATTTGATTGTATCCAGCTGTAAAAGTCGTCTCTTTACACCGACAATATCCCGTTCCAGTATTTGTAGACAAGTAGCGTTCGCTCAACGTTAACAACACGCAATTACAGCCTCTTTCTGTGCAATTCTACGCGATATCGGATCAGCCTTAATACCACTGTCCTTTGTTTGGAAAAAATGAACCTAGTGGCATGGTTGTGGCTCTCATTTGATCATAAGCATCCTTTGTCAAGTAAAACCAAACGCCTAGCGCAATGTTCGCTGAGCGCTCAATCCATGCAAGCGCTAGCTCAAGCCTCACTATCGGTGATCATTGAAGCTATCCTGAATATAGCTAACGAAATCCTTGATCATTATGTACACATGGAGTTATCTATCAAATAAGTCACATTCGGAGAAAATTATCATTCCAAGTAGTAATTTATATAACACACCAGCCTCACCGTCGACCTCCATGGTGCAAGTGATACTATGACAACTTTATATGGGTGACGCTTGTACAGTTCTACAATTTCGCCTTGATGTTCGATAAACACTATCGCGCTTTAATGGCTTTATGCTGCAGTTCATTCACAATGCATCTAACGGATGGTAATGCGAGATTTGACACGAATAGAATCACCGTAGAGATATGGCTTAAAATAATCAACCCACGAGTTGCTTAGCCTGGCGCTTCTACTTGTTCCTCTGCTAAATTAATTAAATAAGTAAGATAGCATAACATGCATTTAAAATCAAAACACGTAAGGGGAACGTTATGTTAGACACGTTAGCTAAATTAACTTGAAGAAACATGCCTGTCTGAAAGGTAACACAAGGTTATAAAGCTTGTGTTTCACGCAACTTGCAGTGTAGTTTTCATTTTGTTCTATACAAAAGAAAGGCGACCGGCAAATTAAAGGCATGTCCCAATGAAAATTGAAGTGACAAGGGGAGGGCAGCTTGTGAGTTCTCCTTAATTTGACTAGGAATAGGCCTGGCGTCACGATGACATGGGATAAACCTCTATTCACATTGAGAAGTATGTTTGTTTACCCGCCTTAGTCATCGATTATCCAACTCTAGACACAGTAGCAACACGTTTGTCCATTGCCAGAAATGCCAGTCAGTTACTAAGTAACACGCCATATTTAATTGCTTTCATGTTAGCCATAAACATATACGACCAAGGCAGGTGTATTACTCGTTCACAAGCCGATCCAGAGGGGTTAGATTAAACCAAAACAGATTAATTTGGATCACCATTGCACTCGAGCATCAGAAAATCACTCGTGTTGAAATCGACCACCGCATTTGTCATACAGCGAGCGGAAATTGCTTCACAAATGCAATACTGATTAAATATTATGTGCACATTAATTTGTTGTTGCGACATGCTGAATCTTCTGTAGACTCAAGGAATCTCGCTGTATAATTTACATGAAGCCATCAAAGAAGTAATTCCATGAATAAGCTAAGAATACTTCAAGACTTAATAGTATAAGAAGTGAATGTTGGTACGATCGACTGGTGGAATTATTCCGCTGTGTTACTTTTTGCCGTTCCGGAGCGAAACTAATTTTGACAGCATCTAATTTGCAATGGCAAATGAAATGATGGAGGTGAGCAAAGTAATGGAAGGGCCGGTGCGTTCCTCTGGCAATGCTTAAAAAGCACAGACCTTCCATGGCAATTTGGTAAGATTCACAGATATAGTATACCCTGTGGCAAACTGCAGCAGTCAATTTTACCACGATGCAAACAACCTGATGCGGCCGACGCTCATATCGGATGATTAAGATTAGCCAAAGCCTCGAAGGCCGAAATGAATGCAACGTTAATACAAACCCTGTATGGAATACACCGAGTGACTGTTCATATTTAATAATTATTCAATCGCTTGTGATGACGATCGCTTGATTCGTTGTTTAGAATCGTGTGATAGGCCTCAGCAAAACTAAATTGTTGCTGTTTTCAATAAAAGTCGTTTAGTTGCATTATTATACAGTGACACCATCGGAAAGCTATATATAAGGTAACATGTTTCATCTGCATATGATTATTGAGATCACATTACTATTTCATCTACAACGAACATGGGATTTGTATTTTAGAGAGGTAATGTCTCCTCAGAGGTTTTGGCATGGTGATTATGTTATCACATATCTCAAACAAGACGCCACCAATATTTGAGATATCTAACTCTCCCTGTCGTAACGTACCTCAAACTAACGCGAGTCAGCTGGAGTGACGGTGTAATCAAATAGACTGGCGGCCGTCATTTGTTACGCAAACAACACTAAAAGGTGTACAAATAAAGTTCCTGTTGCCAATAAGTTGCGATTAGGTGGGAAGGGAGAGCCTGATGTCAGCTTTAAATGAATAAGATATTGGCATTGGTTTGACCTACATGATGCGACAACGACAAGGTATTTATCTTAGTATGTGGTGCCATGCGTCTTGTTTTTGCATTAATGCGCGTCTAGTTCTACTTCCGTGAGGATTTCAAGCACATACTACAGACATCTATCCTCATTAATTTGCATGACAAGTGCTTGGTAAATGCAACAACTTCTATCGCAACCCAATCAAGCTGTGTTAGTTGTGACCACTGAATGCGATGTGTTCAATGTGGGGTTGGACGTGCAAGGCAGCATTACGACCGTCATAGAATTAGCAAAGCGCAATGATGGAGCGAAAAAACGATATTAACTACAGCCTATGGTTTAATTCCGTTTTATGTGGGCTTCACATCTTCTCGTTACGTGCATAACCAAGTTCTCCAGCGACAAGCAGTATCCAACATTATTAGTACTACTATGCCTGAGAAGGAATACTGGGGATTGACGCCATGATTCGATAACGTCAGTTGTATCTTGCAAATTGATTGATGTTGCAATAAATCTCACTCAGCGGTTGTATTTGGAGTAAATACCGATAATCATATTTTACGTGATTAACTAGAATGAGGGACACTGGCAAAACCATTTATTCAATTTAATATCACAGGTCATCTTAGCAACATTGTATTGTAAAAGGTTTTTTTGTCGTTTTAGGTATGTATCATGACTTGCATTGTGAACAAAAATTCATATTCGCAATCGATCTTTTTCTGCCAATCTTCTTAGAAACATGTCTCTGCACATAATATGTGCGCTTCGTAGACACAACAATGTGGCTTGTTCCTGCGAGGCTCTCATTTAACTATTAGCATCCTTGTCCCAGCCCAACAACAGGATTGACACACTGGTCGCTCAGTATTTAAGCCACGACACCGCTTGCTAAGGCATTATCATCACCATCATTGGTCATTGCAGTTATCCTTCATTTAGATAACACAAATATTGCTCACACGGTGCAAATCATTATGACAATCAGTTATATATGTTAACATCACACAAAAACCTCGTGACCTTTGCCGTCGGTCTCTGTATTGTATGTGTTATGTTGACTTCTTCATGCTGGTGACGCTTCTACGGTTCTACCATTAGACTTATTTGTTCCATAAACCCAATTGGGTTTCTTTTCTTTTTATTTATCATGCGTCTTATTGAACGTGCTGCTAGAGATGATATCAAGAGGATGGCATTATAGCGACCGCTTAAAATTAGAGTAGACCAGATTATATATATGAATATAAAATCAATCTACAAATCACATTGGCTGCAGCTTCTACTTGTGACTCTGTAAGATGAAAATTAAAAAACCTAATTAAGAAAACCTAGCTTACTAGGACAATCTCGTGTTATTCAATAACCAATAAAAATTCCTCCTTTAGACACGCCACAAGTATAATTACCTTCCGGTAACTTATGTAGTCCGTGGCATATAACAAAGCTGAAAATAATAGGCTTCTTCCTCATTTCACCAAGCTTAATAAGTTAAAATGACTGTTAGTTGTTGGTTGGAATAAACATCATCTCCAAGAAAAGCCGACCAATACAACAGCGTTCCACTGTTATGTACAATTAGATCGACAATCTTCCAAGGCGCCGAGGATTTTGCATTATTGTTTGTCAAGGAAATGCGGTCACCGGCTCTCGGCGCTTTGAATACCGTGGCAAATTGAGTTTAGCATGAGAGGAATAACATGAGGACACCTTCGACACAAGGAGGATATTAGTTTGTCATTCTAATCTGCACCTTACTTCATTTTCGACGAAGACGTCATGCATCGAGCGATTCGGGTTTTGTACATTATTGGTGGTGAAACAAGAATAATTTCCTCGTACAAATATGATATATTCTTTTGCCGCTTTATATGTCTCCTTATCTTCCTTCGCCTCACACTATGTAATGAGAGGACATTAATAGACGTTACAAAAATATCTTAATGACGATTTGCGCAATTGCCGGGCTTGCTGCCTGCAAGAAATAACCACATGTGTATATACTTTGTTGGTTGGTTACCATTAGCATTTTGTGGAGTTGTGATATTTATATTTATCGCATTAACATTTACACGATGGCTCATTGGGGTTGTTTATTCTACATAGTGCTGTGTCGTTCATTCGTCTATTTGTGCAAGGTGGTTACCTATTTGCCGTAACATTATTCGATGTTGAAACTATCGTTTGCTGTGTGTGATAAACGGCAAATATCAAGGAAAGGGGCGGTTTAGGAATAAACATAGAGCAGTAAAGTTCAACGCATATAATTGCCCCCGCCCACATATAGGTGCCAAAATCATGACAACAATAGAGAGCCATGGGACGTTTTATGTAAGCGTACATCAATCTGATAATCGCAACGGCAATAACGCAGAAACAAATTGATATAGTTGCACATCTGTTGGGTTGTACACTGAGAACGCGTGAGTAGCTATAAACCTAATATATGCGTCAATTAAGGATATTCTATGCACGAGCAAGGTGGAAGCTACAAAATGAACACTGCAGGTTATATGCCGTACAATACCAACCTCCTAATTTTATCATCGACAAGTGGCATCTCATATGTTTGGCGAATATGCCGTAAATGGCCACATGCGTCGGCTTTCACAATTTTCATGAACGGATAGACGGCTGTAGGTAGTGTTATGTCGGACGTAACGACACTATAGCAAAGAAAAAAACCACCACATATTGCCAGTCGGGTATTCTTCACTGGAGGTTTACTATTGTCCACTGGAAACCTAAAAAAGGGCAATAGTCCTCATACGCCCACTTCTGTACTACACATCTGCTATTCACTGAATTTTGGTTATATCGTGCAATGATCTAACGCCTTGCTTGTGTGATAGGGCAATACGAATCATTATGTAAATAGTGGAATTTGCGAATAATAGAAACACTTGCAATCATGAATGCGCCCTTTGGTAACAATATGTTTGTGATACAAATGCACAAGCCAGAGGCATATCAGTTAAACCCAATGCCATATTCATAGTTGTCTCTGTCACAGACGTAGCTCGTAATTTAAAACATGATGATAGACTACACTTTGTAGCATCTAAATATTTTGTTAAGATATTACATGCAGAGGTATGATTTGTCATATCACATGGCAACCAGCGGCATGTCACGGTTGCAACATTTGAACGATACCATGAGGCTAAGAACGTGACTCTTATGTCTCCTAACTACTGTTATTGCACGAGAAGCACCTACCTTGATTGAGACGCATTATGCAATAAAGATGTACCGAAATATTTTATCGGATATATATTGATCGTCATTTTAAGGCATAACATTATTAAAACATCTAAGTTTCGATCAGTAAGTCCTCTACATGTAACTAATAGCAAAGCTCTCTAGCGTCCGATATTAAGCCGCCTGTTGACACACAACGCGCTTGATATCTGTATGTTGGAGCTCGGTTTGTTATCAGCAGGAATACCCGTCAACTGCATGTCATGGTTCAGAAAGCGATGCAACAAGTATATTATGTTCTATTTCGGATGGCTGATACTGATTGAATAATTGCAATCCAGAACCTCCACATCACAGTTTTATTCAACAGTATGCACACACCGTATTGGCAATGTAATACAGAGCGTAAGCAATGCACTGCAACAGCTCACTGATAACGCTTACGACAATGATTTATTGTAGCTTCACATCAATGACCCTTGAGCAAATGCTAACACGAGACAGCAAATTGCACAAGACAGTGAGCTTTTCCCTACAATAATAAAATACACAGTGCCTTACGCAATTATAAGCTTTGATGAAACGATTTACACAATCGCCTCGACAGATTTTTCTCACCGCGATTACATGCGAGGACATCACTACACAACATAAGTTGTGTTAACTAAGACGTTGCTCGCATTGTGATTAGATAGCGTTACTGACACTGCAACACTGGCTGTATAATTATATCAGATAACACAAGTGCCTGACAGAACTGATTTCACTGACAAAAAATTATAGGTATCTAGCCTTTTTCTTCTCACAATCTAATTTTCTCATCAATCCCAATGTACCCAATTATAATCTTGACGAGACACTTTTTGACTTTGATTAACGATACCTTGAATTATGATGCAGACTTCCCTTTTATTAAAGGCTCCTTAAATTTCTAGGCGTGTATATATGCGACCGATAATCTCCTTGTTCGCGTAAATTATGGCTTGTCAAATCGCACGTCAACCACTACTGAGCTTCATATTGATGGTACGGAATAATTTAAGTGGCGCGTTTTTCGCAATAGTTACACATGTGATCATATGCATTTTATAGTGAAGCACCACTGGTCATGTATATTTATGCTCCACAGATATCCAAGCCTGCTCATCATCCCGTACCTCTGACAACCACGTGATGTCGGGATGGTGATGAATGAGATAAGAAGTGAAGTTTTTTTAACCCCTTTAAGTGCCATGGCTCACTTGGAATCAATCTTCTTCCCTAGCAGGATTTCGGAGCTTACATCGCCGGGGCAGTATACCACCGAATCACAGCTAAATCACATATCCATTGTCCGTGGATTAAATGCCTTGTTCCATTTGCAGTTGTTTTAGCTGTCCAGACGTGGTAAATGAAATTATTAGTAAAAACATGATTGTGGAAATAAATATAACGTTATGATAATTGATAGCAATTATTATCTGTGCTTAAGACAGTGACGAATTAGGTGCTTGCCAAGGTGCCATGACATCGGAAATCACAAGCAAAGTTCCCTTGGATCTCATGTTACAAGCCCGTATCATCCACATAGTTAACCAGCGCCAGGATCACAAAACTTAGATTTCCCAAAGGCTTTGACAGATCCTTGTCAAATAAATAACGAGTTGATTAGAAAGGCTGAACTTTGTCTGCGCATAAATTGCGATATCACGTTTCACGCTGAACCATTCCTCAAGAGGTTACAAATTAATAACGTATTATGTAATTCATCAGTGATTTCATAAGATGACTGTAAATATTAGAATCAAGCAATCTATCAAATAAGTTGTTGCCTCGTTTTGATTACTTAAAATAAAAACGATTAATCTGAGAAGCAATTGATTTGCATTCAACTTGTCGGAATACAGCGCTCCTTCTCCTGAATGTAAGTAGGATATTGATCATATTGCTTTATCACACGAAGCATCCCAGCCAATTGAAATCAATTGGATACATCACTGATGATAATGATGTCGATCAATGTTAGAACTTAATTATATGTGTTTTTTTGCCCCAATGAAGCAGGCTATGGATTTTCTGTCCGCATTCGACGGCTTGTATGTTCTTCGAACATGCAGAATATCCGATGAATTTATAAGCGGACATGATTGCATTTGATGAAATTTTAGAAGTGCGTTGGTTTTCCATTATCATTTGATGGTTTATGTGTTTTAAACTACATGGTTAGAAAAGGCTTAGGATTGTATGCTGTTCTACGTTTTCAGAAGTAGCTACTTTGCGGCTGAAATATAAACTTAATGTGAAATGTATTCCTGAAAGGAATTGGCGACAGTTTGTAAGCATCAGTTTAATTAAACAGATTGACACACATTACAGCCTGCAAAACTGGCTCTCTGCAATGAGAGGCCCAATTCAGGTAGCTTAACCTTGATCTGCAGCCACAAAAAGCTCAACAACAACAACTACTGAGGCAGAGGCAATGATCAAATATTTCAAGGCTAACTTAACATTAACCGCCACCAAAATATCGGAATTAAAGTGCAGTTTCCAATATAAATGACCTAGAATTATGCGCACTAGAATATCAAAATAACCGTTTTATATCCAGCTGCCTGTAGCCTCACATAACCGAGAGAAAAAACCTTTGCTTCCAATGATACCACTAGCGTCGATAATGAATTCAAAACAAGGAAACACATCTTGTGGTATGCGTCACCATGGTTTGGACCAGCCAACCGCCAGCACCTTCCACAGCTCACATTCCCAAAGTGTACGGGCAAGGAATCAAATGAATAAAGTGTGAATAACCTTGCATTACATTTGTATCCCCTTTAAAATCACAGGTGTTTGCCCGAGCGGACACATAGCTAGTCACTTAATGTTTATTCCAACAGTCTTGGTGCAAACCACTCGCATTCATTGAATACACCACAGTTGCATCCATTAAGTGGTGAACCTCTACTCCATCATTGGCAGCGGCCATTCAACACATGTTATTGACACGTTCATGACTGGCCATACACCGAGGCATTCGCGCAGGTCACTAATGAGCAGAGGGAGGTTGACTGGTCGCATCATGTTGGACTTTAGACCCTCGAGCGATCAATACACGTATTTTGCTACAGATATATATGCCACTTTCCCCCCTGATGTCTAGTTTCGTAAACTTGTCACGCCCTATGATAGACAGCAGATTGTTCGTCATACGGAGGTACATGCAATCGATCCCTGTCTCGATTTGGACGATGTTATCTAAATGTAAATCGGGTGTCTCAAAGATGTATCACTCTTCTGTGTGAAAAAGAAGAGTAATTCGCTTAATTTTGCTTGGGCAACATATCAAGGATGAACAATACTATCTCTATGGTGATCGATGATAAATCGATATTCACGTTACATTTAGATGACCTTATTTCACATCCAGGAGTGGCAGTCGTACACACACTGAGAAGCCAGCGCGACTTAACATTGCAAAAAAAAAAAAAAACACACACACACACACACACACACACACACACACACACACACACACACACACACACATATACATACACACACACACACACACACATACACTTACACACACTTACACACACACACACACAAGCAAACACATAAAGTGTAGATGGTGTCCCACCTAATTTCATACACACACACAAGTATTATATCCTACACACACTTACACACAACATACGCACTTACCACACACATATACACACACATACACACATACACTTACACAAACACACTTAAACACACATCTACAGACACAAGCAAACACATAAAGTGTAGATGGTGTCACTGGTTTTGTATAAGTAATTTCATATGAGTAATGTAAGTATTATATCCTATCCGGAATAGCAGTCTTTGTTTGCATTATTGCAATCCAACATGTACATTTGATTTGTGTCTGCAGTAGCGTAGGCAGCAGGTTATTAAAAATCTCAGCCAGTGCTTAAGCAAACATTACAACACTTTACTGCGATAACGACAATGATTCACAGCAAACATTTTGGTTATTTGAGTTTAAGAATCATGGAACCACATCATTGTCCCATATGCAAATTACATCCTCACACAGAGACATAATATTTTCGTAAAAAAAGCATCGTCGTAATATGAGAAAATGCTAAAACAATGTTGGCGGAAGTAAATCATGTAAGTATTGAGTAATGTGTTTGATGCAGTACATTAACGCATCGTCATAACTTGATAGAGATATAAACAACTGGTGGGAGTATCGTGCTTTAAGCAGTTTAAAACATTAATTAATAATCTCATCAAGTGTATATATATAAAACACCAATTTGCGCTATGTACAGAAGTCGTTGCCTAACCATGTTGTTCTTCATTGGACCTCATGCGATGACATCACTGCACGATGTTATCAGGGTCAGCTCTGACGTCATTATGAGTTGATATTCCCACTAACACTGCTACAGTCGCTATCCCAACAACTAAACTATACACCACAAAGAAGAATCTATCTATCACGCATGCAACAGCCTCCCAATTTCTTTTGTTAAACTCATCCCCTTCGCATACCCCATTTTCGTATCTTAAACAAAGGTATCGCCTTAGCTTATCCAGCACAAGATGGCGAACCTTGGATGACACCCATATGTTGACCCTTACATATTGCACCTCAGCTGTCATACCTTAACACAAATATGGAGGAGACAATAAGCTATTGCGCTTCACAAGATATTGCTTCCAATGCTGAGTGAAGACATTTCTTGTTTTTCGCATCCCATCTGACAACGGGTTTAGTTTATATTTTGTTTCAGTATGTTCGTACATATTTAGCCAATCGCATTTGTTAGGAATTATTTGTGAATAAATCAGTAACCAGGTATAACCTTCGCATACTTACTACGCTAATATGTCAGTTAATACGTACCGTTTTGTCTGAAAGGTATTATCCCGCAATTATTACCCGATGGATTGTAATGCAGCTGCTCTGTTGTCCAGCTATTGTCAGTTGTAGATTGTCAATAACAGTCTGAAGCGAGGAAAATTGCCTGGGGTCAGCATAAAAGTTTCAGGGGGATGTGAAAGTCTCAAGAGAAGAGTTTATAGCTACGCTAAGCTGCGTGATGGTTATGAAATTACACAAACGACACCCCCGACATCATGCGACGATACTGAAATCAACAAAAACACATGGGACTCGTCTTTTGACATACCCATAATACGGTCATCGTTGCATTGTACCCTCCAACATTGTTATAGGCGCATTTCAACATAACATACAAACATTCGATGGTGAACTAAACCTTAACATACATTTATAAACAAGTTCGGAGGCGGTTTTTAAAGGCTCATTAGTAGTGGTTGTTGGGGCCCTACGGCTACGATGTAGATCATCACATCATGAAAGCCGGACTTATTGGATCAGCGAGTGTCATTTACATTAATGCATCCCATGTTCATGTGCCACTCATGCTGTGATGTACGGCTTGTAACTGGGAAACTACAGGGTATTTATGGAGTATCGTTAACCTTGATTTTGGACTCGGTTGAAACTTACATTTACCGTCCACTGGTCGTTCGTCAGTCATAAATAACCTGTCGTACACAGGCAAACAGTGCATTGCTCACATAGAGAGGAGAGCGGTGATGACCCGATTACATTAGCAGACACATGGAGCATCAGACATCCCACGAGAAAAACAGCACCTTTAAGTCATCAGTAGTCACACGATAGCGACAGAGCAAATACCGTCATTTTCTGGTTTGCATCACGCAAAAAGTCAATATCCACATCCGGATAATGGTTATCAAGGTCGCATAGCGGAAAGGAGAATCAACATTATAGGGTGGCAAGGAAACCACGTTCACGCAAAGCCTCTTCCGTGTGCAGCTCACGTACTGATGCACAGCAGATAATACTAACAAATAAATATGGTGCCATCGTAAAATCACTGGAATGTTGTGTCCCTTTGCGTATGCCATAAACATTTAATGATCGTGACAAAACTGCAATCATCACAATCTGTTATTAGGCGATAACAAGCCAAACAAGTTTTAATAATGAAGGAGGGCGTTGGTGTTGAATTATGGCTCTTGATTAAAGAGCGATGACTATTTTTGGCTGAATTGCTGCAATTAAACAAAGCAGAGATATAAAGCTCTTTCGCTTGAAAAAAACTGTCCCGAGCGTCACCAACGGCCATGTTGGCTTGTCCTTTGTCGTTACATCCGCAGACCAATCACAGCACACCTCGTAGCCTGTGCTTTGTAAGTGGCACTTGTACGTATACATGCTGGAGATATCTGATGAGCGGTTATCACCAATACTAAATAAGATATCATAATGTCTTGGCAGATCCAGGGTTGACACATCTGAGGCAGAATACTGGCCGTACGAACTCGACTATGTCGGCCAATAAATTACAGCTGACTTCGAGTGTTGCTGTTGTCTAGACTTGCCGAGAAGTGTTGAAAAAAGATTGGGTTACGTTCAAGGAAAACTTGCATTACGAAGTTTACGAAATTCGACACAGTGAAACACAATATTAACACTGCCATCAACTAATACCATCTAATAAAACCAGATGAACATGTCAGTTGATGTCAGTATTGAAATCCGATATAACATGCATTGCCATGTCACATTCGTTCTCTCGTACTGGTTCCAAATACCTGTGGGTACATGATGTACATGAAATTGCTTGGAGTATACATATATACAATCTTGATACCAATCCTACATAAACTATACCAAAACAACCAGCGGTGTTAGTGCACAATGCATTTGTTAACTAAACGGGACTAGGTTTTGCTGATGATTATGCGGTTTGTTAACAAATGCTGAGTCATGGGGGAGGCCAGAAGGTTTGTGTCTGAAAAGATCCATGTCTACAGAAAACCAGCTTGTCCAACAAGTCCTCACGTGTTAAAATTTGGTTCATACACTGGTTTGGCGACTACTCCTTTACACTTGTCGGGAATATCGTGTGCAAGCCCAATGTCTCATCCTGGTTATTGTAGTCCTATTTGGCTTATGTTGTCCAAGCTTTGATGCTTGGGACGGCATTTGTTGACCAGCGAGTGAAACACATTTAGTGCACCTGTATCGATGTCCGTGACAATATCGAACACATGATGATCATAGTGGTGGAAACGATCAAACAAACCCCGTTTATGCTTGTTTGTCTCATGATACTTCATGGACAGCCACTTCTCCATAGAAGTATTTCGTTGAACAACAGGGAACAAATATTTTGACCGCGCCAATAATTGGGGTTTTCCACATTCAGCCAGCTCATTTTACGGTCGTATGTATCACCAGTGAAAAGAATGGCCCCACAGCCTCTAAGTAATGGCTGAGACATCAATTGTTGATTAGCACATGCACATACAACATACTAAAGAGAACATTGTTTTCCTCACACAAATTTGGTGTCTGCAACGGGAGACTGTTAAGTCTCAGGGTTTTCGGAAAGTTCCCTCCCAATCAGGAGTATATGAATAAGCTGAGTGTATGGTGACATCATCACATTCATTAATCGGCTCATAATCAGGTTAATTAGCCAGTTCACTGTAACTTATTGAATCCACTTATCGGGTTGGTTAGTTTCAGATGCACCAAGTGCAGTTTGGCAGGGTTGTTTACAACATGTCGTAGTAGACTGGTCAACAGTCTCAGTACACGCTTAGCTGCCGACATCGTTGTCTGAAGAGCCTACACCCATTGTGGCTGTAGTGGGCTTCACATTAACAAAAGGTGTTCTTGTTGTCTGCGTGGTGTTTGCATAGAGAAAATGGCATCACACTGTGTTCCATTTGTGCGTGTAGTGGGCTGTCTACATCTTTAACACATGCATCTGCAGTGGCAGGTACCTTATGGTCAGTTATGATGTAAACTTGCCATTGAACTTTTGTATCCTCAGTCAGTGCCTTATACATGTTAATTTGTGATGGAGATTAAAATAGAATCTATACAATGTTTTGTTGACAAATATTTATTTATGGCTTACTTTCACTAACATTGAAGTATGTGTAAACACAGAACAGTTGAACTGTTAATAAGTTTTCATGATGTAGAATTAGTGTCAATGCCCAAAGAGACCTCATTGGCCCGGCAGTTCACTACAGCTAATCTTAGGGTCCAGTCTACTTAATAAGCTTTTCTGGACGCATTGGATGGACAAAACTCAACCGGGATTATCTTAAGAGAATCATTTTAAAACACAGCATCGAATACATGATATCGGGTACACCAAATGATGCCTGCAACGGAAGTCCTTGACTTACCTCAATTCACTTGCATTTGTTTGTTTTGTTGACAATGCCGCATCTAACGAGAGGACGAGGCTGGTGCTGGAAAGTGGTTAGTAGTGCAGACCAGCACCAAGCAGCATATTATGGCGTGGATCCGCCAATTTATTATTATATCCTTCCCTCATAGGCAGCTGAAATGAGTTTTTCTGACAAAATTATGAAAGGAGCGGCTGCTATGCCATCCTGGTGGCATATTGAACAGGTTTGATTATTTTGTGATAGATTTTGAAACGGACGCGACGTAGAGCCCTGAACAATATCTCCCAATCTTTTTTGATGATATGGCAGCGCAAGAATAGCCTGAAACCTAATGCTAGTGTAAACCTGATTACGGAAGAAGAGTGACCGATGCTGAGTCAGTGTCAAGCATACATGCTAACATTCAAGACATAATACATAAGTATCGTACCTTATCAAAATGACTTGATATCTCATCAGTGGCGGTCTGTTTAGTGTAAGGTCTACTCACTTATTTGCTTGCAAATGTTCGGAAACGCACCAAACACACACCGTGGAATTGTAGTTATTTCCAATCCAAACCGTTATTTTATCCTCCACTGTTTACCCCCAGGAGTGTTAGATTACCATGACATAACGCTTTAATTAATGCCTGCTGGCTTGGCTGTAGGTTATTTGGCTTAAAAATCAGCGAGACATTTCCCCACTAAACCCTCGAGGCAGATTTTATCTTGTTGAATATGTGATGGTATGCACCCTCTCCCATTTTGGCACCAGCGCAGCAGTGTTTATAGCAATCCTGTTTGCTGTAATGATGCAGACTGTTGTTGTCCTTGGCTCCCAAAATTATGTGAGATCGCGTTCAGCCATCACTGTATCTTCATTAACAAAACTCACTGACAATTTCATTCATTTGAATGAATTTGGCAGGGATACTTTTCATGATTTGTTTACACTGTCCTAAACATCAAGCTTTATGTTTACTCCCTTTATGTTTGCTTCGTTTATAAGTAAAAGCTTATTTCTTCAACTTTCCGCCAACAATGTGTCATCTCGCTTGGTCTGGGCAAACTGCCATTAAGTTCTCCTGCGACTACCTGCATCGCATCGTATCTAAGCCTATGAGACCATGTTAAGTTACATCTAGTAAGGCAGACATATTTGCTTGGATATTTATTGATAATTTACCACAAAGCAAATATCATATTCTTCTCACAAATTATCATTTACAAGTGGAGACTTGGCAATTTGTTTGAAGGTCATGGAGAATGCATCGAGGATGAATCCAAAATGTTACATTGTTTGCGCATGTTTCAAGACTGATGTCATATAATTGTCATTCAATCCTAAATCGCAAAACAATGGGGCAGTGCTATTGACTATATCTAGAGAGTCGGACTCCTTGTTTCGTTGATGGTACGTGCCATCTAATTAACAACTCAAGATATATCCTGACCATCAAAGTTTAAACAGAATTGGCTTCTTTATGTTAGGTCAAAACTCGAAAGGCCGAGCTTAAGTAGGCTGTTCAGCCCCATATCGGGCACCCAGGGAAGATTTTGTTAATGCATAACTATTTCAACGCAGATATAAATAATGCATTTTTTACTTGGTGCCGCTAAGTTTGCTTGATCATTAATCAAGCTGATAATTTGTTGACATTATTATTTGACTGGAAATATTCATGATGTCCCGCGGAAATCTGTATTGTTTAGCTGTGTCGTTCTGTCGGTCGACAAAAGTGCCCTCTTAAAACCCATAAACGACACGAATGTTAGCTGTAAAACTTAACGTGCCTTATAACTACCTAACTATTGATGTGTTTTCTTCCGCGTTGGTTACAAAATGTATATATCATCAAATCTTTACTCATTGAAGCACAAATTAGATCAACAAGCAGGAAGGGTAATTTCCGGCAACATAAATGGCGACAGCCTAAGTCAGGATTTTTGTCTGAGACAGCAGCGCCACGTTGTGTCTGAAGTCTATAAAACTTATAGCCCTTGTTTCCAGGGTGTACACACACATGCAGAAACACATACACAAACACACACCCACGCACACACACACATATATATATATATATATATATATATATATATATATATATATATATATATATATATATATATATATATATATATATATATATATATATATATATACTATATGGCAATATCAAACGGTAAAAAGGCTAATTATATGGTGTTTTGGGGTCTGTTTGGTCATTATAAGCTTTACACCGGATTAACAGAGTTATAGATAGTCCTTAGAAGTCCTAGTCAAAATAGTTGCTCAAACCAGGATTATAATAGCGACAAAGGTACTTCCGATATTACATACACCCAAAAGTACAAACATGTGGGTTTGATGGAAACGAATGGGCATCTTTTGTATTACAATAATCATGAATTTGATTAATTTGTCGAGGCAATTATACAAACTGTTTTACTGATGTTTTCATGCGGGTAGAAGAAATCGAATGAATATATCATATCATTTGCGATTCTGTTGCTATAAGTACGCCGCCAACTTCCCAACAATTGTTCTGCACTTTCAGCTATTCATCATTGCCATGAGATTATTTTCCATCGAGCAGTTGTTCAGTCATATTTAGAAGATTCTGATATATTGTCGCTTTGGAATAGGTGACAGGTGATTGCATAATAACGCATCTTATTAAATGATATCAAACATTCCATGATTGATTATAACAATCTTTAGGGTACCTAATAAATTATATTGTTCCAGGCATTTAATCATTGGTTGGTCATTCCATAGGAATATTGCTTTATTCAACATTAACCAGCTCGGTTCTGACGTTTATGGCAAATAGCAAGCTATTTCAAGCAACCTTGTAGCAAATGTATTGCAATCCTAACGATGTTTTTATATAAACAGGATCTAAAAAGCTTACGAGTTGAGACTGGTACATTATTCCTCATCAAGTTGCCATTAACATGTTTCACATAATGGTACCAAACGTATAGTTCTGAGCTTGTCGATTGGCTTGGTTTGATTGTTTTTTGCCATCTCACTATTTCAAAGATGAGGTATGTAAAATCGACTCTCGATTGGCAAGAGCTGGACATAACTCACGGTTATCGTTTAACCCAACTAATTGCCAAGCCTGGTTTCAAAAACCAGACCATGAACTCGGCTTGTAATCTTAAATTACGAATACATACGACAAACGAATTCGATTAGCGCACCTGCAAATATCACATAACCCAATGAACTTACTACTTTGCTCCATTCCTCATTAGTAATTACTATTGATCTTGATTTCTACAAGCAAGTTCCGTGCAACAACCCTATTAATTGACACCATAAGGAAAGCCGAGGCCGGTATATAATATAAGGATAACATTAACGATACAATGCCAATGAGCTCAGTAAGAGCAAGTCGTTTGTTTACATAGATTCAGAGGTGATGTGAAGAATATGACTACATTAGAACGTGAATGCAGATCTGTGTTGCTCAAGTATATGGCATATAATTGATCTATTGCTGTAAATCATGCGTACCATTAATGTAACCGGGTACTTCTACCAATGATTAACGTAGCAGATAATGACTGACCATTTAGATAGGTGCGCTTTATTCACGAATCCCCCAAGTATGCACATCCTCAACAATAATGAGGATATGGCATTATATTTAAAATAATAATACGATCGTGTCTAACTAGACAAATATGCGAATGATCATATTATACTGATGCCATTACGCACTAGGTTGAAATAGCGACAATATCAATATATATCTATATATCTATATATATATATATATATATATATATATATATATATATATATATATATATATATATATATATATATATATATATATATATATATATATATATATATATATATATATATATATATATATATATATATATATGTATGTGTGTGTGTGTGTGTGTGTGTGTGCGTTTGTATGCAATTGTGTGTACATGTTTTTACAGTGCTCACAGGACTGTTAGCGTCAGGATCAGGGGCCCTGGATTAGACTTAATCCTAAAATATGGCCACCCTAAATGAGCGTAGTCTTTGTGCAGGGCTCCACTTTGTTTACTTAATTTCATACATGGTATGGATGGTTATTGCTGAGCCAAATGAATCAAAATGAGAAGCTGGTTTATGGAAGCAGTTACTCATCACGCGTAGAATGATAATGCCTGTCATATCCGCAGCGAGAATGTGATAAGGCGTTACGAAGCGCATGAATCTTCCAAAATAAATTATCCCAACAGCATAAACCTTCTGAGGAGAATATTTAGTTGACTGCATATTGTAGCCTACTTACAAATACGTATCGTTGCAAGCATATCTTGCTGCTAAAAGCGTTACAGCATAAACTCTAAGTGGCACGTGCACTATCAGTTAAATAGAACGTAGTTGAGGAATAGAAAATGCGTTTATCGGTGATTTATCATAGCATATATAAGTAATCACCCCGGTGTAGGAGTTATCATTCTATCAAGAAGTAATTAGGCTATAGGTTAGACTGCACGAAACTATGCGCAGATTGAAAAAGAAATGCTTGCCATCTCATTCGGATTAGAGAAGTTTCATCACTTTACTTATGGCAGGACAGTTGATGTCATCACTGACCATAAACCTCTAGTGGCTATTACTTCCAAACCACTAGCACGAGCGCCAAAGCGACTACAGAATATGCTTCTACGTACACAGCTGTACAACTACACGCTCTCCTATCAGCCGGGGAAAAGCATACCAGTTGCAGATGCTTTATCGCGAGCCCCGTTAGCTGACACTTCATCACCCTTTGATGATATAAACAACCTCTCATTTACTCCTGTTAAGAATGAAAGGCTCGATGAAATTCGCAGGCATACAAAAGCTGATAACACACTTCAGACACTCATGGATGCAGTCTCCAAAGGTTGGCCTGACCAAAAGTGCGATGCACCCTCGGAAATCAGATTGTACTATGAGTATCGAGATGAACTCACAATTCAGGATGGTATAATCATGCGTGGCCAGCGAATAGTGATACCCTGTACTATGCGGATGGAAATGAAGAAAAAACTACATGCAGGCCACCTAGGCATAAACTCCTGTCTCCGTAGAGCCCGTGAGTAGATATATTGGCCAGGAATATCAAGTAAAATACGTCAATTCATTGAGTCTTGCTCCATTTGTGCAGATCATGGAGACAAACAGGCACCTGAGCCACTTATCAGTTCGGAAGTACCTGATGGACCCTGGGTAAAAATAGGCACAGACCTGTTTACAATATCAGAAAGAAACTACTTGATAACAGTGGACTATGGTAGTGGTTTCTTTGAAATTGACTTTATGCCAGATACTCTGAGACTGTCGTGAGCAAGATGAAAAAAACATTTTGCAAGACATGGTATACCCCAGACTGTGGTGTGCGATGGGGGTACGCAATACACCTCTGCATGTTTCAGCAAGTTAAAAAAGGCTTGGGGATTTCAACACGTTCTGTCTTCACCAAGTAACAGCCAAGCTAATGGATGTGCTGAAGCGCATGTAAAAATAAAGAAACGGCTGATGAGAAAATGTGCCCCAAATAAGGAGGACCCATACTTAGGATTGTTAAACCTCCGGAATATCCCTCAGGAAGGACTAGCAAGTAGTCCTACACAGCGTTTGTTTGGCAGACAAACAAAGACACTTCTACCATGTACACTAGACACTGTACGACATCACAACAGTGCTAGACATAAGAGTCTCAAAGAAGACCGCAAATGCACCTCAGCAGAAAGATTCATACACCGTCGCTCTCTCATTCCTCTGCGAGTTGGTGACGTGGTTCGAATGCAACCAGTGAACACATCTAAGAAGACATGGGATGAAGCAGTTGTCAGTATAGAACTATCCAGACGCACGTACGAAGTTACTAATACGAGCACGGGCAGAACACATCTGAGGAACAGAAGGCTACTACGCTCAACTACTAGCAATAGTCAACAACCCTCAAACCTACAGGAATCTGACAACTCCATACCGGCAACTTTAACTAAGACGCCTGTCGTTAACAGGTCATCTGAGGTAGTCAAGCCTACCATTACAGCACCAACCACCGATGCTGCTGGTCAGCCACAGTTGTCGTGTTCCAACTCACCCGAGATACCTTATGTAACTCGTACTGGCAGAGTCGTTAGGCCTGCTGTCAAAATGGACATGTAAAGTGTGCTAAGCTGGGACATGTTTATATTTGCTGCTGAGTCTAGCTTACTTTATAGTTAATGTATATAACTAAACCTTTCTGTTTGGTGAGAGATGTTGCGTGTTTCGTTTATAAGCTGTAACTTCCACTTATACCTTGACCCGCAGTGGCGCGGCAGTTGTGATTTGACAGACGCCATTAAAACATGTGTACTACACCCGACGTTTACAAATTAGTTGCTGTTGAAATTAGTAAACGAAACAACGGACATATCTCTCCCAAAATCATTATGCAACGGTCCATCATAAATCCATTACCAAAATCAACTTATTAATTCGCCTGGAGTCTTCCTTCATTATCTCAAGTGCGTACGGTGTGCATCTCTACATCACACTTTAAAATACGACATCTGGATAACGTATAAATCGCCGACCGCTAAGGTGCATATGTATTGTCTGTTTCACAAGAACACCTTGCCAGTCCTGTCAGCCGTAACATAGACATTTATATCGTCCCAATCGGTTTGTAAAACTTTTTGTCTTTATTCTGTCACGTGACACAGCGAGGGGTCAGAGAATGGTCGTAAATCCTTATTACATTTTCGGATTACTGCGGCTGTGTGCTGCAATTGTATTGAAAAACCAGCTCAGGAATTACAAGTGACCTAATGCTTTTCGCTTTCAGTTTGCTGCTGTTATATAAACTTTATTACAGCACTGACACAAATTATGTGATTCGATTTTTTTATACTTGTGTGCTTCTGGTTTGAATCCAACTGCTCTCAAGGTAATGTGTGACCGACTTAAATGTGAATGTATTCATACGTAACACGAGAGCGTTCTAATGAAAAATGACGCATTGGTTGTTTGTTAAACAAGAATTTTTTTGCGGGAAGGCCGGTTCAATCAATTAATGCTTTACAGTGCAATGCATCGAAAGTAGTTTTCACAGAAATGAATAAACGTTGGCTGCCTGTGTACTGTCGAAGAAAAGGACACATGTAAAACTCATGTGATGACTGAAAATAGATGTAATGCTATCTGACGGTTGTGTCATACAAGGAAAACTCATATTATAGTCGTTAAGTAAGATATATGAACTCAAATCGGCCCATTAAGAGAAGAAATGGAGCTGCTGCGATTTACAGGGCGCAGTGGTGTAAATGAAGTGGTTGAAATGAAGTGGTATGAATCAGATAAATCATAAATTAGATCATTGAAACAGTGGGTATAGGGAGTTCTTCTTTAGAAGGTTATTGGAAAAGTGACTTCGAAGCATTTTATATGCTCAAGCAGATGCAAGCCTTAAAGCAGTCGCACATGGGGAGCACTTACTAGCGACGAAAATCTGAATCTCTCTCTCCATCTCTGTCTCTCTCTCTCTGTCTTTCTGTCTCTCTGTCTCTTTTTCTATTTCTCTATCTTTCTTTCTTTCTCGCTCTCTTCCTCTCTTTCCCCCTTAGCTCTCTTCCTATCTATTCCCTTCCCAACAGCAGACGAAAGAAGACCGGAACATGTAACAGCTTGCCTCTTTTTTATCCAGCAGCCTTCCTTCCGGGTGATTACTTATTCCTGGATGGCACGCGACCACAAACAGTCTGTGGTGTCGCAGGTGAACCTCGTCAAAAGAAATATGTTGCAGTCTAAGAAATAGCAGGCTTAGATAGTTAGTTAAATGAACACATTTATGAAGAAGACAATGGAACAACATCCTCCCGTATTCATGCATTCGGTACAAGAGGGTCATTTATTTCGCTTATCAAGTGAAAATAAATCTTCAGGGAGAATATAATTTGATTGTAAAATCTTCTCCAAAAAATGTTTTTGTCCATAAATGCGCATAAAATGCATTTGCACGCATTGTGTTTGTTCATACGTATGAAAACAACAAGCGTAAGTTCACGTGAATCAATTAAGCCAAATATAAAATACATCCCTGAAGTCTAGGCAAGCAATATATCAAGGTAGGCATCGCTTTTGCAGCGTCTTCGTTCTTCGCACAATCTAAGACACAGCTCGGTTACCTACTTATGCTTGGTTATTTTTGTAATTTCCCATTTCTTAGAGTAATGCTATTGTTGTTGGAAGTATTCACAACACGATATTACTCGTCGTTATCTTTTGATTGACTGTCGGACACCAAATGTGTCAGCTCATAGCAACCTTTCCGTACTCGGTCAACGCAAATGCTTGGCATTGAAAGTGTAACACAATTAGTAATCCCAGTATGGCGCTCAGCTAATCTCAGCATGCGTGATGAGATTCACAGTTTGGTACCGGCGAACTGCACTCCACCGATTGTACATCCGGCTACGTTTATATATATTGTTATTTCCGTCGCATTGTCAAGTTTCAATGTAAACAGGAACGATGACGACTCCACCACGCTGATTCAGATCCACGGATAACAGATCCGTCTACATATACTATCGATAATATACACAAGATGAATGCAACAAGCATATTTTTGTTAAAATTTCTAATAGACCACTCTTGCCAGGCGGTGAATATTTACAGCGAATCAAATGCCTCATATTCACCGCATTATGGTGGAGTTAAGCCAGAAAGTCTCCAACAATTAATAGGTATTTCAGATATCGGTTCACTGCGAAGCAGAATCGACAAATTGCATATGAACAGCATAGGATATCGTCCACATTTTATCATCTATGTAGTATTAATGCAATTTAATGAACCACTGTGCGACAAATTTGGTTAACCACTGTGTTGAGGCCAGCTTAAGCTGGATGTATAATAAATCATATTGAAACTTTCCTTTGAGCGCTAGTTCATTGTTAATGTCATTTTATTAGTTTCCCTTAACAAAGAACGGCTTATCCGATATTAAGCGCTGAAGGCAGCATGTATTTGCATTAGTGACTTTTCCATACCACATCGATCTTTCCCATTATCCGACAAAAGCTGCCTAGTTACACGTATAGAATGGTTCTTAGTCTCCACCATTTGCGTTAAAGCTCATTATTTTGTAATTTGGTGAGCTTATTACCATTCAGACGAAGAACATTAATATGCAAGTACATCGATTTTGTTCTGGAAGCTTGATATCAATGTATGTGACATCCGTCCGTTATATATCAGAAACAGACCGTGTTTGAGAATCATGACATCTCACTAAGGTACAATGGAGATACATAGACGAGGAGGGTAATACATAACGTAATCTGATTACTACTGTTATATCGGATAATCTAAACATAATCTTAGTGTTACTTTACGTCGCTGCTAAGCCTGGCACATTTACTTTCCAAGCCAAATATGCTGCAATGGTTTAGCAAGAAATAATTTATTATCCTGCGCTTTATCTATTCGAAAACGACGCTGCGCTATCCATTTTTGCAACGCAATTGTTGCTCACCGCAGCGATTCTGAGTGGAGATGTATGCCAACAATTTTGTCAGCTTCGGCACGTGGTGTAGTGGAACATATCATTGGTAAAATTGTCCAATTATGACACTTCTATATTACTTATGATGACAATTTGAAACGTAATATAAGTAAGCCATCAGAGCAAGAGCGCTAATGTGATCAACGACGCAGATATTCAATACATCATTTAACAAAAGGATTACAATACAATACTCAGTGTTTATTATTTCTTTTAGTAGGGCGGCAGTTTTACCTCAAAACGCTAATTTGGGCGTATAATGTAACCGAGTTTGTTCTCGAGCTCTGATTGGCTGGAGTAGGGTGCCATGCGATAAGACTTGCGCAGTTAAATAGCTCTCAGCTAGGTCGTATTCCAAGTAGAATTAATGGTAAATTATGCCTGAAATAGTTGAAACAACACCATTGTATCTTGGATGCCCCACAATCTCTTACCCCCTGCAATGCCACATATATAACTGCACAAAGAGACTGCTATACGAGCTGGTGGTTTGGCCTCTTGGAAAGGCGAACCAGAGATTTCAACTGTCTCGTGTAATTCTGAAGACAGGGACAAGCACCATAGAGATAAGCAAGCACTGTCAGCATATTCATGTGAGGAGCGACTGGTGCCCATTTTTTGTCACCCTGTGCGCTAGCCCATTTGATCAGAAACACTAATTCGGTTTAAGGCTGCATAATTGTTTATACATTGGATTCCAATTAGTCAGTCTGTGCTAGCCAATTACTTAGAAACCTTGAGCCGGCACAGCCTTCGTAGGAGTGCTTGTTTACACCAACACATCATGTGAATGCACAATTAGGTAAAAGTGAAGTTTCTCTTTACAAATTCCATTGACTTGAAAAGGACGTCTCTTTATGTTGTGTCCACACGTTGCAGATTACACCCTGCAATGAATACTCTATATCACAGTAATCGGGCACCCGAAATAATATTGTATGTTAAATTTTGCTGTAGGTTATGCATTAATGGTCTTTATATACCTTTATAAATGTTCGACGATACTAGCCCCTCTTCTAACAAATGCAAAGATTTAATCATCGTTCAGGTATACGACGATGGAAGCTTTTTTTTACCCAATGCATTCAGACCTACTTAACGCATTCAGGGTGGCATGTCATCCACATTCCATACACCCTGCTTTTCAGTGGCAGCCTTATAGATGGTCATAGCTTGTAATTTGCATATAGCACATGCCAGTGCTAGGTTGGTTAGCAAGAACTTCTCATTGGCCCAGTTAGGGATTTGCATCATAATTACAATCATTAGTTCAATACATAAGTGTTATTACGCTATAGCCACTGTGATGCGCATGAGATGTATATCCCGCGGGCCCATCATTTACTGTTGCAAAGGCGTATTACAACCGTGATAATAAACGGCCCTGTCTGTGCTTAGGAAACTAACTGTTATTATTGCAATCTAACTACTACCCTCCAGATCTATTTTATCTTATGTTTTATTACAGACCAGCCAGATTGCTCTCATCTTTTTTGCGGTCAGTGTTCACGTTGTCTTTCCATGCCTTCTGCGTATCGTCGATTTAGCTCACTCGGCTGCAGTTTCTTTTTGGCACATTCGAATGGATTTAATCTATCTGTAGGCCATTAACATTGCGATGTATTAGTCTGCCTGGAAGGTTGGCTATTAGGCGTGGGGGATCTCGGGTCACGCGATTTGAATTTCTTTACCCATGTCCGTGGGCTTTCCTCTGATTTGCCACTTGCTAACTTCACCAATACTAGTTTTTATCGGCTTTGTGCAAGGTGATATTATGTCATTGCAATGTATTGTTATATCAATGTTAGTTAATGTTACCCCCCTTTTATATCATTAAGTAGTATTGTCATATTGTAATTTTACATGACATGTTGTAAAGTTTCGAAATGCTGTATCATGTTACTTAACTGATTTTTGTTTTGTATAATACTGTGTGATTACGTAACAAACATTATTTAAGTTTCTTTAATTAAATAAATGTCATTCTGTGTATCATAAGCATGACTTTCTTATGCCATATCATGTGTCAATCAAGAAAGCACTGTAATTTATCTTTGTGCAGAAACAAAGCTGCGGTTGCCAACTTCTTGTTGATGGTTATTGATGATATCCGCTGTAACTCTACCTTACAATTGCGAGATACAACACCAAAATTGCGCAAAATGACTCTGGTATTATGCTTGTCATTTCATTTACGCGGCAAACATTGAGTAATATTTGTCTAAACAGCGTTGTCTCCCTTGATCACGATTTGCAGACTAAGCTTTATTTGACCACACCAACGGTAGATTCAGGCTGCACAAATATGCGTTCAGTAGAATCGTTACAGCTTCCTATCAGTGAGTGTGTGTCGTAACGTACCTCAAACCAACGCGAGTCAGTCAGTGTAACCAAATCACCCATGGTGGCGGCCGTCATTTGATAAGCAAAGAACACTAAAAGGTGTACAAATATAGTTGATGTTGCC
The DNA here is from genome assembly GCA_034190875.2 of Urechis unicinctus. NCBI lineage: Eukaryota > Metazoa > Annelida > Polychaeta > Xenopneusta > Urechidae > Urechis > Urechis unicinctus. Next base: position 5,352,360 of record CM067348.1, on the reverse strand, counting down.
AATAAGTTGCGAGTAGGGGGGAGGGAGAGTCTGATGTCAGCTTTAAATGTATAAAATATTGGCTTTGGTTTGACTCACGTGATGCGACAATTACCAGGTATGGTGCCATGCATCTTTTTTATTGCATTAATGCGCATCTAGTTCCACTTCCGTGAGGATTTCAAGCACATAGTAACGACATCTATCCCCATAAATTTGCATGACAAGTGCTTTGTAAATGCAACAACTTCCATCACAACCTCACTCAAATTGTGTTGGTTGTGACCATAGTATGCGATGTGTTCAATGTGGGGTTGGACGTGCAAGGCAGCCATACGACCGTCATACAATGAGCAAAGCGCAACGATGGAGCGATATTGATGATATAACTACAGCCTATGGTTTAATTCCGTTTTATATGGGCTTACACATCTTCTCGTTACATGCATAACAAGTTTTCTAGCGAAAGCAGTACCCAATCGGCTTAGTACTACTATGACTGAAAAGGAATACTGGGGATTGACGCCATGGTTCGATAATGTCAGGTGTATCTTGCAAATTGATTGATATTGCGATAAATCTCACTCAGCGGTTGTATTTGAATAAATACCGATAATCATATTTTACGTGACTAACTAGAATGGGGGACACTGGCAGAACTTATATTTTAGTTAGTATCACAGGTCATCTGACCAAAACATTCTAGCGTAAAAAGGCCTTGTTTATTTTAGGTGTGTATCATGACTTGCATTGGGAACAAAAATTCATATTCTCAATCGATAACATTCTTCTTAGAAACATGTCTCTGCGCATAACGTGTGAGCTTTTTAGACACAACAAAAAGGCTTTTTTCTTGTAGGTTTTCATTTTACTATTAGCCTCATAGTCCCAGCCAAGCAGCGGGATCGACATACTGCTCGCTTAACATATAAACCATGACACCGCTTGCTAATGTACCATCATAATTATCATTGGTAATTGCAGCTATCCTGAATTTAGATTACACAAATCTTGGTAAGTAAGTCCACGCGGAGCATTTACATAAATATTGCTCATACGGTGCAAATCATTATGGCAAGCAGTTATATATGTTAACGTCGCCACAATAACCTCGTGACCTTTACAGTCGGTCTCTGTATTGTATGTGATACGTTGACTTCTTCATGCTGGTGACGCTTCTACGGTTCTACCATTAGTCTTGGTATATAAACATAATTGCGTTTCTTTTTTTTCCATTTATCATGCGTCTTATTGATTGTGTTGCTAGAGCTGATATCAAAAGGATAGCATTGTAGGGACCGCTTAATATTGGAGTAGGCCAGGTTATATATTTAAATATAAAATCAATGTACCAGTCACTTTGGTTTCAGCTTCTACTTGTGACTCTGTAAGACGAATTAAATAATTAAGTAAAACCCAGCTTACATGGCCAATATCGTTATGTAATTCGATACCGCACAAATTACCTTCCGGGGAACTTATGTGGTCCAGATAGGTGTTTAGCTTACCACCAAAGGAACTATGATTTTCCGAGAAACGCATGGCACGGAAGGTCCTACGAATTATTTATCAAATATCCGGCTTCTTCCTCATATTTACCAAGTTATAAGAATGAAGATATTATCATGATCGTCAATCTGTTATATTGTTGGTTGGATATAAACTAACACCGTTGGACCTCAGCGGGACGTCAAAAGCCGACAAATGCAACAGGTGCCACTGTTATGTAATAAAATAAGTTCAATTGATAGTTTAACCCATTGCTTCAATCTTACAAGAACTCAAGAGTTGGCTTATTTTGCAGCAGATTAGTTATTGTTGAAATAGCTTTATATAATAGGGTGCACTTGAGCCTTTATTGAATTATGCGGTCAGCGACTATCGGCGCTTTGAATACAGTGACATATAACAAATCTGAATACTCGTTTTAAATTAATAAGTTAAATGACTGAGGAATAACAGCATCTCCAAGAGGACAAGTGGTGGACTGATCCACACAAGGAGCATATTAGCTTGTCATGGAAAATTTTAATTTCAAATTAAGCAGAGTATGCACTTTACTTCATGTTCGACAAACACATCATGCATCGAGCGATTCGGGTCTGGTGCATTATTTGTGGTAAAACAAGAATGCATTCTTCGTGCAAATATGATATATTCTTCTGCCGCTATATATGTCTCTTTGTCTTCCTTCACCTCTCACTATGTAGTGAGAGGACATCAATAGACGTTACAAAAATACCTTAATGACGATTTCTGCAATTGCCGGGCTTAATCGGAGTTACCTGCAAGGAATAATCATAGGTTTATATACTTTGTTCGTTGGTTACTATTAGCATTTTGTGGATTGTTTATAATTATATTTGTCGCATGAACAATAACAAGATGGCTAAGTTGGTGTTGTGTATTATACAGAGTGCTGTTCGTTCATTCGTCTATTTGTGCCACAGTGGTTATCTATTTGCCGTAACAATATTCGTAACTATCGTTTGCTGTGTGCGATGAACGGCAAATATCAAGGTAAGGTGAGGTTCTGGAATAAACATAGAGCAGCAAATTACAATGCATATATTTGCCCCCGCCCACATATATGTGCCAAAATCATGACAACAATAGAGCTAAAAGGAAAGGGCAATAGCTCAAGCCATAGGACGTATTATGTAAGTGCCCAGCAATCTACTAATCGCCCCGGCAATATCACAGAAACACATTGATATAGTAGCGCATCTGTTGGGTTGCACACTGAGAACGCGTGAGTAGCTATAAAACTTATGTATATGCCAATTAGGGAAATTCTATGCACGAGCAAGGTGGAAGCCACGCAATGATTACTACCGGTTCCGTGCCTCAAAATGTTTCGGCGTATATACCTTAAATGACCACATGCGTCGGCATTCACGATATTCATGACCGGAGAGACTGCGGTAGGTAGAATTATGTCGGACGTAACGACACTTTAGCAATGAAGAACCACCACATATTGCCAATAGGGTATGTTACACAGAAGGTTTACTATTGTCCACTGGAAACCTAAAAAGAGCAATAGTCCTCATACACACACTTCTTTTATTACATATCTGCTATTCGCTAAGACACTGATGTCTCCTAATTGCTGTTATTTCTTGAGAAGCAATTACCTTGTTTAAGACGCATTATGTGTCGAAATATTTTCTCGAATATATATTGATCGTCATTTGAAGGCATAAAGTTATAAAAACATCTAATTTTCGATCAATAAGTCATCTACATGAAACTAATGGCAAGCTCTCTAGCGTCCGTTATTTAGCCTGCTCACACACAGCGCACTTGAGATCTGCATGTTGGAGCTCGTTTCGTTATCAACAGGAATACACGTCAACTGCGTAATGTCATGGTTCAGAAAGCGACGCAACAAGTGTATTATGTTCCATAATAATTGCAATCCAAAACCTCCGCATTGCAGTTTTATTCAACAGCATGCACTCATCGTATTGGCAATGTAATACAGAGCATAAGCAATGCACTGCAACAGCTCGCTGATAGCGCTCCGTAATGAATACATCGTTAATACATAATATAATGTGCAAAAAGGATAAAGAATTGCACAAGACAGAGAGCTTTTCCCTACAATGATGAAATACACAGTGCGTTACGCAATTATAGGCATTGATAGAACGATTTACACAATATATCAGTTTGCAACTCCATATTGCATTATGCATAGACGTAATCGCCTCACCAGATTTTTCCCACCGCGATTACTTGCGATGACATCACTACACAACGTAAATTGTGGCAACTAAGACGAGGTAATTAGATAGCGTTACTGAAACTGAAACACTCGCTGTATAATTCTATCAGCTAACAGAAGTGCCTGACAGAACTGATTTCAACGTTGCTCGCAAAGAGGCAGCTCTTTCACTCAAAACAAATTATAGGTATCCAGCTTGTCTCTGTTCATTATCTACGTTTCTCATCAATCCCACTGCCTCCAAATTATAATCTTGACTAGGCACTTTTTTACTTTGATTGACGATACCTTGAATTATGATGCAGTCTTTCTTTTTATAAAAGGCTCCTGTATTTCTAGGCCTGTACATAATCTCCTTGTTCGCGTAAATTATGGCTTGTCAAAGCGCACATCAACCACCACTGAGCTTCATATTGATGGTACGGAATGATTTAAGTGGTATGTCTTTTGCAATAGTTACGTGTATGATCATATGCATTTTATAGTGAAGCACCAATTGGTGTTTTGTTAAAAGCGGCACTGGTCATATACATTTATACCCCACTCATTTTCCCGTACCCCTGTCATTGATGGGTGTAAGTTGTTTAATACCGCTGTTTCCACTAGATTTTATAATCCTACCGTTAATATCAACTTATTAGTGCCTGATGAGTTTCACATTCTTCAAGTAGAACACCGACCATCCTAATGCAATCAGCAGCCACAATACAATCAGATAAATACGATGTTTCATAAAAAAAAAAACAGCTTTAGCTAATACCTCATGCTCTTGTTTATATATATATATACATATATATATATATATATATATATATATATATATATATATATATATATATATATATTAATATATATATATATGTGTATATATATATATATATATATACATGTATATATGTATATTTATATTAATTTACATATATATATACATATATATATATAAATATATATATATATTTTATATATATATATATATATATATATATATATATATATATATATATATATATATATATATTATTATATATATATATATATATATGTATATATATATGTATTATGCCTTATTATGCTACGACAGTGTAGTTGCATCGTCGCTCAGTCTATAATACTTCGCAACAAAATTACAAACGGTTTACTGTAAATGAGGAGGCGAAGCCCGATTATTTTGTAGATGCCAGATAGCACAAAATTTTGGGTCTTCCGTCACCGCCTTGCTTAGCGTCAGCATTATCACCTCTGATAGCAAGTCAAGGATGCAATTGGAAAATCCCGTCCATCCCAATTAAGATTATACTGCATGAGTGTCCAACGCTGGGGACGCTGTAGTTGGCGGCATGTGATGGCTTCTGCAGGCACAATGCTACAAGGGTTACCGTTTTATAAGTTACTGATAACACTTGTTATACAATCATCATCAAGATAAGGTGTTGCACTTTTTATCCTGCAGGTCGTATGTGTTATTTACTACATTTGAGATTGGTTTTGCCAATGCTACACGTGAAGGCCACTCATTAAGGCACAGCTGAACACTTAATCGCATTACTACAAAACATACAAAGAGACAAAAAGAGTCAGTGTCTTCGCTTTCGATGAAGATATCTTGAAAACGAACTACTGAAAATAATATATCGATATCCTATACCTGGGAGGAGGGAAGCTATGCTAAGTACAAGGATGGTTGATATTCCAATTTCGCATGCTGGCAACAAGCCGAATGTCTCAAACGAGATCAATATCTAACACCCTGCGTAGTGGCGTTCATCAAAGCAGCGAGAGTCAGCCGAAGTTATTATCTAACCAAATAAATCATTTATCCTGGCGGTCTTCGTTCATGGCACAAGGAACGCAAAACGGTGTATAAACAAAGTTCATGTTGCAATAGCTAACACTACAAGCCCTGATTTATTTTAAATAAGTTCTGACGGACGAAAGGTGAAGCCTAGTGACAGTGTTATGTACAGATTCGCTTTGCATGTCCTAACAAAATGTGACTTGTGCGATGATCTGTATATTTTGCCATGCATCTTATTTATGGCATTATGACAGACATTAGTGCAGACATGTAGCTATGATTGCAACAGCAGCACAGATATGTTGGTGAGTATAGCATGCAATGTATCAGTGGATGATGTCGGAGGACAAAACCTTTATTGTATAGTTAGGCGTGAATCGCAGCATTACAACAGAGACAAATTTCGCAGAGTGCATTGATGGGCTTGTATTTGTGACACTACTTGTACTGTTGGGTGACAACACACCAGTATAGCGTGGTGACGGCGATACACAATATTGCTCCGATCATAAACAGCCAAGTTCCCCGACTCAATATGTGTCTGACGTGAATCGTATTATTATTACTCACTGGTACTCAACCGCAATGCATGCATATGGATTGTAAACTTACGACCCAGTGCATTTGCTTATCGTGAAAAAATAACTAATAGACACCTTCCGTATATTCTATCCAGCTAAAATAGTCATAACGTAACACGGTCAATATACGTACCAGTAATTGTAGCGTTCGCTTTACGTCAACAGCATGTAATTACATCCTCTTTTTGTGCAATTCTGAGCGAGACTATTTCCATTTACTTGCATGATTGTAGCAATAAACTTGCCCTGGTTATGCCATCACTATTACATGGATGTAGCCGTCATGAACGGCGTGGTGTATAATTATTAAGCATCCAATATTTACACAGTTGCGTTTGGTTTTAGAAGCAAAGACCAACGCTTAAAAACAATGTTTAAATACGCGCATGCAGTGAATGTCATTACAAATACACCTAAGTATAGCACCCCATATAAAAAGCTTACTGGTTGCATGTAAGTTATGTCGTTAAAAGTCACAACGACAAATAAAAAGATAATGTCTAACATAAAAGCCTTTTGACGACGTCGCAAAACACTGTCGAGACCCTTGTCCTTGCGCACAAACACCTAATTAGATTTGAGATCGTCAGGCACATACATATTGCGGCGATTAAGTTATGTGGGTGTCCAAGGGCAGGATGTCCTAACAATCCTGCGAAGACAATTAGCATCAAAAGAATCCTCGTGGGGGCAAGGGACGAATTTACGGGGATGACACGTACACCATTTCGGCTGATGAGATGCCAAGACCCTCACGTGGCATGGTCCGAAACGCCTAATAATAGTAGATGGATTAGCCAATTGTGGCCAGCACAGCGAGCCATGAGTGATGCCTTGAGGATCCGATGGGCGCGCCATGCCGTTAGCCTATGGTCGGTAGGCTGTAGTCATATGGAGTCTCATTCCGAAGAGGCGTCTAAGAGATATCCATGAGAAGGAAGTACACTGTTTTCCTCTGTCTGAGGTAATGTGGTCAGGGATCCAAAATCTAGTTATCCATGTGTTTGCGGGAGCAGTTGCACAATAATATGTTCCTGACACAGAAATAGGAATTGCTTCATGCCAACGAGTTGAGCGATCGACGATTGTAAAGAGGTACTTCTTTACTTGGCATGGAGTGAGTGTAACTATATCAACATGGACGTGTCTATAACAGCGAGTTAGGGCGTGATACTCTCCAAGGCCCACTGTGACAATGTCTGTGGATCCTTTACTTTTGGCATATCATGCGGAACAACAAGCGCACGTCTTTGTGTAATCCCTGCAGCACAAATCGGTTCGAGACCAGTTTTATTGTAGACCGAATACTGGGGTGAGAAATGCCGTGAATGGTAAAAAAGACTGAGCGACGAAATACATTTAGGACGAGGGGCGTGGGCGACCAGTGTTGATATCGCAGAGTAGCGTTGTTTGCCCGTGTTGGATATTGCTTCATTTGGGACCTGTGATGACAGTTCTGTATGCGTCGATATCTAGATCCTTTTCCTGCTCAAAAGCAATGGCTTCCTAATCAATACCTAATTTCATATGATTAGGTTCAATATGGGAGAGAGCATCAGCAACAGTGTTTTCTGGTCCAGGTACATACTCAAGGGTGCAGGGCATTTCCACGATGGCTTACATCTGCCGTTACGGACAAGCTGTTTAATTGCCAGCAGCTTTTACAAAAAGGGCAAAGACAAGTGGACGATAGATGCCAGTGCTTGAAGTGTCGGATAGCCAGATAGCTGCATGAAGTTTACAATCAAATGTGCTATAACGGCACTCTGCAGGTCTCAGCGTCTTGCTATTGGTCGAGCAATGCCGTTGACTTCTTTCTGCAGAGTAGCACCCACTGCAGCGTGATTAGCATCAGTCACTAACTGGACAGGTGAATTTGGGTCGGGGTCAGAATTAAGGAGGGCAGCATTAGCAAGCGCAGCCTTGCATGCCAGAAAAGTCACAGCTACAAATTATTCGGCCGCTTCCGCAGCTAATTTCTTTCATACCAGTCGCTGCGATATTAGGATGCTATTGCGCGCACATTGCTGTTATTATTTGAAAGTTTAGTTGGTGTGACATGCTGGAGCCAAAGCTTATTGCCAGAAATGCTACATATCACCGCGATATCAAATTATGTTCATGTAAATCATTCACATATTCGACCTTCGCAGATATATTACTCGTCAACAAGCGATGTCTGGATATCATAGTCGCCGTTGAAGTGAATCCACAGTAATTAGGTTGAAACAAAATAATTTAATTTATACCACCAATGCATCCAGCACCAAACAATCCCTCTTGCGGAAATTGACTACAGCAGGTGTCAATTAAGCAAGCGATTCAATGATCTGTAGAATCAACGAATTGATGTGCTTCACAAATGCGATATTGATTAAATATTCTGCACAAAAGAAAACTCTTCCAACATTCATTTTGTTGAGGATCTGCATATAATCTATTCACAATCGTCTGGAAACTCGAATAATCTCGTTGGATTAGTTAAGAAGTCGCCTTGTGATAAAACACCCACCGACCTAGTCATTGCCACCCAATTTGTGAAGACGAAATAATAAAATGTTGCGAACGGCCTGTTGAAATAAACTGCGTTTGTATTCGGCAGCATTATCCCTGTGGTAGGTTTTTGATGTGTTGCCCTTGGCCATTGCAGAGCGAACCTGAAGTCGACAGCATAAAGGTTGCGATTGGCAATGAAATGATAGCGGTGAGCAGAGTAATGCAAGAGGAAATGCACTATCCTGGGAATGCGCAAACAACGCGGAGCCTCCAAGGCAACTTGGTATGTCCTCAGGTATCGTATAATCTGTAGCAAGCTTGTAGAAGTCAATTATACCGCTCCTACTTCGTGATGTCACGGACTGCAGGAGCCTTAACTTCATCAACGCATATTCATTTGAACAATTTCTTTCGTCTTAATTATAAACTGTAAATATATTTCATGAAAGCTAAATCACACGGCAGGTGATGCGTTATTATAACTGTAGTGGAAGTAACTTTTATCGTGTACACAAAAGGGATATAGAGAGCTCTCGAAAGCAAACACAATATACCTTCCATATATAGGTGTACGATATGTACTGATAGTGAGATCATGGATCCATATTTAGCGTTACGATACAGGAATAAACAAACGCAATTGAAAGTATTTTTAAGGGATACGTAAGGGTATGGTCGAAGAGAAATCATGGACAAACCGCCAACCTTTCGTAGACTTTGGTCCACGAAAGGATATACCACTATGTCCACATAAAGTCATCGCTCATTTTCGTCGAAAATAATTGAAAATATTTTGGTTTGACCATACGAATGTGATAGTCTAGTCTTAGTAACGTACAAAAATAATCTTTCACGCGTGATTTCTTTGGATTTTGAATATAATAGCAAAATAAAATTTTAACAACTAACCATTCGTTGACATAACACGCACACCTAAATAAATTCCATACAACCGTATATACTTCGATCCAAATTTCCGAAATAATGTTTAATCATATGTGTGGAATATATTTATTTGAAAAATTAAAATATTTGATTTATTCTTAAATTTCTTTACCGAAAAACTCTATTTTTCTCCTTTTCATTAATCTACAACATTGAGTTAGATCGCGAAATTCTACCAATGGTTTATACTGATCACATCTACAACAAATATTATGTTACTAATCCATGATGACTGAAAATGATTAGAATATTTCGGTATTCCGCAAATATTCAAAAATATATATGGGCACGAAAGGTTGGATTTATACGTATAAATTAATGTCTTAACTTTTCGTGGACGACGTTTCGAGGACCAAAAGTATATACCAGCAATAAAAAGTGACAAAAGATTTTAATTCGCTTTAAACTATTTAATTGTATAAATTAAAAGATGCCGAATAAATAATTGATAATTAATGATAGCAAAAACGCACTATAAAAATTTGTCCACGAATGGTTGGAGTCCACGAATGATATATATATATATATTATATATATAATATATATATATATATATATATATATATATATATATGTCATGTATATATGTATGGTGATTATAAATATATTCCTTGGTTGATATTACACAACGCATTAACTAGATTTCCCTGTTATATATCGCTCTTTTAACATGCAAGTAACTGTGCTTAAGAGAATTATACAGCAAAAAACGAATGCCGCTGTGGAAACAAAATATCGGTAATACTTCAATGTTTAGTGTAGTCCGAAAAAAAAGGATGAACAGACTGTGTACATGCAGAACATTGCATATAAAATATGGAAACCTGAAGCTTCGTACAAGAAAAAAGGTCGATGGAATGTCCAGAGTGGTGATGAAAATGATGATGATGACGATGATGATGATGGTGGTGATGATGATGATAATGATGATAATGATAATGATGGCGATTAGGATGAAAATAATAATAATGATGATGATTATAATTTTGTTGATTGTGATGATGATGATATCAGATGATGATGATGATAATGATGATAATGATGATAATGATGATACAGATGAGGATGATGAGGATTTCGACGATAAGAACGATGATTTTGATCAGGTTGAGGACGATGATTTTTCATTCCGAGTACTTTCAAACATAGACTGGTAGACATTTAACTTACTTTTAAACAGTTAGATAACCAGCCAGATGATGGTGGTGATGATGATGATAATGATGATAATGATAATGATGGCGATTAGGATGAAAATAATAATAATGATGATGATTATAATTTTGTTGATTGTGATGATGATGATATCAGATGATGATGATGATAATGATGATAATGATGATAATGATGATACAGATGAGGATGATGAGGATTTCGACGATAAGAACGATGATTTTGATCAGGTTGAGGACGATGATTTTTCATTCCGAGTAATTTCAAACATAGACTGGTAGACATTTAACTTACTTTTAAACAGTTAGATAACCAGCTAAGCTCATAAATGATGTAAATGACACCATCTATCTCACTCTGTTTGTGTCCGCCTGCATATTCAATCCCCAAATCTTACAGAATGAATGCACCTTGAATATTGATAGCTGCTGGTTAGTTACTTCTGCCAGCCAATGTTTATTTGCGACAAATCCAATGCCTCATCCTAACTAAGATGATTATGAAGAAGTACTAACCATACCGTCAACGCTTTGGCGATAAAAGTGAGACCCCAACCGGTAATATCAATGTCAGATGAAAGCTCAGCGAAAAGCACTTTCTTCAAACCCCTTAGGAACCGAATTCATATGTACACTATAATATAATGGCAACTAGCTTCATAGTGAGGCGTCATTTCACAGCACTACACTAAGGTCTTTTGGCGTTATCCTTTACTGGCTGTTTACATACGATGAAAATTTCGTCCACTGTTACTTATATGCATGTGAAGGCATGAACTCCATTTGTACATATCCGCCGAAGCTTACGTGCTGCTACAGGGGTGTTCTGATCCAGCGGGTCATTGTGTTTGCTCAATAAGGGGAATAACGTAACGTTTTTGTAGCGGCTATCCGCTTCGGCTCAGTTCACATATAACTGGTTGTAAATGAGCTACATATTTTGCCGTCTCTGCATTATTCAGCTTTATCTATAAATCTGCAGTGCTGATTTGTTGCCTGCCTTGATGGCATCGCCATATAATAAATCTTAAATTAATGCCAAGAGAAAACAAGGTGTTATATGTACATAAAGATGTCGTCCCAGAGATCCGCCCAGGTTATTTACTTATCCTGTTTCAAACTGTGTAGTATGGTACATGGTCTATATTGTCCGCAGCAATGCATATAAATTTGGCTCTTGATAACTTCGTTATCATGCCTGATATTAAGCAATAATCAGCCAGTAAATTGATTCTGTGCTTAAAGCGTGATCTAGATTGGGCTAGAATCAATGTGGTGTTCATCATCGTCAGCTACTCGAATCACCGTTATTTTCTAATGAAACTAATAAATGTTAGGAGGATGATACTTAGCCGCACTCTGATATCAACTGTTATGCTTGATGATCCTGTCAGCATCTTAATGTCCGCCTACATAGCTGCTTAAGCTATAAACATTGACGTTACCCAAGTGCTTTACCCTGAGAAGTAAAGCTTTTATGGGTGATGCTCGGATAACATGTGCCCAAACTCCGTTTGATAATTATTATCTGCCAATGGTTTGAATGCATTCCTTGACTTTATGTGGTGTATAGCGTTCAATGATCGTGGCATCGTGGCATTTGTTAGCCATTACATTGAGTATTTCTCAAACCTAAAGCAATTTCGCCCCTGTAAATTTATCCGCACCTATTCCTTTTAAATAGCACATCATAGAATGTCATAATCCAATGTTGATTTCGCACAAGACATTCATGTAAACCGTTGAGAGAATTTTGTATGCATGGTGGTCTGTCAACATAGTTTTGAGTTGTTCATTATGTCATAGCACTCGCACACCGCAAGTTATTCTTGCTTATAACAAGGAAGGCTTCAAGCTTTTGATTGCTGATGCCAAGCTCGAACTGATGACTGTTGTGCTTTTATACAAAGCGGCCTGTCAAAATAGATTAGAGTTTTTGCTCCATGTCATAACACTCTTTGCTATTGTAATGTGTATCTGTAGTAAAATACACCAAAACAACAATCTAATAAATAGAATTGTGTTTTCGCATCTTCTAAACTATTAGCATGTTGGAATTAGTGCAATTCCATTCTATCAGGGGATCCATAAGAGCTACAGTCATGTAGGTCATTGATAATAGTTACATATTTGAGAATTTACTGATGGTATATCAGGTTATTAAAACAACTCATTCTTTAACGCGAATTTATGAATGAGATTACAAGACAGCTTGTGTAATATTGATGACATAGGAAGTCCAGAATTCGTTTTATAAAGAATTTTCAAGATGTAATAAATATCAACCAGTGCGTGTATACCGGTCCTCACCTCCTGTCCTCTCACATGGTAAAATCACAGGTGTTCCTACGCTACGTCATGGCGACCCTTTTAGTTTGTTATTGATGGTGGCAATCCAACATGTTTCTCTGACATGGGGACGCCCAGCCATATAGATGGAAGCTAAGGACGTCCACTAATGGACAGTGTGAGACTGACTGATCATTGATGTCACAGCAACGGTAAAAATGATATAAATAAATTGAACTGAAATACATAGGATTTTCTTCACGTCTGACAACAACGTGATGTCGGGATGATGATGAATGAGATAGGGAGTGAAGTTTGGAAATCCCCTTGAAGTGCCATGGCCCACTTGGAATCAATCTTCTTCCCTGGCCGGAATGAGGAGCCCACATCTCCGGGGCGTAGGTCTAGCACTGTACCACCGAGTCACTGCTAAATCACATATTCATTATCCGTGGATTAAATGCATTGTTCAATTGTCAGTTGTTTTTGGCTGTCTTTATGTGATAAATGAAATTGTTAGTAAAAACAGGATTGTGGAAATAAATATAGCGTTATGATCATTAAAAGCATTTATTTTCTGTGCATTTCATATGTCTGCAATAGCGTACGTAGCAGGTTATTGAAAATCTCAGCCAGTGCTTAAGCAAACATTACAACATTTTATTGCGTTTAAGACAATGATTCACAGCAAACACTTTTGTTATTTGAGTTTAAGAATCATGGAACCACATCATTGTCCCATATACAAATGATATCTTTACACAGAGACATAATGTATTTGTAAAACATGTATCGTCGTAATTTGATAAAATGTAAAAGCAATGGTGGCCGAAGTAATTCATAAAAGTATTGAGTAATGTGTTTGATGCAGTATATCTACGCATAGTCATAACTTGATAGAGAAAAAAACACCTGGTGGGAGTATCGCATGTTAAGCAGTTAAAAGCATTAATCAATATTCTCACCAAGTGTATACATATGGAACATCAATTTGCGCTATGTACAGAAGTCGTTGCCTAACCACGTTGTTCTTCATTGGACCGCATGCGGTGACATCACTGTACAATGTTATCAGGGTCAGCTCTGACGTCATTATGAGTTGTTATTTCTACTAACACTGCTACGGTGGCTATTCCAACAACTACACTATACACCACAAAGAAGAATCTATCTATCACGCATGCAACAGCCTCCCAATTTCTTTTGTTTAACTCATCCCCTTCGCATACCTCATTTTTGTATCTTAAGCAAAGGTATCGCCGTAGCTTATCCAGCACAAGATGGCGAACCTTGGGTGACACTGGCTCGTCTTTACGATGATGATGGATACGAAGAACCAAGACGGTAGATAGCAAAGAGAGAGCGGAAAGTCCCATGCTGAGGATTATGTAAATGGCTGGAATAGAAATTATGCATTTGAATGTTCAAACAAATATTGCACGGATGTATTGCGGTCGATGGACAATATGAACACTCACATAGGATGGGGATGGTCTCGCTGCTTCTTGGAGTAATGTCCGACATCATCAGAAGTAACACGGTATATGAAAGCAGTACGGTGATACTCAGTGATATCTGAAGCAACAAACAAATTTATCGCTCTGTTTAGTAGAATTATGAGATCATATTTTGAAAACTCAATTAATAATCTTGAATAATGAAGGAATTCGTTTATATTTTTGATTAAGTTTACTTTTTCGCCTGCTTTCTGGTGGAAGGAAGAAGACTAGATGTAATACTATGTTCATGATGATGGCGGGGAGAAGTAGATGGAGAACAAAGTAGGCAGGTTTTCTTGAAAGATGAAGTTGGAATGCAACAATGACTGTAATATGCGACGTTTCACCATCTTTTTTTGGTTTCGATTCCCTGCGACCTACTTTTGTAGACACAAGGTCCCATTCGCCATTTGAAACGTAGTGCGAGAGGTCAACTTTTGGCCAAACAATTGTGAGATTAACTTCTGCTGCGCCATACATATTGTCCATGAATTGTACCTCACATATTTGTGAGTCAAAGGGAAAGTGACGCAGATTGATTTTGCACGATGTCTGCCATACAATTCCTGGTGACCAAATGACGTGGCCATTATGATGAACCTGTCCCCTGTTTGTCAGACAGAATACGCATACGGATATATATGGTAATATGAAAATACATATGTAGAGATAAACCTCTGGATAAGAATCTTCCTGGGAGTAGGCAGGTCATACAGGGGGTCATAGTCACCATAACGGAAATGAAGCATACAAAGTAACGGGTCAAGATGATAGGTTGTTTGCCCGGGGACAAAATACACATTGATAAGATTAAACGAGGGAAAGGTTGGACACCTGCAATTTGTTTCCAGCGCTAGGTCCGCTCCTTCACGTACACTGTTGAGCAGAGTTATTTCTGGTATCCAGATATTCTTGCCTTCCAATATTATTCTGCGTACTCCATTGTAGTCCGAGGTATTCCATTTCATAACTGCGTCGTTCCATTGCTGTATTAGAGCAAAATATCCAATTCTACATGAATAATCCCTTTTTGATAATCCAATGCCCGCAATATCCACGGTCTCTCTGACATCAAACCTCACGAACCATTGTCAAACTGACCACAAAATCCCCCCTGCATGGTGTAAAAAATTGAATACTATCTTATATCAATCAGACTACCAACATTCACAATTGTCTATCATCTGTCTATCTGACCACAAAATGCCTTTGCTATCCAATGTCTATGTTACCTTCGGATGTCACAGCATCCTGTCTATCCGATGTTTTTAAAACTATAAAATGCCAATATGTTATTTCTGTATAATGTCTATCTGGCCACATGGTGCCACAGAGTTCTCTATTGTTGGTCAGACGATAATAGACATCAACGTCCGCTCGATTTACTCTTCATCTGTTTCTCCATGATGTTACAACGTCTCCATATCCTTTTATCTATCGGACTCAAAAATGCCACATACTTTATAGTTCATGAATTCCGTCTTTCCACACTCTGACCACACAATAACACAACTTTGCAATGATTTACAGACTAACAGACAGACAGCAATATACCACAACCTTTGACCCAATTATGCTACAGTGAAATATGGATGCATTATCAACCTCACTGCAAATATGCATCTACCAATGGGATGTCACAACATCCTCTCTACCCTTTGCTCAAATTGCCTGTGCTTAAATTGTAGGTTTCATCGCGTTCTCGGCCGTGTATGAGAAGTGCAAAACTTTACCTCAAATTACATAACATTTTATGTGTACTCACCAACCAGATCCATCCAAATGTAGTAAGGACTTGTGACTTTTCATTCTGTAATAAATTGAGTGAGTGAATAGTAGTACCTCAACTTGTCAACTTGTACGTTGACGTTCAATATTAACTGGTTGCTTGGTATGAATCGCTACTCACCAAACTTTCGATTCGTGACAGCCCGAACATCACACCCACAGTTAGTTGTGCATGTGGGTAAGACTCAGGCTTAACGTTTTTGTCGTAATTAGCCATCAGGTCTCTATACAACCGAAGCTTCCAATTGATAGAGCCTATTGTGGGAAAACACGGCTATCAAACTATGAATATAAAAAAGTTGTAATATAATTCTTACGTCACAATACTTTCAAGACAAGTGATCGTGCGAATCTTGCTCACCATTGTGTAATTCTCCGAAAGATGTAATGAATGTAACTGACGTCCATATTCCGAGACAAAGTAGCGCTTTTTCCATCGTCATAGACAGATGTGCTGCTGACCAGTAGAAGTCACCCTGTGATGGTGGTCACCCTCTGCCGAGAACCATGTCATCTGATATCGGCGTTATGTATAACAACACCGGGTATCTATATGTATTGTTAACACCATTGTTGTCTCCCGAGATGCCTAGTATATGTTGGTATTTAGCTAATGACTAACAAGGACCCACATAGATATATAGAACCCTGCATGTATTTGTCGAAGCTGGTGTGAATTCGGATCGAAATAATTCAAATTGACCATCTGTATAATGGTTCAATTGGTAACAATATGTTATTGGTAAACAGGAGACCATTAGACGATCACTTAGGCGGCCAATGTTGCAATGTATGGATATTGTGTATACTTACATAACTAGTAATATGGCTGCAACATTTCATTGATGGAGGATATCGTCGACCATCTCTCGTCATATATCACAGTGTTGTCTTGTGCAAACATATCGACCATATATATAAACATTTGTTTCCTGAGCAAATGCAATTTCATCTCAATCGAAGCTCTTTGTGGCTAATTGGCGTTACTTGAAGTTATGTTAATGACTTTGACTATGGGGGGAGCTCATCGTTTTCTATGCGAGTGTACATACAGCCTATTGTCTCAGTGTAGTTAATAGGCCTTACAAGGAGTTATGGCGATGAGCTAGACTTTGGGACGAGCTCTTTCATTTTTAGGCAAGTTTCAATACGGCAGTTGTTCTCTCTGAATAATAGCTCGTTGTATAGGCACATCAGACACCATAGAGGCCTTGGCATGAAATTGCACAATTAACTAAAATGGGATGTGTTCATGGGGTTAAAAAAACCGCATTGCCTGGTTTGGATCTTTGATTATCTGATGTGCACGAACAACAACATTATCATCAACAACACAGAGGAGGCGATATCAATTCTGTTGAATCATCTCTACCGAGATTGGTAACATCCATTATGTTTTGTCCTGTTATTTATTGGAACTCTAACGTTCCACGAATACAACAGAGCGTACTGCATTAGTCACGGGCAACATCTCAACATGGACTATTTCAAACTGACTGCTTCTTTTATAGTATACCATAGGTCCCCTCTTAGATATCTATGTATTATATTGTAAGCTAGCTGGCAGATATTTAATGGACATATTGCATTTATATCATTCCTGACTAACATCCGCATTACTATTCGATTTGTGGGAAATGCTAATAGGAGAATGTGGGGTAATATAACTTTTCCGGTGTTAAATAACATCATAGATTTACTCACCTAATGTGGGCTGAGACGCGGATAGCACTTATGAGCCGAATCCGCACAAACTATAGCGACCGTAACCACAAAACAATACAGCACAAATACTTATGATACATGATGCCAAATAGTGCCTCAATATCGCTCAGTTGCCGATCTTTAAACGGTAAGTGTCAACGACAGATAACCCTATGTCCATGCGTTTTAAAAGTCGTTCTTCTCGTAATAATTTTATAATCATATTTCCGATGCGCAAATCAATGCAAACGCGCTTAGAAGGTAATAAGGTCCCCTATCACCTCTCTTACTGTAGTCGTGAGATTAAAACCGAAACGACTCACTCTATGGCTTTGTTATGATCATTGATAACGAATATTCAAATAACAATATATGGTGAGCGCGCATACCATGTGGATACAGTCGGCCATTGTGCGTATATTCATATAATATGCAAGAGGGATTCCATACGGAGATACACTGCTATTATTAATGACCTTGTTGTATGGGTTGTTTGGTGAGATCCACTTCTTGGTGAGGGCGCTTGCTTGTGTCGAATGGCTTAGTTTTTGCTTTGCATTGACAAAGCATTATATTAATGTCAGTTTATCCACTCGATTACGGTTACCAATTGTAAGTACTGTTTTTTACATATTCCAATTCTATTTTCCTCTTTGAATTTTTCACTGGACTGTTAAAATGAATTTGTCATTAGAAATGGAAAATATGCAAAATTAATGTGAAGTTCTCACGCACAGGATTAATAAAGTAATAAATCAGCGTTCCAGTCGTTTGAATGTTGTTATGCGTCATAATGACGGAAAATGAAGGAAAATTATAAGTTTGCATAGGTGAGGTATAACAGAGCGAGTTCGCGTGTGGCGTCCACGATGGCCGACTGTGAGTTTTGTCAGATGAGGTAGGCCAAGATGAATGATGATTCACGTGATGAATGTTTTTCGTGAGTGCTGCGTGAAAATGCATGAATTGTATGAGGATTCAGTTCAGGAGTTAGCTTAATCCAGTGGCAAAGAGGCCAGACTGCATGATATTTTGAAGATGTTGTACTTTGCCGGATAGCGCCAGAAGAATTTAATGACATGCTCATGAAAATCAATGCGAATTTACCCGAACTAAAAGATCGAGAAGCGCATGTCATGTAAATCAAAGCAAAATCGGCCACACTGGTCGAACTTAAAGATCGAGAAGCGGTTGAAAAAGACGCTGGCCGCACTGCGGCTTGTTGTAATAGGATTTGATCCTTATGACATAATGACCACGCTAGCTTGATTCTCGGCATCCGATTTTGCCTTTTACAGTTTAAATTGATTCATTGTGGTTGTGTGTCATTCAATTCTAATCGCCTCGTAAGACGACAGCCCACATAATAGTGTGCTTGATGGTTGAGTAAACTGTTACAGATTTAAGTCCTAGCAGCTGTATGCTGTGAATTAACTAAATCAGTCAGTGGCTCAAGTTGATGTTCCAGAGTGCCGACAGTTCATGCCACGAGGTTGTCCTACTGGATAGACAGATAAGGGCATGTCCTGTCGATATCCCGTCGAGTTCTGCTTCGGTTATGAGCAGTCTACGCATCAACAGTCATGTGTACTCGGTGTAAGTATAATAATCATTATTTTTTGCTCAGTGTGGTAGTCATGCCGTGCTATGTTCGCAGCATCAAATATATATACTTTTGTTCGATAGCGTCTTTAGTCTAGGGGACAGATCATTTTCAGCCAAAGGAGGCATTGACACGCGACTCATGACTACGACAAGATCAACCATTCGAGGATACAATAATTATAAATGTCAAGCAAACGCAAGTGAAACGACCATGAACTGTTTTCCATCACCCTGTATTGCTTGCTTAGAGCAAGTAGTCGTGACATATTTACAAATTTGTCATTGATTATGTCGCGGCTCATCAAACAAACTACCCCAGAGCACACGGCATCTCAAGATACAACGGATTGAAACTGCCACTGGAGTAGGATTGATCAGGTAGAGGGCGGTTAAACAATGGTTAATAACAAAGGGGGGTGGAGCGAAAATGTCGAATCTGCCCGTTATAATTTAACATCTACGTTATATAGAAGAAATGCAACTGCAATTAACCACAAGCCTTAAATAACCACAAAGACACATATATTATAATAAATCAATGTGCATGGAAAGTTATTGACTTAATCAGGTGTTCTAATTATCTAATGTAATACTTGATACCTTTTTCAGAGTGAACAATACATGCCCTTAGCAGGGCAGCGAAGCGATAGACTTTCATTCATCTTCTGTTCTTCGGATTATTGTAGGGTGACCCCATTGTAAACATGTAGGTAGTGTTACATTTATATTCAAAATTGGGGATTGCTTAGGCATCTTTTATATTTGCTGCATTATCATAACAGTGGCGAAGCCAGAAATTTAAACACCTGTTCTCAAAAAGACACCGTTAAAACAATACGGTTTGTTCAACATACACTTACCATCCCCTTAAATAATCAATCTTGGTAATCGATGAGTTGACCAACAAGGTACATTTAACTACAGGCCTAGCATTAGTTCGTCAATACCATGATCCATTGACTAAGCAAGAGCATTAGAAGCTTTAGAATAGGAGAGCTCTTTTCAAACCTTTTGAAGTGTTCATGGGATACGATATGTGAACATAGTGACGCCACAGCTAGTATGAAATAGCTGAGACGCGGGATCAGCACCTTTATATATATATATATATATATATATATATATATATATATATATATATATATATATATATATATATATATATATATATATATATATATATATATATATATATATATATATATATATATATATATATATATATATATATATATATATATATATATATATATATATATATATATATATATATATATATATATATATATAATAATATATATATATATATATATATATAATATATATATATATATATATATATATATATATATATATATATGCATTTATATATACATATGTATATATACATTTATATATTTAAATATGCATATATATAAAGTGCATCGAGATAGACTAGAAGAAAATCACATAATTGTTACATGAATTATTTATCTTATTCACAGAGAATATAAATACATCTCCGTTATATGGAAATAAGCCTTTCAATGTATAGCCCCAGATCTACATCAAGTTGAGTATAACGCGTAACCCTCAGTAGTTCAAAATGGACTGTAAGAAGTTATGGATGTTGTATGTAACGCAGTGTTAACATCTTCAATACGACCATCTTTGATCGGGTTTAAGGAGGCTGGATTGTCATCGTATGCAGTTTATTAAGATGCTTGATCCATGCACCAGTATTTCCTTTAGCATGGTCGCTTATCGTATAATTATATAATGTAGTATTTCGATTATGTAGTGTTTTTTTTTGGTGTGATTATTTTCACGTTGAACATTCTGTAATCAATTCAGAGATAACACTTACATGGCGCCTCGCGGTGCGGCAGGTACTTCGCAATTTGGATTCGCCATTTTCAGCTCCAGTTATCAGCCAATGCTATCGTTATTGTCAGACAAGCGACGACGCTTGTGCCAATTCATGATGACTTCATCCTTTGCAAGCAGCCGATCGCATGACCTGTTGGCACTTTAACGCATAAGCTGTACAACGTCCATATACATAACATAGAACCATGTACAGTTTATAATCACATTGAATCGTAAAATAATTGAAGGTCAAGTCTGCATCGTACATGTCAACTTTGATGGATGATGCTTCACGTGGTTGTAAGGACGACGGAAGAATAAAAGCATTGAACAATTAAAACAATGTCACTTTTTGCTGGTGAGCAGCGCAATGTTGTCGTTCACCACCTGTGGACTCGAGAACTTATAAGTAGCTTTAAACGCCACAGCTCCTTGTAATTGCGTGTGACGCGAAGCTTTAACACCATCATAACTGTATATTCTGAGAAAAGTCTCTTTTTCTACGCAAAGCTACACCCCTTCCACCTATGGTCGAAACCGTAGTGCACAGCAAACCGGTCGTATTAATCTACGTTGCTTAACTAATAATATTCATCATTACCAACGAATGAGCAAAGAAGACTATTTCAAAGCCCACATATTTTCTCGCACACGTCCCGTTACGACACACTACCGCTGCTAAGCAGTGTCAAAATAAACAACACTTGTCCCAAAGGGCCATATGCCACATGTCATCTTAATAAGAATTCATAGAACTGCATTATGGAGTGCACAATTCATTCAACTTGGATGCTTGGTTAATCCTTAAGCGAAGGAAATGTAATACTTGCAATGCATATTGCAATGCGACAGCTTACTTTGTATCTTTTACTTGCACCCTGCTGCTAACGAGGCATGCAGTGACGCCTTGCACGTCAGCATCTCATCTATGTCGGATCTGATGAAAATTGAAGTACGAAGCAAATGTATGTTGAGGTTTTAAAATGGCAAGCGGTGCCAAAATATCGACAAATAGCGAGAAATCATGATATGGAAAACATCTTAGTTTAGTTAATTTGCATGCAGTTTTATCGTACTGTCAAACCAAGTATTGTTCTAGGGGAACTCGTAGTTATTTCCTGTATTTTTCGGAGTTGCCGGGCATTAATACTATCCAAATACCATTAATGTTTATTGGCCAACGCATCACGAGATGCCTACTTAATGGGCAAGGCGCTACTAAACCTAGTCGTTGTAAATGTACCAATACAAAAACGTTTTTGCCGATGCGTGTATGTATCATTTCGCCTGAAGCCAAACAATATGCACAAAATAAGCTGCTATGAACTGGAAACAAGCGCAGTGAATTTCTCATCAGAAGCTCATTAAAGAGTATATATTTTACCTAAACGGAATATAAGAAAATGGTTGTTTAGGTCCCTTAATTGCGCTCAAATTGACTATACTGGGTTTTTATGTATGCGATGAGCAGCAATCTGAACCTAATCGATGTCCATACCTTATACTTGCTCATTCCCCGGGATCCGAATTGAAAGTTGCCAAAATCTTAGTGGCATGGGGCGAAATGCATTGCGTGAATAAACGCAAATAAAGATTGCTATCATCCTGCTATCGAGGAATAATTCAAATTGACAGCTGCTCCAGAACTCTTACTATGTAAGTTTGTAACTCACTGGTGATGTGTAAATGTATTATCCCTTCGTTATCGTTATCCGGTTAATAATGTAAAACAGAAGAAAGCAGTGTATACATTCAGTATAATATATCACGG
The DNA here is from genome assembly GCA_034190875.2 of Urechis unicinctus. Taxonomy (NCBI): domain Eukaryota; kingdom Metazoa; phylum Annelida; class Polychaeta; order Xenopneusta; family Urechidae; genus Urechis; species Urechis unicinctus. The sequence continues at coordinate 5,329,158 of CM067348.1, read as the reverse complement.
TAACAGATCGCAATTGTGTCTTGGTTTGCAAAACTCACCATGCACCCTGCTTCGATTTGGCTTGCCCCGGATAACATTTCTAATTCATATATTATGCAATAAGTATGTATCGTTCAAATATTGATTTATAGCTCTTTGAAGGTTAAATTCTGATGCTGAAACATTTTTGTAGGCCTAATACATATCAATTGTGCCGTATAAGACATCGCGTTGAGATGTAGTACTGTTGTAGCCCGTGATGATCTATAGCTCTTTGAAGATGTTAAAGTTCTGATTTTTAGGTGAAAGGCAAGCCATATTATCACATATCGGCAAAAGGCGTACAATGTGATTGTTGTTCATGGACAAACGCGGGGCAGTGCGATTCACATTATGTATCATTTGGACCAACTGTTTGGTTTTAATGTGCCGTAATTTTGTCAACACGTTGTACAGTAATTGGTTTGGGGAGTCGTTAAGCAATGTGGAGGGAAGCAATACAGACGAAAAACATAAAGACAGACTGGAAATATAGCTTATATGACTCTGATTTACAGCAGTGCAATCAAACCTAGGTCATTACGGAGACATTGAGCCTTACAATGTATTGCTAAGGAAAGACATTTCTAGCCTGGATGACGAAGCACAGATTTGTCACAAGTGCTATATCATACTATATTCAAATGTCAATCCACAGGTTAACCAACCATATCATATGTCGTATTTGTAAGGCAGGGAAATAATAAGCAGACTTGCTTGGTTACGCACTGATGTTAAGCTTACATTGTCAGCAATCAAGAGACAGTCTTGGCTATAGCGGTTAGATGCCATACAGGATTTATCATACTAATAAGACGTATAATAGGTATGAAGTTCCTTGTTTAAGTTGTGTGATTAACGAAGAGAAACAAACTACCACACACACACACAGACACATACACACAAACCTGTAAGTTACTGACGTTATCAGCAGTATCTCTATTACAATGGTTTTTGGCATTAAACTAATAATGTAATGTTACGTTAGTTGCTGTGTTTTATCCCATCGAAACCTTTGATATTGCGACGCAGGACGAATGGGTAGTAAGCATTATAGTGATTGTTAGCCGTAAAACAGCCTAGATATTATGTTTGTTGTCACACTAACAAGGCGATTGTGGCTTACCTGGCTACAGCAAATGGCTTGCTTGGTCTCAAGTTCACGGCAACCCATCACCCAACAGTTGCCATTGTGATATATTCTGATGAATACAGCAACTTAGAAAAAAAAAAAAAAAATACCACACGATGGTCTTTTCGCCATTTTCACCTCGGACAATTTAACAAGCAACGTGAAAATTGAGTTGTTAAGTTTGATATATGGTTTAACTTTGCTACAACGCGAGCGATGCTTATTACGGTAGGGCGGCTAACCTCGTGTCATTTGCAGTCATTTCTCATTGACTCGATGGCACTCAATAATTATTCATTTATAATGCACTACACATAAATTAATGTTGAAATAAACCCGGAATCGAGTACATAATCAATGCAACATACGCGATCTACAAACGCTCTGCTATACGTAACTATAATAATGAGTCCTCTGTTGCAGTATGAATGTACATGTCGTAGTCGATTTCGGGTGAGCGCAGTGTGTTACTTCTCCTTGATAGCTCTCCGCGTATTCATTTAAACCTTTAGTCTAGACCACGTCCTTTTATCACTAAAATGAACGATAAATCCCTTGCATCAGGTCTGAAGAAGACCAGGATGACGCCCATATTAAAGAAACCATCATTATATTTGATATTTTCTTGAACACTTGTGTTTGAAGAAGGTAGTAGCAGCAAATCTACCTGACCACATTGAGAACTACTGTCTACAAGATTCCTTGCAGTGTGCTTACAGGAAGGATTACAACGTGGAAACAGCCCTCATCAAAATACATGATGACATAATGCGTGCCATGGACGACCAGATAGTAACAATCTTCACCTCTTGGATTTTTCAACAGCTTTTGGCTCGTTTGAAAAGCATTTCCACATAAACAGAAATGTCATAAAATGGATTGTATCGTATCTGACAAACAAGACACAAGATTGCCATAGATTGCAAATCACCCAAAAGCCTGTTCCGTAATCTGTGGTGTGCCTCTGGGGTCAGTGTTATGTCCCATTATGTTTGCTATGTACATGGCCCCATTGGGAAAGCTTGGGCGTGAGTCTGGTATGGAATACCATGCTTATTCTGATGGCACGCCACAGATGCTCTTTTCCTCTCCAGGATCAACAACAGAAATATCGCATAAACTGCAAGTGCAAATGGTTCACTGTCTGGTATTTGTGAAAACCTGGTTTAATTCGTTTGGTGAGGTTTTTATGTCCGCAGCAGCACCATCCCTTTCATGCCAATTACCTGTTGACATTTAGTTAACAGTCTCTCTACCCACGTTTTCTCAGAGCTATTTGAGTACCTCAGGTCGGTTCTTTGCCCTTTGAGTGTGTGTGTGTGTGTGTCACGTCGTTTTTGTGTGTGTGTGTGTGTGTGTGTGTGTGTGTGTGTGTCTACCCACGTGTGTGTGCTATGTGTGTGTGTGTGTGTGTGTGTGTGTGCATGTCACGTCATGCCAGTTCATAATTTTTATAGCAGTTCTACTTATGCAGAGTGCCTGTGCAAGTATTGACATGAATACGGCGCTATGGAAAAGCTTTATTATAATCATCATTATCATCAGAATGTAAGCCGTGACAGCTAAGGCTGTGCATATCTAGGCACATGTTGTCTATTAATAGATCAATATGTACATTGGTCTGTATATGATCGCCATTAACAAACATGTGACGTGCTGATTAAGAAGTACATGGTGCGAATGGCGAATCTTAGGGCTGTAGCGACAGGAATATAACACGAAATGTATTGCTGATTTTAACTATAGTTACATCAACACATATCGTTCTCTACGCTCGCGGGATGAGGGAGTGCGGTGTAAGGTAATACAAATGGTCATCCGCGCCCTCTGCAGGAAGAGCAGCCATTAAGACGATATTTTACTGTGCCTCGCATATTATGTTCAGCAGTCGATTTGCTGACAATACAAAACTGTAATGACCAAATATGAATGCAACAATATTATTAAAGTGGAACCCGATCTCTATTATAATCACATTCGGCTGTAATTCAGTACTAGGCTTTTATATTCAATGAAGCACTTGCAACATTGAAAATGTCGGATTAATGTTCACAAACCTCCCTTAGAATATGTTCATTCTATCAACGCAAATATATGTAAGGTATTATGCATCTACGATTTGCTACAATTATTGACCCTACGACATTAGGCATATACGATTTTTTACAAAAATGCCCTATACTTCAGTCATATGCTAAAGTTGTATCAAAATTACCATGCGATAAACAGCGTTGTACCCTTACGGCATAACATAATATCATAAGTATATCTGCATGCCAAATAATCAACAGCAACCAAATCCTCTTTGTGTTTATCACAAACATAAAATCACTAGATCGTATGTTAGTGGCATTGTTTTTGTCGTCAAAATTCGCATAAATTAACCAATTCCTCGTTTTGATTTGCCTGATGGATGCAATGAAATCGACAGTGACACAGTCCTCCTAAAAGTAGGTTACAGCTGACATTTCCTCGACCATGCATTCGCCAATACTACCAATACACAATCAATTGGCGGACATTTGAATGATCTGTTTAATTCGACGTTTGTACATTCTCACAGTTAGGCTTTGCGAGCAATCAATGCGAATAAATCTATTGTCGTCAACTGATATGTTGAGAGGGTCGTCGTCCAAAGATAAGGGTTGTGACGAGGCACTTACTAGGCCCGGAAACGAATTTGCAATTCGAACGTGGTCAACATAAAGTCATTTTGCTCTGTTGGATGGCAGATAGCAATGATGAGCCTACATGCAATAGCCAGATGCTTCATGATTTATGTAGAGAGGATACAAATAAACACGAATGATGCTACCTGACTTGCATACAAGTTTGTATCTTAAATATGCTTACTATGTGATTGCATTTTTGTTATGAATCATCACAGCAAAATCGCGAGTCGCTTTGCTACCAAGGGAAATCAATTCCAAAACAGTTACCTCAGGTAGAGTTAACATTTACCTTTTCTCTGTATAAGATGCTGGTTTGGTCCGTAATGATGGTATAATATAATTGGCAGCAACAGTTTGTTTGACCTGGAAGATTAAAATGCACGACGCAAATAGGCTTTTAATAGCTGTCAGTAGTCAATCTGTCCACTTGCGACTTGGTGGATGTCAATAAGCACGCGCTACCAAAGGCAAAATCAACCACGGTGTAGCGTAATATATGTGAATGCTGCTCTCCCAGACATATTCCCACCATTGTTAAGCTGTGCAGGCACACAAACAGGTACATATAATAGCTAACATAATGAGCGCAATACGTTGCGCCGTTAAACATTAGATACATTAATGGTAATATAGTTTAATGGCTGCTCACTGAACTTTTAATAATCAATGTCAGAAATGATTTACGTCCAAATAGCGAATTCTATCAGTTGAGCGTTCGAGAAATTGCCAAGTTAAAAATTCTTTTATTCAGATACTTACAACCAGGTGGCAATTGAAGACGTGGTTTACATTTGCATCATGACCATGGGAGATCTATTCACACGGTGCTCACAAAAGTTAATGGGATCTTCGCAGATCAAATATCAGAGAATTTCCTAAATTAAAGTGGGGGCTCTAGTCACACTGTTATCGCAGAAAGTGAATAGCATCTTCACAGAGCAAATATCAGACAATTTCGAAAGTTTAACTGCTATCGGATTCCGGATTCCTAGATATTTACCAATTGATGATATTTCTATAACAGTACTTTTATACCTTCCTCTGAGTCTGCCTCTTTTCAACTAACCACTGAAACGCATGTTAAACTGTTGCCTAATATACATGCTTATCATTTGCTGCTCTTAAGGTAAAAAGAGAGTACACAACTCGACTCTCAACTGATTGGGGTGGTGTCTGTGAGCTCAGTGTTGTCCTGAAAGTACTTCCAAAGACCGCAATTCTGATATCCCTCTCATCATTAATTCATGGAAACCCTTGGTTAATGTACCCAGGTAATTCAACGCGCTAAGTGCAGTGTAATTAAATTCGACAGCAAGTCTGGTTTATCAACTTTGAATATTGGAATGACTAGCCAAGCAATCAAAATGCTTTGTCTCGCTGATGTTAGCCTTCAAACAACTAAGCTGAAACAAAATAATGTACGACAGCACATTAAGCATTATATTGGTACAAACAGTTCGTATGTAGGTGGTATGTTCCAACTAACCGCAAGCGTGTAGTTTTATAATCCCTGTAAAACAGCTAAAATTCGGAAATAAGTGGATGTAAAAATAGCCTGTATGCATGTTCCGTTCCACTTGAAAATGATGGAAATGGATACAAACATCGTATGTTTTAGGTTTATATTGATATTACATCGATTACATACATAATCATTTGTATACCGAATATCCCATTCATGTTGTTAAGTTGGGTTACAATTAGCACACTGGTTGGGCTCTAGATAATTATCGTACATTCATGTTATTTGAGGCAATAAAAATACGATTTTTCAATCGCAAGAATGACATGGTCTATGGTTTGAATACTATATCATTTAACTCAAAACTTCAAGTAAAAGCAAATTACTGCAAATCGAGATATCGTAAAATTAACAATGTCACTTTTTCCAAATGTCTTATGAGATAAGACTGAACCCACAGGTGGACACAGATACAGGGAGAGGAAAATGGGCTTTGGGCGATAATACCAGAATAATAATGGATTTGAACATGCGTCAATGTTCCTTGCCGCCACTTATCTGCACAGTATATCGACAGAGTTGCTCCCTTTACTCTGAACATTAGCAACTGGACAAAAACGAACGCAAATAAAAAATAAACGGATGTTGCTCAAGGAAATGCGGCTGTACCGTGTTCGCATACTCAAGGGCCAAAACTTACTGGACCTATCCCTGTCATTGCATGGGATACTAATGTCCAATTACATTATATAACTGTTGGTTAAAAAAAGATGGTTGTCCATGTCCTATGGCAGAAGATGATCACCATTTCATGAGAGGGAGTCTTTTTCGACCGGGCAAGTGTCACTCACATTAATGCGGCTGTACTGTGTCGGCATATTCAAGGGTCAAAACATACACGACCTAACCCTGTCATAGCATAGGATACTAATTACCAATTGCATTACATAACTATTGGTTCTTAACTGATGGTTGTCAAGGTCCTGTTGTAGAAGATGATCACCATTTCATGAAAGTGACTATTTTGATCGGGCGAGTATCACTTACATTAATGCAAACCATGATTCAGGCTTACATTTATCTGTCATAAATAACTGGTCGTGCCCAGGCATACAGTGCGAGTCCTACGGCGGAAATGAGAATCATGATTATAGGGATCAAAGGTACCCAGGTTTATGTCACCGTAGCTATTTCGCACATTTACGCAAAGCTTGTTCGGTTTACAGCTCACGCATTGATGCACGGCGGGTAGCAATAACAAAGGAGTATGGTGCCATCTTAAAATCAGCCATTTAACCTGGCTGGCTATTGCATTTAAGTTTTGTCAGCTTAGTTGGCCCATGCATAGCTTCAAGATTTTGTGAGCGTACACACAACATAGTAATGGAAGCTTTGTCACAACCTTAACTGCTATGTAGGTGACTTAGCAATAATTAATGGGACGTTGGTAAATACTAATGCGCTCAACATAATGAAGTTATATGCATGGTAGCAAAGTTGTTGTGTCTTTTTTCGTCTGCAAATAAGAAATTCATTGTCAAAGTTTGTTTCATTCCTGCATTGCTATGATCAGTATCGTCAATTTGACAAAGCTGACAGATTATATTAAAAGACATCTGTTTCTCCTATTTAGTTGCAAAAGCCTGACACAACACTGCAATAACATGCTCTGTAGATTAATAGCGCTGTCATCTGTAGCTGTGCAACTCGCGTGATTTATGTCGACAGATCTACAGACCACTGTACTCTCGCTGCCCCAAGAGCGATCGTTGATGAGAAAATGTTAGTTTTCTTACTTCGGAAAAGAATGCGCAGTCAATGGAAGGTGTTTTATGTAGCTCTCCGACTATATTTGAGATAGTGATTGATGTAGTTTACTCCAACATTACAGGATTATTTGCGTTCAAGAACTCAAGGAGGAACTGGGTTGTTGTGACAACGCGGTAATGCACGCGTTCTATACAATGGAGCAAATATTGACATATTTCGCTTGATACAGGCCATCATGCTCACGTTTGTTAAGCGTTTCTTAGGAGGTAACAGTATCATTAATCAAGGTTACATGGGGCGGAGCAGGATTCCACACATTAACATCACACTGGTTGAAGGTCGCCACTTTAACACTTTATACTTCTTAAGAATATTTGCAAGAGCGCCATAGACATTCGACCTGCCATGTACCGATTAATCGTGAGCGTTAAATTCCTAACCGACATTATTCGTCTGGCTTTTGCGCGACAGGTATTTGGCGTTCGTTTATTTTAATGTCTCAGGCATTTAGAAGCTTATCGGCAACATTTATCAATGAAACAAATACACAGACGCTTCTTACTACAGAAACGACCTCACGTTACCACTCCATAGACGTCTCAATAGCCAGCGTTTAGAGTGACAGCGCCATAACTTGACATTCCAATGATATTTCAAGTGATATTTCGACATGAAATTTCATTTGATAGTGTACGAATATTCGATATCTATAGTTATATTTGACATTATGTGGAACAATGTATGATTGTAATGAAACATCACATTATCTATCAAATATAGAACATTCTTTTGGCTCATTTGATATTGATTGAAGCCATAGTAGACATTATCATAAAACCTACCTACGCGATTGTGTAATCCAAACATATCTGCAAATATTTGACATTTATGGAACAATGTATGATTGTAATGAAACATCACATTATCTATCAAATACAGCAACATTCTTTTGACTCATTTGATATTGATTGAAGCCATAGTAGTCATATGATCATAAACCTACCTACGCGAATTGTTTAATGTCATTCAAACGCATATCTGCAAATATGTTGATTAACAATAACAAATAATTATGAGGTGCAGTGCCATAGTTGCAGCCGTATCTTATAGCAGTATAAGTAAGGAGACAGATGGACCCGTCGACAACTGCCACAAAATGTCATAAATGAATATGCGTAAACTAAATATTCTTCTTATAGGGTTCATTATTTTGGTGTTTATATAGAATATGCCACATTCAGAAGACAGAAGGTAATTCATTGTCTTCAATAACCGATGCAGAGTACCTTGGAGATCAAAGTATTGTTAAGGCATTAAGTAAACGTGACAGGCGTCAGATTTCTGTCACGATTGGTTTACAACTCGAAGTGTGTATCATCGTTTGATAAAAAACCGAGTTTATCAAAACGAAGGGAGACATTACGTTATTACAGCAAAAACCTGTTGTGTTGTATTTGCGACTATGCGTGATTTGCCTAATCTGCATGCTGCATAAGTTATCCCATGGCACTGGATGAAAAGTGGACCGGATCAGGACACCACAGATATATAACATTCAGATTTGTGATTTACATATGGGCAAGCCGTTTCGTGAATGAAAATAGTGCGCTAATAGAAATTATAATGTCAACTAAAGATCGGGATATACCAATCGCTGTAAATATGCAAGTAGAACGTTACCTTGTATACCTCCTTGACTATTAAGAGACAATGATGCATACAAGTAGTCTTATTCTGTTTCCCTTACAATCTTGACATCTTTCGTTTACCTTTGAATTACATTCAAGACGACGCCGCTTTACTCACTAATCAATATTCAAACCATAACAAATAAGCGGTTAAGTGGAATGCAATGTATGACATTTTAACGCCTCATGCGCAACAGAGGACATAGATCAGAGGTATCGAATGGTGTATTAATTACGACAACTTGACAAACGAAAAACGAGATACACCAAAGCAGCAGCCTTTAACCATCATATAAGAACGCCGAAATGGTCTGCAGGGGGTTCTAATAGATAAAATCATTCTGCTTTACATTCCATGTGTTTCACGGAATCTAAAATGTTTAACTAGCCGCCTTCGATTTTTTACCATTTTTCTACTGCAATGACCTGATATTTAATAACTGATGAGTCTGAACGAAATATTTCACTGTATTCTGTATTGGTGTTTACTTGAGCTTGGTTGAGAAAACATACATACAGCATAGCACATCCATTTTTTTCAATTTCCAATACCTTCTGTCGGCCAATGCATCAAGTGCATTAGAGTGTGCAGATGGTCAGTTTATTGTTATATGTTGGATCAAAAGAACACGGAAATGTCTTAATCAAACATTACTGCAGTCGTTTGTATCTAGAGTGTTTGTTTTATAGAGTATGACTATGAGCTCGTGACCATGTACACGCGCAATGGGTGGGGGGGGGGGGGTGGTCTTTAGAGAGCAATGTCTTCTTTTATCACTACAATGAACAATCAATTCCTTGAATCAGGCCTGATAAAGACCACGATGACGGCCAGATTATGGGAGCCATCATTTGACATTTAATTGAACAATGTGGTTTAAAAATACTGAAGAAGGTAGTAGCAGCAAGTCTACCTGACCATATTGAAGACAGCTATCTATATGAGCCCTTGCAGTGTTCTTACATAAAGTATTACAGCTTGCAAACTGACCCCATCAGCATACATAATGATATTATGTGGGCCATGGACGACCAGATAGTAACAATCTCTCCTCTCCCTGGATTTCCAGCAGCTTTTGACTCGTTTGAATAAACCAAACTAGCAGAAAGACTTTAAAATCATATCCACATGAACAGAAATGTCATAAAATGGATTGTATCGTATCTGACCAGCAGAAGACAGAAAATTGTCATCGATTGCAATTCATCCAAATCCCATATAGTAAGCTGTGGTATGCCTCAGGGGTCAGTACTAAGCCCAATTGTGCTTACTATGTAAGTGCAAATGGTTTTCATTGTCTGGAATTTTTGAAAAACGTGGTTTGAGTCGGTTTGTAAGGCTTTAATGTCCGCGGCAGCACCATCCCTTTCTTGCCAATTACCTGTTGACATTTAGTTAATAGCCTCTCTACCCACGTTTTCTCAGAAGTATTTAAGTACCTCAGGTCGGTTCTTTGCCCTTATGTGTGTGTGTGTGTGTGTGTGTGTGTGTGTGTGTGTGTGTGTGTGTGTGTGTGTGTGTGTGTGTGTGTGTGTGTGTGTGTGTGTGTGTGTGTGTGTGTGTGTGTGTGTGTGTGTGTGTGTGTGGTGTGTGTTGCCAGTTCAGTTCTTTGTTTTAATAGCAGTTCTACTTATGTAGAGTGCCTTGGGAAGAATTGACATGAATACGGCGCCTTTCCATGAGCTGTATTATAATCATCATTATCATTGTTCAGAATGAAAATTGTGACAGCTAATGCTGCGCATGTTCAGGCACATGCTGTCGATTAATAGATAATATGTACATATTGAATATATGATCGCCATTAACAAACATGTGCTTATTAAGCGGTACATGGTGCAAATGACGAGGCTTAGGGCTGCAGCGACAGGAACAGGATGCTGATATCAAATATAATTACATCAGCATACATCGTTCTCTACGCTCGCGGGATGGAGAGTGTGGTGAAGCCTTATACAAATGGTCATCCGCGCCCTCTGCAGGAAGAGCAGCCATTAAGACGATATTTTACTGTGCCTCGCATATTATGTTCAGCAGTCGATTTGCTGGCAATACAAAACTGTAATGACCGGATACAAATGCCACAATATTATTAAAGTGGAACCCGAACTCTATTATAATCACATTTGGCTGTAATTCAGTACTAGGCTTTTATATTTAATGAAGCACTTGCAACATTGAAAATGTCGGATTAATGTTTACAAAAAATCCCTTAGAATATGTTTATCAAAGCAAATATATGTAAGGTATTTTACAAGCATCTACGATTTGCTACAATTATTGACCCTAGACATTAGGCATATACGATAGTTTTATAAAAAGCCGAAGATAGTTACGGTATAACTATTCATACGAAATTACATACGATAAACAGCGTTGTACCCTTTGTGTTTATCACAAACATAATATCATTGCAAGTATATCTGCTTATTTTTGTGAAATAATCAACAGCAACCAAATCCTCTTTCCAGTAGCTATCCGAAACTTGAAAGGCATAAATCGTATGTTAGTGGCATTGTGGATGTCGTCAAAACGCGCATAAATTATACTGCTTTCGTTTTGATTTGCCTGATGGATGCAATGAAATCGACAGTGTCACAGTCCTCCTAAAAGGAGGTTACAGTTGACATTTCCTCGACCATGCATTCGCCAATACTACCAATACACAATCAATTGGCGGATAGTTCAATGATCTGTCTAATTCGACGTTTGTACATTCCCACAATTGAAGCTTTGCGAGCAATCAATGCGAATTAATCTATTGTCGTCTATGTTTATGCTGTGAGGGTCGTCGTCTAAAGTTACTGCTAAGGAGTTTTGACGAAGTACTTTCTAGGCTCGAAAACGAATTTGCAATTAAAACGTGGTCAAAATAAAGTCTATTAGTTCTTTTAGCTCGCAATTAGCAATGATGAGCCTACATAAAGTCGTCAGATACTGCATGTTTTATTTAGAAAGGATACAAATAAACACGAATGATGCATCCAGATATGCATAACAGTTTGTATCTTAAATATGCTTACTATATTATCGCATTTCTGTGATGAAGCATCGGTAAAGGCGAGAGTTGCTTTGCTACCAAGGGAAATCAATTCCAAAACAGTTACCTCAGGTAAAGTTAATATTTACCTTTTGCCTGCATAAGATGCTGGTTTGGTCCGTATGGATGGTATAATATAATTGGCAGCAACAGTTTGTTTGACCTGGAAGATTAAAATGCACGACGCAAATAGGTTTTTAATAGCTGTCAGTAAATCTATCCACTTGATGATACCGCTCCCCCTCCCTGCGACTTGATGGATGTCAATAAGCACGCGCTACCAAAGGCAAAATCAACCAGCGTAATATATGTGAATGCTGCTCTCCCAGACATATTCCAACCATTGTTAAGCTGTGCAGGCACACAAACAGGTACATATAATAGCTAACATAATGAGCGCAATACGTTGCGCCGTTAAACATTAGATACATTAATGACAATATAGTTTAATTGCTGCTCGCTGAACTTTTAATAATCAATGTCAGAAATGATTTACGTCCAAATAGCGAATTCTATCAGTTGAGCGTTCGAGAAATTGCCAAGTTAAAAATTCTTTTATTCAGATACTTACAACCAAGTGGCAATTGAAGACGTGGTTTACATTTGCATAATGACCATGGGAGATCTATTCACACGGTGCTCACAAAAAGTTAATGGGATCTTAGCAGATCAAATATCAGAGAATTTCCTAAATTAAAGTGGGGGCTCTAGTCACACTGTTATCGCAGAAAGTGAATAGCATCTTCACAGAGCAAATATCAGACAATTTCGAAAGTTTAACTGCTAGCGGATTCCTGATTCCTATATATTTACCAATTGATGATATTTCTATAACAGTAATTTTATACCTTCCACTGAGGCTGCCTCTTTTTAACTAACCACTGAAACGCATGTTAAACTGTTGCCTAATATACATGCTTATCATTTGCTGCTCTTAAGGTGAAAAGAGTGTACACAAATCGACTCTCAACTGATTAGGGTGGTTTCTGTGAGCTCAGTCTTGTCCTGAAAGTACTTCCAAAGACCGCAATTCTGATATCCCTCTCATCATTAATTCATGGAAACCCTGGGTTAATGTACCCAGGTAATTCAACGCGCTAAGTGCAGTGTAATTAAATTCGACAGCAAGTCTGGTTTATCAACTTTGAACATTGGAATGACTAGCCAAGCAATCAAAATGCTTTGTTTCGCTGATGTTAGCCTTCAAACAACTAAGCTGAAACAAAATAATGTACGACAGCACATTAAGCATTATATTGGTACAAACAGTTCGTATGTAGGTGGTATGTTCCAACTAACCGCAAGAGTGTAGTTTTATAATCCCTGTGAAACAGCTAAAATTCGAAAATAAGTGGATGTAAAAATAGCCCGTATGCATGTTCCGTTCCACTTGAAAATGATGGAAATGGATACAAACCTCGTATGTTTTAGGTTTATATTGATATTACATCGATTACATACATAATCATTTGTATACCGAATATCCCATTCATGTTGTTAAGTTGGGTTACAATTAGCACACTGGTTGGGCTCTAGATAATTATCGTACATTCATGTTATTTGAGGCAATAAAATACGATTTTTCAATCGCAAGAATGACATGGTCTGTGGTTTGAATACTATATCATTTAACTCAAAACTTCAAGTAAAAGCAAATTACTGCAAATCGAGATATCGTAAAATTAACAATGTCACTTTTTCAAAATGTCTTATGAGATAAGACTGAACCCACAGGTGGACACAGATACAGGGAGAGGAAAATGGGCCTTGGGCAATAATACCAGAATAATAATGGATTTGAACATGCGTCAATGTTCCTTGCCGCCACTTATCTGCACAGTATATCGACAGAGTTGCTCCCTTTACTCTGAACATTAGCAACTGGACAAAAACGAACGCAAATAAAAAATAAACGGATGTTGCTCAAGGAAATGCGGCTGTACCGTGTTCGCATACTCAAGGGTCAAAACTTACTGGACCTATCCCTGTCATTGCATGGGATACTAATGTCCAATTACATTATATAACTGTTGGTTCAAAAAAGATGGTTGTCCATGTCCTATGGCAGAAGATGATCACCATTTCATGAGAGGGAGTCTTTTTCGACCGGGCAAGTGTCACTCACATTAATGCGGCTGTACTGTGTCGGCATATTCAAGGGTCAAAACATACTCGACCTAACCCTGTCATAGCATAGGATACTAATTACCAATTGCATTACATAACTATTGGTTCTTAACTGATGGTTGTCAAGGTCCTATTGTAGAAGATGATCACCATTTCATGAAAGTGACTATTTTGATCGGGCGAGTATCACTTACATTAATGCAAACCATGATTCAGGCTTACATTTATCTGTCATAAATAACTGGTCGTGCCCAGGCATACAGTGCAAGTCCTACGGCGGAAATGAGAATCATGATTATAGGGATCAAAAGAACCCAGGTTTATGTCACCGTAGCCATTTCGCACATTTACGCAAAGCTTGTTCGGTTTACAGCTCACGCATTGATGCACGGCGGGTAGCAATAACAAAGGAGTATGGTGCCATCTTAAAATCAGCCATTTAACCTGGCTGGCTATTGCATTTAAGCTTTGTCAGCTTAGTTGGCGCATGCATAGCTTAAAGATTTTGTGAGCGTACACACAACACAGTAATGGAAGCTTTAACACAACCTTAACTGCAATGTAGGTGACTTAGCAATAATTAATGGGACGTTGGTAAATACTAATGCGCTCAACATAATGAAGTTATATGCATGGTAGCAAAGTTGTTGTGTCTTTTTTCGTCTGCAAATAAGAAATTCATTGTCAAAGTTTGTTTCATTCCTGCATTGCTATGATCAGTATCGTCAATTTGACAAAGCTGACAGATTATATTAAAAGACATCTGTTTCTCCTATTTAGTTGCAAAAGCCTGAAACAACACTGCAATCACATGTTCTGTAGATTAATAGCGCTGTCATCTGTAGCTGTGCAACTCGCGTGATTTATGTCGACAGATCTACAGTCCACTGTACTCTCGCTGCCCCAAGAGCGATCGTTGATGAGAAAATGTTAGTTTTCTTACTTCGGAAAAGAATGCGCAGTCAATGGAAGGTATTTTATGTAGCTCTCCAACTATATTTGAGATAGTGATTGATGTAGTTTACTCCAACATTACAGGATTATTTGCGTTCAAGAAATCAAGGAGGAACTGGGTTGTTGTGACAACGCGGTAATGCACGCGTTCTATACAATGGAGCAAATATTGACATATTTCGCTTGATACAGGCCATCATGCTCACGTTTGTTAAGCGTTTCTCAGGAGGTAACAGTATCATTAATCAAGGTTACAAGGGGCGGAGCAGGATTCCACACATTAACATCACACTGGTTTAAGGTCGCCACTTTAACACTTTATACTTCTTAAGAATATTTGCTAGAGCGCCATGGACATTCGACCTGCCATGTACCGATTAATCGTGAGCGTTAAATTCCTAACCGACATTATTCGTCTGGCTTTTGCGCGACAGGTATTTGGCGTTCGTTTATTTTAATGTCTCATGCATTTAGAAGCTTATCGGCAACATTTATCAATGAAACAAATACACAGACGCTTCTTACTACAGAAACGACCTCACGTTACCAGTCCATAGACGTCTCAATAGCCAGCGTTTAGAGTGACAGCGCCATAACTTGACATTCCAATGATAATTCAAGTCTTATATTCGACATGAAATTTCATTTGATAGTGTACGAATAGAGAGTCGATATCTATAGTTATATTTGACATGTATGTGGAACAATGTATGATTGTAATGAAACATCACATTATCTATCAAATATAGCAACATTCTCTTTGGCTCATTTGATATTGATTGCCATAGTATCATATGATATCTATATCCAAACGCATATCTGCAAATATTTGACATTTATGTGGAACAATGTATGATTGTAATGAAACATCACATTATCTATCAAATATAGCAACATTCTTTTGGCTCATTTGATATTGATTGAAGCCATAGTAGTCATATGATCATAAACCTACGTACGCGAATTGTTTAATGTCATTCAAACGCATATCTGCAAATATGTGGATTAACAATAACCAATAATTATGAGGTGCAGTGCCATAGTTGCAGCCGTATCTGATAGCAGTATAAGTAAGGAGACAGATGGATCCGTCGACAACTGCCACAAAATTTCATAAATAAATATGCGTAAACTAAATATTCTGCTTATAGGGTTCATTATTTTGGTGTTTATATAGAATATGCCACATTCAGAAGACAGAAGGTAATTCATTGTCTTCAATAACCAATGCAGAGTACCTTGGAGATCAAAGTATTGTTAAGGCATTAAGTAAACGTGACAGGCGTCAGATTTCTGTCACGATTGGTTTACAACTCGAAGTGTTTATCACCGTTTGAAAAAAAACCGAGTTTATCAAAACGAAGGGAGATATTACGTTATTACAGCAAAAACCTGTTGTGTTGTATTTGCGACTATGCGTGAATTGCCTAATCTGCATGCTGCATAAGTTATCCCATGGCACTGGATGAAAAGTGGACCGGATCAGGACACCACAGATATATAACATTCAGATTTGTGATTTACATATGGGCAAGCCGTTTCGTGAATGAAAATAGTGCGCTAATAGAAATTATAATGTCAACTAAAGATCGGGATATACCAATCGCTGTAAATATGCAAGTAGAACGTTACCTTGTATACCTCCTTGACTATTAAGAGACAATGATGCATACAAGTAGTCTTATTCTGTTTCCCTTACAATCTTGACATCTTTCGTTTACCTTTGAATTACATTCAAGACGACGCCGCTTTACTCACTAATCAATATTCAAACCATAACAAATAAGCGGTTAAGTGGAATGCAATGTATGACATTTTAACGCCTCATGCGCAACAGAGGACATAGATCAGAGGTATCGAATGGTGTATTAATTACGACAACTTGACAAACGAAAAAACGAGATACACCAAAGCAGCAGCCTTTAACCATCATATAAGAACGCCGAAATGGTCTGCAGGGGGTTCTAATAGATAAAATCATTCTGCTTTACATTCCATGTGTTTCACGGAATCTAAAATGTTTAACTAGCCGCCTTCGATTTTTTACCATTTTTCTACTGCAATGACCTGATATTTAATAACTGATGAGTCTGAACGAAATATTTCACTGTATTCTGTATTGGTGTTTACTTGAGCTTGGTTGAGAAAACATACATACAGCATAGCACATCCATTTTTTTCAATTTCCAATACCTTCTGTCGGCCAATGCATCAAGTGCATTACAGTGTGCAGATGGTCAGTTTATTGTTATATGTTGGATCAAAAGAACACGGAAATGTCTTAATCAAACATTACTGCAGTCGTTTGTATCTAGAGTGTTGTTTATGACTATGAGCTCGTGACCATGTACACGCGCAATGGGTGGGGGGGGGGGGGTGGTCTTTGGAGAGCAATGTCTTCTTTTATCACTACAATGAACAATCAATTCCTTGAATCAGGCCTGATAAAGACCACGATGACGGCCAGATTATGGGAGCCATCATTTGACATTTAATTGAACAATGTGGTTTAAAAATACTGAAGAAGGTAGTAGCAGCAAGTCTACCTGACCATATTGAAGACAGCTATCTATATGAGCCCTTGCAGTGTTCTTACATAAAGTATTACAGCTTGCAAACTGACCCCATCAGCATACATAATGATATTATGTGGGCCATGGACGACCAGATAGTAACAATCTCTCCTCTCCCTGGATTTCCAGCAGCTTTTGACTCGTTTGAATAAACCAAACTAGCAGAAAGACTTTAATAAATCATATCCACATGAACAGAAATGTCATAAAATGGATTGTATCGTATCTGACCAGCAGAAGACAGAAAATTGTCATCGATTGCAATTCATCCAAATCCCATATAGTAAGCTGTGGTATGCCTCAGGGGTCAGTACTAAGCCCAATTGTGCTTACTATGTATATAACCCCACTTGAAAAGGGTGTGTGTGAGTCTGGTATGGATTATCATGCTTATTCTGGTGGCACGCATACTCTCTTCTTACCCAGAACCAGGATCACCAACAGGAATATTGCATCAACAGCAAGTGCTAATGGATCAGTGTCTTGAATTTTATGAGAACGTGGTTTAAGTCGTTTGGTGAGGTTTTGTTTTGTCCGTAGCAGCACCATCCCTGTAAAGCCAATTATCTGTTGTCATTTAGTTAACAGCAACTCTACCCACGTAGAAGACATCTCTTCTCGGTTTTCTGCCTTTATGTGTGTGTCATGTCAGTTCTTTATTTTACAGCAGTTCTACTGATGTAGAGTGTCTTTGAAAGGATTGACATGAATATGGAAATACGGAAATGTCTTAATCAAACACTACTGCAGTCGTTTGTATTTAGAGTGTGTGTTTTATGAGTATGACTATGAGTTTGTGACCACGTACACGTACAATGGAGGGTGGGGGGGGGGGGGGGGGGAGGTCTTTGGAGAGCAGTACAATTTACGATGTTGTTCCAAATCTACTAAGGAGCTCTCTTGTTTGATGATGCTCTAGCCACGATGCATGGCTGCATAAACGTAGATATAAGTGATATAAGTATATTCCTGCGTCTATTTGTTTCCGCGCGAATGGGTGTCGTGTTTTCAATATCGTGCTGCATTTAGTATATCGAAAGCAACATAAATCAATAGCCTGTGAATAAAGTTGTTGTAACGGACCAAAAGCTTAGCCCCTATTCATGCGGTTCTTCAATAAATGCCATTTGATATATAATTCCTAGAAATTCCGATGCGATGACTACCATTTAGGTAAGTATAAGATCAAATGATATTCGCTCTCTGTTCGTTAGGTGCTAATTGGGTGCCATCACGCAAGAGATGCGTTGCAGTGCATGTATTTCAGTGTCCGGCATTGAAAGTTCGGATTCAAACTAGATGAGCGCTGCGGGTGGGCAGAATTATTTTTTTACTCATGACCGTATTGCAGTATAAGTCTTACAAACAATTTGATCAGGAAAGCTATGCTTGACTCCATCACAATGGTATCAAAGTTATATCTGCGGAAAGACTGTGCCTCCAGACGTCGAGTTGAATGCGCACCATACTTTTTGATTTGTCAGTGGTTTGAAATATTCCGGACGGCATCTGCGCACAGCTACTGCCACCTCACTGTAAATATCAACATCGAAACATGTGCTCATCGATGATGCATTAAGAAATGCAATCGATGGTAGTTCATGTCAGCTGAATACATCATGTTTGGAGCAAATTATTCATTATCGAAAAGACATGCGATGAAAACAAATAAATCGCCAGGTTTTATACGTTCAAGGTCTATGATTTGTTTTGTGATTTGTGCATTGCGCTGGGTTCGGACATCGTAGGACTACTCAAACGTCTTTTCGGGCTAACCTTCATTCACCTTATGTCGCATTTCGTAAGAACACCCCTTGCAAATCCATCTTTATTAAATGATTCCATCATGTAATTCCCCCCATTAGTACTTACGTCAAAATCCACCCGTTACCTACTCGAAAGGTCTGAAATAATTGTGGTTATAATCAAACAACTGTAAAAGGGGTGCTGGAGATTGTCGCACCAGTTGTTGATATTAAGTGGTACTGAACAGGCTGCCCAATAGAATAGAATAGAATTTATTCACTTGCAGCAACAGCAACTCCTCGATACTGATTAAAAAACAAATAAACAAATCCAGTGCTGCAAGTAGGGACAATGTAGCCAGAGGCTGTCTTCCCATTGTCCCTAAGTAGTCCCTGCACAAAACAATTTTTACGACAACTATGCTAGTGACCACAACTACTAAACGGGGGCGGGAGCAGGGGGCCGGCAACAAATATCCACATGCTACCAGACCGGGGTGACTGACATTTCATTAAGGCGCACATAAGCACAAAATTAAGCTGCATTAACAGGTATATAAACATATTGCAGAATATGAAAATAAACAATTTGCATACATTTTGCATTCATTTCATTCAAGCGCACATAAGCAAAAATATAAGCTACATTAACAGGTATATAAACATATTGTAGAATATGAAAATAAACAATTTGCATACATTTTGCATACATTTCAATTATACATGTATATGTGTGAATATATATATGATGATAGTATACGGTCACGTGCATGACACAAAACATAATACAATATTAAGTTAGTTCAATATATATGCGAGTAACTCGTGTAACAAATCAGAGTGTTGAACATTACAGACTACAATCCGCACACTTAACATTGTTACACTGTACAATATTCAGGTAGGTAGACAACATGCTGTTTCGGACGCTATTTTTAAACTGTGAGATGGACGACGTAGTGGCGTCATTGGAACACCATTTGTTCCATAATCGGGGAAAACTACGCAAGGGTAGTCTGTCTGCTAAATGTGTTTTAGAGGGTGGTACATATAACAGTTTGGAATTTCGCATTTCATATTTGCATTTATTTCATAGTTTCGATGGAAACAGTCGTTAAACGATACAGGCAATTGATGGTTATTAAGTTGGTACATAAATACGGCCACGTGATATTCGTATAAGTGTTTCAGTTTCAGTATACCACAACGCCTGAACAGGGGATCTGTGTGACTGTTATAGGAGGATTTATTTATGTAACGTATGGCGCGTTTTTGGAGAAGTTCCGTTTTTTTTAGTACAGAGTCCCGTGCATTACCCCATGCCAGGACGCCGTATGTTATGTATGGGTGCACCATAGTGAAGTAAAGAGTACGCAAGGCTGATTGGGGGAGTATGTATTTGACTTGTTTGATAGCGAATAGAGCGCGAGAGAGTTTAGTGTTGATGTACATGGCATGTTGTTTCCATGATAGGTGCTCGTCAATAAATATACCAAGAAACTTGTAAGCTTCTTCGGGTTGTCCTGCACCTATTCTTGCAACGCATTGACCATTGATTTTCAGAACATGATCATTTATGTTTATGTTTGCAGATTTATAAGTTGGTTTTAATACAATATATTTAGTTTTTTTTGGTATTGAGAAATAACTTATTGGCACAAAACCAGTCATGTAATTTTCCAAGTGCATCATTAGCCGTACAAAAGAGAGTATTTAGGTCACACGAAGAAGTCAGTAGTGTAGTATCGTCCGCAAACGAGAGAAGGTCTTCTGAGCATGACATAGATAAGTCATTGACGTATAATAGGAAAAGAAGCGGGCCGAGTATTGACCCTTGAGGGACTCCGCACTTTATTGGTTGCATTATAGATTTGTGTTCATCGACTTCTGTGTATTGAAATCGATCGGTTAAGTAGCTTTTGAACCATGTAAGCGCTATCCCCCTTATCCCAAGTCTAGACATTTTTTCCAAGAGTATACCGTGGTCTATCATATCAAAGGCTTTGGAAAGATCACAAAATACTGCGAGTGTATACTCTTTTGGCGAACTATTGGATGAAATATCGTATTTTTTAAGTAACTGCAAAATGGGATGAACTGTACAGTGGTATTTTCTAAAGCCATATTGATGTTCATATAGTATGCTATGAGTATTTAAGAAATTAATAATTCTATGGTACATCAATTTTTCAAGAAGTTTAGAAAATGCAGGCAATAGGCTTATAGGGCGGTAGTTATCCATTTGACATGGGTCGGATGACTTGTGGATTGGGATTACTTTTGCAGTTTTTAATTTATCAGGAACTTTACCCGTCGTCAGGGATTGGTTGAAGATATAGGTCAAGGGAAGCACTATTTGTTGTATCGATTCTTTTACAATCTTTGTAGTTATGTCGTCATGCCCTGAACTTTGTTTTGGCTTTAAGTTGTTGGCCACTGCAATCAGTTCATGTGGTTTAACGGGTTCAATGAATACACTTTGCGCGGGGCTATTAATGAAATAATCTGAAAAGTGTTTATTAGTATCCTGTAAGTTATCATGCAAATTGCAACTTATGTTTACAAAAAAGTTGTTAAACTCATTGGCGATCGTTGATTTATCTGTAATGTTATGTTTATCGATGACTATCGATCTTGGAAACTGGGGTTTGTTTGTTGCGTTTCCCATTGCCTGTTTTAGTACGGCCCACGTTTCTTTTATATTGGATTTATGTTCATTAATCAATTTAACATAGTAGTCTTTCTTTTGCTGCCGTTTTATTCGGTTATACGTGTTATTGTATTGTTTATATTTGTAAGTGTTATGAACATCCGGTTTGGTTTTCATCAATTTATAGAGCTTATTTTTACGTCGGGATGATTTGATTAAGCCAAAAGTCATCCAGGGTTCACGAATGACTTTTCTATTTGTCTTTGTTTCAGGTTTTACTGGAAAGGCTCGATCGTAAGCTGATTTATATTCCTGCAAGAAATGATCATATGCTTGTGAAGGACATTTGTGATGATAAACTCTGGAAAAATCCATATTTACCAGGGAATTCTTGAACGTGCTTATTCCTCCCGGCGTAAAGGTTCTGCACATTTTTCTGGGGGGAACGGCCCTTTCAACTTTGTGAATTGAAATGTGAAATGTTCCAAAGTGGTCAGCTAAGTCGGTGATGATTATTCCTGACTTACTTTGGGTTGATAAGTCGTTTGAATATATATGGTCAATAAGAGTGGCTGAGGTGTTGGTTACCCTTGTTGGTTTAGTAATCGTTGGTACAAAGCCATTGGCAAAGACATTGTCCACAAATTCATTGGTTTTACCGTGAGTCCGGTATTTAAGTAAATCTATGTTCAAGTCCCCCATTATTATACATTTTTTGTGTTCAGCATTGATTAGTTCCATAAGTTCAAGGATGGTTTTGGCGGATACATCAAAGTCGGCTTTGGGGGTCGAGTTTGGTCTGTATATCAAACCAAGTATTGCTTTTGTTTTGAATACAGTTTCATATTCTACAAAGAGCGTTTCGATGACATGAGGAATAAAAACTGACAAATCTTCCCGTATTCGGAAAGTAATGTGATCCTTTATAAATAAACCCTCCTCCTCTAAAATCATCTGTACGATTGCGGGATATGAGGCTATGGTATCCCGGAAGCATCAATCTATTATCATCCTTGCAGTTGTACAATTCCGTTACACCTAAAAATTCGAATGCAAATGTTTTACCATGGAGATCACATATTAATTCTTTAAAGTTCTCCCAATTGGCTGATAATCCACGACAGTTAACATGAAAATATGCTAGGTTATTTAGATAATTATTGCTTAGCTCTTGAAAACATTTAGGTTCATAGTATTTACACGTATTAGTTTGGTTATTAATTGGAGAGTCATAGAGATCATCAATGAGATCATAAGAATTGTAGATGGAAGGAAAATCAAGGTTAGCGTCATCCCCAGTCTGGCTAGCAGCGATGTCAGCCATCAGTATATATCATCCCTAACCCCCAGCCCTTAAATATGCAGACAATATGTGGAATAGAAACATTTTAAGTTCATGAACAGATACACATAGAGTAGTCACAAGTATAAGAATAGTGCAAGTAAAATAACAATACGCATACAGGGGTAACATGAGTGTGCTCATAGTGTTAGTGAAAAAAATACGAATGAAATAACTTATGAGTGTACTCCCCGTGATGGGTGATAGTGATCACATTTCAATATGGCCTGCACAGTGTTTATTATTACGTTGTGTTATTGCATTTGCGCATAATCATATGGAAAACAAGACACAGACGAACAACGTAATGACACTCTAGAAGTTACTGATACAACTTAAATGGTTTACAATTGCCCAATCAGACCTAGTTATAACGTTCGTGCGGGAGTAGCTTAAAGCAATAACTCACAGAAATCATAATGAGGGTCTATGAAGAAACATTCAACCAGATGACAAAACCCATATGTTGACCCTTACATATTACACCTCAGCTTTCATACCTTAACACAAATATGGAGGAGACAATAAGCTATTGCGCTTTACAAGATGTTGCTTCTAAAGCTGAGAGAAGACATTTCATGCTTGCATTAAGAAAGCACAGATTTGTTTGAGCATGTTATATCATGCTATATAGAGCGTCACAAGAAGTGTTTACAAAATTAAGTGACTGAACCAGTGCTGTTTTCAAAAACATCATGATAATGGCACTATGATTATCACACTAGGCATGATAGTCGCCTTGCTCTGTAACGAAACCATTGAAGAGAGGTATCTAGCAATTATGTATGACATCGTACATCTATAAGATATTGGGCATTACGTTAATCACCTATATATCCCCGTCACATGGGCCGCCGCCACATGAGAGCACTTTTAACATCGTATCACATCAATAAACACACAAG
Organism: Urechis unicinctus; assembly: GCA_034190875.2. Classification (NCBI taxonomy): domain Eukaryota; kingdom Metazoa; phylum Annelida; class Polychaeta; order Xenopneusta; family Urechidae; genus Urechis; species Urechis unicinctus. Next base: position 5,305,079 of record CM067348.1, on the reverse strand, counting down.
CATCTCATGTTTAACTGAGATACCTCCCCTGTTACAGAATAAACATGTTGCATTATATTGATGAATATATAGCGGTTTGCGATGTAGAGTAATGGTAATTAATCATTATTTTCGAGCGAATTACAATGCGAGCTGAAAATGAATTGGTAATTGATGTCTTACAACCTAAACAGTGATTAAAATTGCTTGCATTGGGTCTAATATGAACATCGAGTTCCAGGTTTGCCACAAAAATTTGGTTTATGACCGAACTGTAAACAGCGAATTAACTGAACTGTCCTTAGCCTAGTACGGAATACGCATCTGCAAAGCCGATATTATTTGCCAATACTGTGAATGCAGATGTTGCGACACCGTACAAGGTGAAAATGGCAAATAGCATACCCTGTCATGCAAGGTATTATACAGATGTATGACCCATCGTACACGGTGCAAATGGCAAAAAAGCATACCCTTCTTACAAGGTAGTTTTCAAATGTATAACATGTTAAAATGGGGTGTGCTGCTTGGATATGTAATCATCATAAATCAGATATGTTGGCCCCTGTGATAAGAATGCCACAGACAAAAAAAAACATGAAGCCAGATAAACCTGTGATCCTCGGTGCGTCATGCAGGGACCATTTATTGCTTTATATAGTCAACAGTCGGTGGGATATCCTGGTAGGAAATGTTGCCACACTGAAACAAAACATAAACTAAACCCGTTGAACAGATGGGAAGAAAAAAAACATACCCCATCGTACAACACGAAGCCCCCAACAAACAGATTGCTGATGAAAAACATACCCCGTTGCACAAGTACGAGGCCCAACGAGACCCTTCACCCAAACCAAAAGGCCGAAAAAACATACCCCGTCGCGCGGCACATGTATGCTACCTCTATACATTTAAGTACCCCATTCCGAATCCAAAACGATGCAGCTTAAGCAAATGTGAACCCTGCTCTCACAGATATTTTTCCATCGTCGTTAATCCTGAATAACATGTACATATAACATCTAACATATCACAACTAACAGATCATATATAACATTTATGTTGCCATATACGACCACGGGTTCTGCTCATCTCTTTGATGACATTTAATGCCATCATATCAAAAGCTGCAGTATAATGAGCAAACGGCATTGCGCCTTTCAACGTTGGATACATTAATGGGAATATAGTTTGATGGCTTCTCATTGAACTTTATATTATCTATGTCAGATATACTCTCACATTGAATTCGGTCATTTGATCATTTGTTCAGTTGCTTAGTAAGTAAAGCTTTTATTCAGAACCTAACAATCAGGTTGCATTTGCATCCTTAGTTTATACTTGTATTATGACCTAGCAAGCTGTAGTCACACGGTTCTCACAAAGAGTAAATAGGATCTGCACAGATCAAACCTCAGAGAGTTTATGATTTTCTACGTTAATGCTGCTATTGGCCCCTAAACAACTTTATCTGGATTCCAAAATACTAACAATTTCTATACAATTAATTATTAAACTTCCTGCGAGCTCAGTTTGCAGTTTACCATTTCCGGTATATTTCACGTTAATAAACCATGACAGCTGAAGTGCAGTGCAATGATATTTGACAGCAAATCTGATTTGTCAGCTTTCAACATTGGAATGGCAAGCTTTATTGTGCCAGACAGTTAAAATGCGTACAAGGCCCTACCCATGCAAGCCATTGGAAGTATAACATTGTTATCCATCAAACAACTTAGCTTAAAATATGTGTTGTACGACAGCACATTAAGCACTGTTTGGTCTGTACGCTAAATGACATGTGATATGTGCAAAATAACACGAGGCGCTTAAAAGTTTTTTGATCCATGTTTCAAGGGTCTATTTCGGAGGTGAAACTAGCAATCATGAGGTGATTAATGAGGTGAGAATTCGGATCCGATGATGCAATTTTAAGAGCGCGATGGAGATGTAGGTAGAGGTTGGTAAACGGTTAAAAAACTGTAAACTCTACAAGCTTATCTGCTGACGTTAGCAATTATTACTTTATAAATTATCATTATATTGATAACCTAGAAAAACATTGACCTGATAATTGCAAACTCATCTACCAATGCCAAAGAATGTACGCATCATGTCGTGCTAAATATACCCGATGATAACGGTAGTTTTGATGCACTTGTATACTGTGGAGATTCGTTTCAGAGCACTATTGTTATTATCGTTTTATCAAAACCACGTTCGAGTAGAATACTTTGTTCTCTGCTGTATTCGACATCTCATATGCGGTTAAGACACATGATTGTCGGCCGGAATATGGCGTGATTATTGAAACATATCTTTTTGAATAATATTTTTGTAGGTGTGAGAGGCTTTTACGTACACATTAATTGGCCAACATTTAGCCAATCGCATTGGTTAGGGAATTATTTGTGAATAAATCAGTAACCAGGTATATCCTTCGCATACTTACTACGCTAATATGTCAGTTAATACGTACCGTTTTGTCTGAAAGGTATTATCCCGCAATTATTACCCGATGGATCGTAATGCAGCTTCTCTCTTGTCCATCCATTGTCAGTTGTAGGCTGTCAATAACAGTCTGAATCGGGGAAACTTGCCTGGGGTCAACATAAACATTTTTGGGCAAGTCAGGGGGATGTGAAGGTCTCAAGAGAAGAGTTTATAGCTACGCTAAGCTGCGTGATGATTATGAAATTACGCGAAAGACACCCACGACATCATGCGACGATACTGAAATCAACAAAAGCACACGGGACTGTCGATCCAACGTCTCGGGGCTCGGCGGTTGTTAAAGATACGGAGTCATCTGGTAGGCCATGGCAACAACAGCTCAAAATTAAACAGAGAATTCCACGTGGTTTTAAGAGACGCTATGACAATAACGCTTATGCTCACATATTTCCTCGGACGGAAGGTGTGAGTGAGTGCTCTCAGCGAAGCTATAAACTCTTTGGTTTGATTCTGGTGTTCGCCTTTTGACATGCACTTAATAGGATTATCGTTGCATTGTACCCTCTAACATTGTTATAGGCGCATTTCAACAAGAAATACGAACATTCGGTGGTGAACCAAACCTTAACAGACCGATTTTGGAAATGGCATCAAGTTATGTATAAGACTGATTGTAACCCAAATATGACATGTTCTACGCGCTAACATGAATAGATGAAAACGGGTTGGGGTTTGGCCAATAGTGCCAGAAAAAAATACTGGCATTGCACACAAGTCGTGACTTGACCTGGTCGCAACTTATTAGCATATATGTGTATACATTTATAAACAATGTTCGGAGGCGGTTTTTAAAGGCTCATAAGTAATGGATATTGAGGCCCTATGGCTACGATGTAGATCATCATTCATGATCGGCGAGTGACATTTACATTAATGCAATCCATGTTGACGTGCCTCTCATGCCGAGATACGGCTTGTAACTAGGAAACAACAGGGTAATCATGGAGCATCGTTAAACTTGCTTTTGGACATGGTTGAGACTTTTATTTATTGTCCCCTGGTCGTTTATCTGTCATAAATAACCTGTCGTACACAGGCAAACAGCGCATTGGTCACATAGAGAGGAGAGCGTGATGACCCGATTACTTTAGCAGACACATGGAGCATCAGACATCCCACGTGGAAAACAACACTTTTACGTCATCAATAGTGACACGATAGCGTCATTATCTGGTTTGGATCACGCAAAAAGCCAATATCCACATCCGGATAATGGTTATCAAGGTCGCATGGCGGAACGAAGAATCAACATTATAGGGTGGCAAGGAAACCACGTTCACGCAAAGCCTCTTCCGTGTGAAACTCACGCACTGATGCACAGCGGGTAATACTAACAAATGAATAAGGTGCTATCGTAAAATCAACAGAATGCTGGTGTCTCTTTGCTTATGCCATAAACATTTAATGATCGTGACGGATCATCCAATTTACAATGATCCTTAGCTGTTCTGTAACAATATTGCAATATAATACTAGGCGATAATCAGCCAATGAAGTTTGGATAATGAAGATTAAAAGGGGGCTTTGGTGTTGAATTATGGCGCTTGAATAAAGAGACCATTTCCGGCAAAATTGTTGCAATTAAACGAAGCAGACATATGAAGCCCTTTCGCTTCAAAAATACTGCCCCAAGCGTCACCGACGGCCATATTGGCTTGTCTTTTGTCTTTATATCCGCAGACCAATCAGAGCTCACCACGTAGCCTGTGCTTACTCTAGACTCAGTGGCACTTTTACGTACACAAGCCGGAGATATCTGATGAGCGTTTAACACGAACACAAAATAAGATATCAAAATATCCTGGCAGATCCAGGGTTATTCGTCTAAGCCTGAATAATTGCCATACCAACTCGACAATGATAGCCGATATATTACAACTGATACAGAGATCAGCGACTCTAATGAATTCCTTGAAAGGGTCGGGAATACACATTGGTGTCGGTGTGTACAGTGCGGGTTGATGCCGACAGACGTCGAGAGTTGCTGTTGTCTAGACTTGCCAAGAATTGTTGAAATAAAGGTGGAGTTAGGTTCAGGGAACACTTGAATTACGAAGTTTACGAAATTCGTCAAGGTGAAACACAATATCAACACTGCCATCAATGAATACCATCTCATTAAACCGGATGAACATGTCAGTTGCTGTAAGTATTGAAATCCGATATAACAGGCATTGTCATGACACATGGAATCACTCGTACTGGTTCCAAGTAACTGTGGGTGCATGTTATAGATGATATTTGGTTGGGTATACATATATACACCGCATGTACAGAATAATATGATACAATCTTGATACCAATCATATATAAACTATATCAATACAACCAGCGATATAAGTGCACAATTCATTTGTTCACTAAACGGGACTAGGTTTTGCTGATGATTGTGTGGTTTGTTAACAGATGCTAAGTTTCGGGGGATACCAAAAGGTTTGTGTCCGAAAAGAGACATGTCTACAGCAAACCAGCTTGGCCATTAAATGAAGTCTTCACGTGTGTAAATTTGGTTCTGTCACTGGTTTGGCGACCTACTCCTTCGCACTTTTCTGGAATATCGTTTTGAAGCCTAATGTCCCATCTTTGTTATTGTAGTCTTAGTTGGCTAATTATGTCCGAATGAGAATACGTGGATAGGAGAAGCTTTGACGTTTGGGAGGGCATTTGTTGACCAGCGAGCGAAACACCTCTAGTGCACCAGCATGGATGGAAAGATCGGCTTGTAGATGTCCGTGACAAGGGTCTTGTCCTGAATGAAACTTTTCTACAAACAATGTATCTTCAGTCAGTGCCTAATGTAAATTTATGATGGAGATTAGAATAGAATTTATACAATATTTTGTTGACAAATATTTATCACTGGCTTACTTTCACTTAAATTGTAGTATATGTAAACACAGAGCAATTTATCTGTTAATAAGTTTTCATGATGTAGAATGAGTGTCAATGCCCCAAGAGACCTCGTTGACCAGGCAGTTTACTACAGTTAATCTTAGGGCCCAGGTAGTCTACTTAATAAGCTTTTTCGGTGGGCATTGGGTGGACAAAATTCAACCGGGATTATCCTAAAAACATTATTTTAAAACACAGCATCGAATACATAAGATCGGGTACACCAAATGATGTCAGCAACTGAAGTCCTGGACTTACCTCAGTTCGCTTTGCATTTGTTTATTTTGTTGACAGTGCTGCACCTTACAAGAGGACGAGGCTTGTGCTGGAAAATGGTAGGTAGTGCATAATTATAGAACATTTTACACACGTCATTAACCAATCATTTGCCATCATTATAAACCATATAACTGGACCTACACTAGACAAAGTAAACACAGCTAAAAGATGGAGGTGTTGTAGACCCCGAGCAAATGATTCGAGGAATATTATCGACATCAACAAGATGCACCCTTTGATCAAGCGGAAATGGCTGTATCAGTTTATGCATACTTAATGATATCATTTATTGGGTCGTTGGGCAAGGAGCTTGGCAATTTGGATAACATAACTACTTTGATTCTACTCCACACGTCTGGCCAAGCTTTTATGACGTGTAATCATACATCAAATGTATGCAATTATTATACATCAACTGTAATGCATGTCTTAATATGTCTTGATGGATGGTATATAGTTTACCATTGTTTTTGGTCAAATCGTTACTGCATTCCCGAATATGTCGTTCTCTATTTTTGAAATTGAGTGACACTTCGTTTAGATTATACACAATGTTTACAAATCAGCAGGAAAGGGTCATACCTCTGTTACCGTTGGAATTGCAACATCTGCTTAACAATTTTGGAAATACAGCCAGCAAATGAAGTCGTTGACTTACCTCAGTTTGCCTGCGTTTGTTGATTTTGTTGACAGCACCGCATGTTACGAGATTACGAGGCTGGTTCTGGAAAACGGTTGGCAGTGCATAATAATAGAACATTTGATTATTATACACGTCATTCCCAAACGTGGCTTTGTGCCAATCATTTGCCATTATAATGAATCACATAACTGGACATGCAGCGGACAAAGTAAAACCAGCTGGTAGATAAGGGTGTTGTGAAGCACTGCCTGAAAAAGTGATATGTATGAAGCCAAGCAAATCATTCGAGAAATATAATCGGCATCAACAGGATGCGCTCTTTGAAAAGCCACACATATTCAAGGCCAGCATCAAGTAGCAAATTATGGGATGAATCCGCCAATTTATTATTATATCCTTCCCTCATATGCAGCTGAAATGGGTTTGTCTGACAACATTGCGAAGGATGCGGCTGCTATTCCATCCTTGCATATTGAACAGGGTGGATTATTGTGTGATAGGTTTTGAAACGAACGCAAGACGTAGAACCCTTAACAATATCTCACAATCATTTTCGATGATATGGCGGTGCAAGAATAGCCAGAAACCTAATGCTAGTGTAAACCTGAATACGGAAGAAAAATGACCGATGCTGAGTTAGTGTCAAGCATACATGCTAATAATCAAGACGAAATACATTGGTATTCATACCTTATCAAGATGACTATATATCTCATCAGCCGCAGCTATGTAGTTGAAGTCTACTCGTTGATTTGCTAGTCTACTCGCTCATTTTTTTCCTCCACTGCTCAGCAAATATTTCGAAATACACCAAGCGAACCGTTTACATCCGTGGAATTTTGTAGTAAATCAAAACCGTTATTTTTCCTCCACTGTTTTTTTTACGTTTATAAGTGAAAGCTTTATTTCTTCTCAATATTCACTGCAATTTCTTTTATTTGGTTGAATGTGTCATCTCGCTTAGTCTGGCAAAACTACCATTAAGTTATCCTACGAATACCTGCATCTCATCGTATCAAAGCCTTTGAGACCATGTCAAGTTGCTTCTAGAAAGGCAGACACATTAGCTTAGACATTTATTGACAGTTAACCACAAAGCAAATATCATATCCTGTTCACAAATTATCGTTTAAAGGTGGAGCATTTGGCAATTTTTTTGACGGTCATAGAGCAATTAGTTATAGCAAATTCACCTCAGCTTTGCGACATTTCTGAATGCAGGTTTGTAGCTTAACAGATGTCGGTCTGTAGAGAGAGATGTAAATGAAGACGTTGTGGTATTTGCTGTTGCTGTTTAACTATATTACTTATTCCATGGGAATATTGCTTCATTCCGCATTAACGATGTCTGTTCTGACGTTCATGGCAAATAGCAAGTTATTTCAATCAACCTTGTAGCAAATACACTGCAAACTTAACGATGTTTTTATATATACAGGAACTAAAGAGCTTACGAAATGAAATTGATACCTTATTCCTCATCAAGTGGCCATTAACAGGTTTCACTTGATGGTTCCAAACAGAATGTTCTGAGCTTTGCGATTGGCTCGGATTATTCCTCCAATGACATCTCACTATTCTAAATACAACGTATGTAAAATCGACACGCGATGGTAAGAGCGTGACATAACTCACAATTGTAGTTCAAACCTAACACAATTGAATTCAAAATGCAATACAGTAACGATGCCAGCTGTAGTTTGCACATTGCCAAACTTGGTATCACACAAAGGACCATGAACACGGCTTGTAATCTTAAATTACGAGTAAATACGATGAACGAATACCATTAGCGCCCTTGCAATTTTAACTTAACGCAATGAATTTACTACATTGCTGCATTCCTCGTTAGTAATTACTATTGATCTATATTTCTACAAGCAGGTTTGGTGCGTCAACACTATTGACACAACAAACATAACCGCGGCCAGTATATAATATAAGGATAACATTAACGATGCAATGCCGATGTGCTTAGTAAGAGCAAGTAGGCTGATCCTGAGTTAATGTGAAGAATGTGACTACATTAGGACGTGAGGACAGATCTGTAGTCCATGGCTCAAGTGTATGGCATTGAATGTCAAAACAAACGCTACCATTTCTGGTCGTGCATCTCGCAGTTATATTCGCATAGCTATTTGTACTTCATTTGTCGATGCCGTTCCATGAGAAATATTCATTATCCTGCGCTTTATCAATTTAGAAAAAGATACTCCGCTATTTTTTATTGCAACGCAAATGTTGCTCGCCCTTTTTCGCGTAAGTAGAGGAGATAAGCCATAATTTTGTCCGCTTGTCATTGCTAAAATTGTCATTAACGCGCAAAATGTCATGGTTGTGTTACAATCTGACACTTCTAATGCGATCTACGACGCAAATATTCAATACATCATTTAACGAAATGATTACAATGCAATACATTACTGTTCGTAACACATACTCGCTGCAATAAGTGGTAGATTGTGCATGTGATATTAAATGGTGAATCAAATGCATCAAATAGAACGTGCGATTCTGCGGAGGTTAATACAACCTGCACATATCAATATCTCCTCACCACTGGGTCATGATATTGCAAATCGCCGACAAATATAAATCATTACGATAGCTAAAACGATATGGTACAATATCATGCGAATAATTGAAAAGGGGTTGCAAACAACAATAGCTTTCAGAGCATAATGCTGTAACCAAGTAAACTTCAACGACAGCATTGTCGCCATTTATAATATTTCATTGGGTAACCGACTTATTGTATAGAATGGTAAAAATAGCGCTGATCCTCCCTTAGCATATCTCAACCGTTACTCGTTTTTTAAAAAGCAATTTAAAAACACCATTATCATTTTATGTTTTGCTGTTCTGCTCAGCCTACGTAAAACGTCATCAGCTCGTGTAAATTAACTATGTAACTAAGGAGAGTCTTTAATTATATAAATTGCGTTTATATTAAACATTTATAGCAAGTACGAGTCTTTTGAAGCAAAAAATCCGAGCTAATTGATTCCCAGAATAGGTAACATCTACCTGTTCTATCTCCAATTAAAGCTCTTAGTACTTGTAGCCTTCACCCAATGACCCGGCAGCCAATCACAACCTACCACCTGAAACTACATGTACCAATTCATTTTATATGCAACTCATCACACACAAAAAAACATCCGATTACTACAATGACCTTCACTCATTGCAACCTCTTCCAGTACATATACTATTGAGATTCCACACAATTCAGTCGTTATTTGGACATCGACGCCTCGAGACTCTGACTCACTACGTCTAAGAGACACCAAAAAGCCCATACAATAACACACCGATTGATGCTATTTTGTGTCGGTCGTCGTTTATTCAGCATCAACAAGGCAGTGTTCTCTGCAATTTTATCGTTTTTTTGCTCTCTATTTACTATATCTACTAATATTGGTACTTTGCATATCCGAGACGTTTATCATTTATCTCTACATACTCTATGTCATTATTTATCAATACTTTCTCACCGAGTTTATGCGGTTCTCAGTGAAGTTATATGAAATCACTGGTTCGATCGAATATTTTTTACCCTGGTTATTACGATGGATTGAATCTTTGGCGCGCACGCTATATTTTAGATGCTGCAAGCTCCTTATTAAATATGCCTTGACAGGTAAAACAACGAAGCTTCTTGGTAAAACAAACAGCGGTTCACAGCTAGCTGATCGGCCAGGATCATATTAGCTCATTCGATAAGTAATCCCAGTATGGCGCTCATTTTTTTTGCAGCATGCTTAATGAGATTCACCGTTTGGTGCCAGCAAACTCCACATGGATATTCGGACACCTGATGTCGCAGCAAGCGGTTGCCTTTCTGTACTCAGACACCGCAATAGCGTTGAAATGGTGGCACTAGTGTAATACGATGAGTAATCCCAGTATGGCGCTCAATCTTTTGCAGCATGCTTAATGAGATTCACCGTTTGGTACCAGCAAACTCCACTCCCCGACCCCCTTCACTCAGCCACAAATCGCTCTTAGCTGCTTTGCATTGGTTTTGTATTGCAATACAAATGTCCTTACTTCATCCATTCGAGTGACTGCCATACATTACAGCGCCGTCATACTTTAATGTCACAGGAAACGTCAAAGACGCTGACACACTGATGCAAACCAATGGGAAACAGATCCGCTTACATATACTTTCATTAACATAGAAAGGGTAAATGCAGCTTGATATTTTTGTTAAAGCTTAATGTAGGCAACTTTTGCAAGATCGAGAATATTTTCAAGCAATCAAATGACTCGTATTGATGGACCTTATAATTGAATTGAGCAGGAATGTATCCAATCAATAGTAGGAATGTCAAATGCTAGTTTACAGCGAAGCACTTTGTACAATATCAAACGACTGGGGCGTGATAGCGCTGTCCGAGATATACACACCGACAATAGCAATTAAAGTAGTCATCCAAAAATCTCTCTTATAGGAGCATTGTCACAAAACCATTTGATTGAGACGAACGATATAAACCAATTGAACCGAAATTCCCCTTCAAGCAGCATGCCATACCGACATATGGCCTGAATCGACCATAGATTTTACTTGTAAAACCATCAAGTCTGCAAATCGAGCGAGACAGCACTGGAACTGTGATCCATATGTGATGGTGTTGTTGAAAAATAGAGATCGACGGCACGAAACATATAACATGGCTTAACGGAGATAAGATATATATATATATATATATACATATATATATATATATATATATATATATATATATATATATATATATATATATATATATATATAAATATATATATATATTTATATATATATATCTCTATATATATATATATAATATGATGGTATTTATATACATGAAATGGAAAGCTAAATTATTCTGAGCTCTCTCTTTTAGTGGATAGCATACAGCGGTGCAATTACTATTACGCTCGTCCGTTTTTGAGTAATACCCATATGAATTGACAAGAATTTACCAGGCCGATCAAAGTAGGCCCACATGTCAGCCTTTGAAATGGCTCACTACAGTAATAAGGCTTTGACGGTGTATGTACGGTGTAACGCAGTACAATAGTTCCATTGAAGAATATTATGCCGCTTTAAGAGCAGAGAGGAGTGTTTTATCCAAGCAAATGCAACCACAGTAACTGCTGCGTCATTCATATTATTCCTTACATAAACCGACTTGGTCAAGTACAAATCAAGTGTAATACATTGACATACATCTTGTATATTACAGATATCCAATTACTAATCTAGCATAATGATCACTCAATGTGTTAATGATGAGTATAGCTTTCGTAAGAGAGCCAACTACGCTTGAAATCTTTTTCAGCTGGCAATTTAGGCTAAATGCAAATGCAATGGTCGTGTTCATGTTTTATAATCAATGGCAATCGAGTATCTGGTTCGTCGTGCCATATGCGTGAGCGTGTATGGTATTTCACAACATTAATTAGATGTACAGCTCTACAATTCAAAAGCTCATGCCACTGCGTATATAACACAAATGTTGCCACTCGTGACACTCCTGTGCAACTTACCATCCGTCGCCACAAAAAAAAAAAACCAATGAAACTTTTATTTTCACCTATCACAATTAGCCCTCATCGCGGAGCGCATCGGAAAGGCCTGGAAAATATGGTTTCAGAGCACTATATCATGCGATTTTATATCAGAGACAGTCAGCTGTTAGTGCTCACGGATATTGCTATATGTAATTTAAGAGCCTTCGAATAACGCTGCATCATTAGTCACGTTGGCCCTATCCACAAACGTATGTGATAAACTGGTGATTTTGTTCACTGGTTCAGCATGTAACAAAAAGACAAATGAAGCTAGCTTCAGTTTACACACCTTTGTATGCGTATATTATTTAATTTATCTTGATGCTATACTGCACATCCGTTAATTTGAAAGTCCAAGGAGAATGTACATGACAGAAACTGGATAATTGTGTAGCACCTTTGTTTGATTGTGATGACCAGTTGACTTTTGTCTCTTATTGATCAAAAGTATGAAATTGGGCTAGCTGCAATCCTTTTTATGGTTCAATCTGTCACAATCATGTTTGATCCAATAGATATTATTCTTTATTCAGCTAAGCCTACCATTGTGTTGTAAATTTAGACCAATCATGCATCCATAAGAACGCTGGTTCATAACGCTACGCATTCAGTGAATTCTACTCTACAATTAGTGACAAAATCACTATGGTAGAGTTTTGCATTTTCAGTTATCAAAAGTTATCATCCATTGTTGACACATAACAACTCCTATTGATGTGAAGCAAATTATGGTTGGCCTCACCTACAGAAGTAGTGTATGCCCAATTGTGTTCTCTTTTCCGTCCTTCTCAATCAACGCTGCTGCATGGTAATGGCTTCGAACAATTACCTGCCAGGCATTAACATAATATATCCGAGAAAAAACCTGTCATTGTGTATTCTCTTTCTTAAGCTACGGACGGGATGTGCGTATAAGCGGGTCAGAAAAAACGACAGACCATAGGGGTCACATATTAACACTCAGACCATAGGTAAAGCTACTAATTGATGGCTGGTGTTGTGGTGAAGTTATCCTTTTGCAGGAAGATATATTACCAAACGGATGCCTTACAAATCGTGAATTATGCAACTCGGCTTTGTCGCATATGATATAACCACACTGATCCTGACTGTCAGTCAGGTATGGATACAAGGTATAACGTTACATTTATCTATAGAGACGACGGAAGTCCACATTTAATTGTGTCTTATTTTGGGCTCTAGTACGCAAAACACGACCATCATTACCACACCTTAACATCACCATTCGCTCATCCTGGAGGTGGGGATAATTTATTGCCCATGTGCCATTCTCAACTCATGTTTGCGGCAAAAGGGGAAGGTCTTTGCGTAATGATGCCCATTATTGTGGGATATTGTAATGCCTTGTAAGACGTCATTGCCTCTAAAAATTAGATGGAATGCTAGTTGTGTCATTAGTGACAAGTTGGTAATTGTTCAACCGCCGGCTCAATTACAAGGTCGTTTGAGTCATTTGCAACGGAATTGAAATACGGTTTTCTGATATAATTGGATCATGAAATATTGCTCTTCATCCTAGTACATCACTGCTTTTAATAGCGCGCGTACCCGCGAGGCTTCAGAAGATAATTTGCTTTCTGCCCCGATATTGCTCTCGTTAAGCTTAATGACTTTTATAGAAATATAAAAACGATTCTATGCAAAATAGCGGATATATTGCTTCATCAGAGAAAACATTTCATGAACAACGCCAATAGTGTCGACTAATCACTGAAGCGTTGGCAAGAACAAACACCAGTATATATGGAAAGTTGTGTTTCCAAAATAAGGCATCACATTTGTCTTTGCATAATCACAAAATATAGTTTTATCTGTTGTTAACACATGTTTGGCTTTGTTGTCGTAATATCCGATTCTTTAGGGTAATGTCATAGTTGTTGTAAATATTCACGAAACGTAAATACTCGTTAAAATCATTTGATGGACAGACAGACACCAGATGTCTGAGCTAATGGTTACCTTTCCGTACTCAGTCATCACAATAGGTTACAAATGTCGCTCCGAGTTCAGTGCAATAAGTTTACCCATTGTGCCGCTGAGTATATCTCACTCTTTTGTTCTATCGGAACAGGCTCACACGAGGCGCTCTATTAAGCAACCGGTAATGTGTTGCAAAAATGTCGCAAGCCTTTACTTAATCGATTATAATGACTGCATTACCACACCATTCGGTGGGATTTAGTTGATATCAGGCTGTGTATAAACGGTCAAAATTGATACTATCAGTGAAATATTACGCTGTGCCAGCTTCACTTTAAGCATTGACTATATATCAAGGTTGATACAAGTCAATTACAACAGTGATTGTGACAATGTAGTGGTATATTCAACGGGGCTACTGCTTTGAATTCATTAGTATGCCGCAATTTGCAATCGTCGACGTCATCAAAAATGGCTGAGTAAAAGCTGAAGTTATCCCATTGTTTACAAAATGTCATTCAAATGTGTTAGTTTACTTCATTTCTGCCGATTCAGTATCAAACGTGGAGCTAAACACAAATCACTCAGTGCCTTCGTGAAGAGGTTACGAGGATCTCAACCTTTCGTTCTGGAGTATGAACGACATCACATATTGCGAATGGCGCTTGTAAGACCCATAAATGTCTATGGTGCATAAAACATGTATCTCATTTGCAGAGATACATTTGTTGCAATAAGATTTTAAATTTCTAATACCCTGACTTCATAGGTTTCAGGGCTATATCAATCATGTTCTCATACAGCGTTGACATACTCTCGTTGAATATTGTCCATTTTTCATTTTGCAACTTGAAACGAGTATCTATCACAACATGTGGCATTATCTGCATGGCATTTATCTCAGAACCTGTAATCATCTCTCTAGTGCATATTTTGCTCCAAAGTTGTCTGTCCTTTAAAGTGCCTATCATTGAATACAATTTGCTTGTATATTACTAAGCATATCAGTACATGAGGCAATGAGGGGTCACTGGTGAAAATGTGTTTCTGCAAGTTGCCGCGTCTAACAACTACTATTGTATTTTTTGCCTCATGAAGCATTTGTTGTGCAAACGGTGAATGTTTAGAATAATATTAGATTTCGGTGTGTCATGTGATCAGTTGCCCCAACTGAGGTACATTGGATGTTTGTTGCACTGTGGTCTTGAATAAAAGCAAATGACTATCAGCAATGCTGGTTCCAATATGTAATAAACCCGTCTAAGCTTTTCGACATTCTCTAGTAAAGAGCGCTGTAGAAGCATGACCATATTGACAGTTTGTCCCCCTGAGTGACCCCAAGGCCGTTTATTATGGTCACCTTAATGGGAACACGTTTTAGCAGAGTCGTGGCAAAGGGAAATACAGGGCCATTAGGATACAATTCGCATGCGCAGCTTAGTAGCAATAGCGTATTAGTGTGTGAATTAAAGTTCCCAAATTTATTGCAATAGTAACGTTATTTATGAAACAGCTCTCTAACCAGCCCATTTAAAATGTGTTGTTAATTAACATAGCGCTGGCCTGCACTAGTGGATATTACAAATGCAAAATACGAGATATGGCCATTCACAAGGCTGACTCTGAATAGCTGGGTATAAGGGATAAAGATGGCTGATCATCGTGAGGCACTCTTTGGTTTGAGTGCATAGGGCATAAAAGAGACTTCTGTGGTCGAGTTCTTATGCTAATATATATCTTGAACCATAAATCTTACATTTGCATACGGTTAAAGTTGGGTTAATACCGTAGAACATTGACATAATAAACTACCGGACGATGGTGGGCTTAAAGGACAGCGATGCATCACCTGCAACAGAGTATAACATATCGTATCGTGCTAGGTGCCCTACTATGATATAGAGTCTTCATTATAGGTAAGATAATCTGCAACGTCCCCTGCAGCCAATAAATATTGCGATGACATTGCAGAGAAACATCAACTTTATTCAATATTAGACTCACGTGTCATGGGGTCGGTGTTAACAAGGGCTCCCTCGAAAGCTGTGATAAGTCAAGGTTGCTAAATAATCGGCTAGCACAGACTGACTGATTGGAGACCATTGTATGAAAACAATATTGTTGAAGTAATCAGAATTGGCGTTCCTGATAAGATGGGCCAGTTGTGACAAGAAATGGGCGCCGGTTATTTTTCACCGCTTTCATTATTCAACGAAGTGCGCTGACAAAGCTACATTATTTTGCTTATGCGTGTTATTGCACTTTCACTATGCTACGTCTATGCTGCTGAATATGCTGACCGCGCTCGCTGATGCAATTGGTAATTATCCTTGACGTCAAAAGAACAAATAAGCCAATATAAGCACGAATGGGCCGTTACGGTAAAATGGCTTGACTAGCAAAACATCTGAGTGTTAACCTACAAAGGTGTTATGGTGTCATTGCGCCATATCCACTGTCTCCGCCTTTTATCATGCTGATCCGGGACAAAGACTGAGGTCAAAACAGTGCCTATTATACTGTCACCTAATGTATTCGTTTATTATGCTGAGGTTGGACTCACTGCTTGGATTTGATATAACATCACTTGATGTGGCTGCATGTGAGATGCGTAAGTCGTCGCATCCCTATTTGACAGAAAACCTTCGGTGACTATGTGTAGCTATTGATGTTACGTTGATACAAAGCAATCAACTACCAATTGTGTATCATGTACAATAATAGGCATATCTTTGATATATTGAATTTTTCAAATCACTTGACATACTATTGACCTGAGCTGTATTTTATTCTATTCTGCGCTCATATATAATGTCAAGTAAGGTTATATATGGAATTTATAAAGTAACAATACACAGATGAAATCCAATTTGATAGCGACATCAATATGGCAATATGAGGTAAATGTATCTTAGCATTTTACTCCATAGTACTCCATTTCTACTCTGCTAATCCGGGTCACGGGATAACATCAAGGTTCATGTCTATGTACCTTCATTGCTTGATTGTGTGCGGTTTCCAAATAACTCGTCATCAAAGGGTAAATTGATGACTAAGTGTCTTCCATCTAACCACATATACATAGCATAATGTTCCGCGGACGCATGCAGTACTGATTTTATTGTGTCTTTATTGAGTAAACGAAATATATGCGAGATATTACTTGTAGAATGAATGTCTCAAGTGATTGGACAACATGCTTAAGTTATAATTGTGGGATGGGTCAATTGCAATGACTAAGAAACAGAATAAAATAATCGTCATTCTATCGCTCAATTGTTCCAATCGTCAGACACAACACAGCCCACTAAATTCAGGTGTTTGGCAAATTCATCTGACACTTATTTCCCCGCCGATGGCATTTATCTCAACAAAACAGGCAACAACAAGTATTTTTCCATTATTCGGGGTACGGTAATTAAAGCCCTTTGTTCTCATTAACCATATTAATTCCTACATATTTAATGGATGATGGCCCTTATACATTGGTCGGAAATTGTCACATATAAAGATTCATCTGTCTCCTTTTCAACCGCTATTAGTTCATGATATTATTAAGATTATAAGGTTTCCTTGGCATTCCAATGCTCAATTCTTTGACAGTGTTTCGCCGACATTCAGATGCCCATTTTCCAGGCAGTTGCCCGTTTCGTTATGCTGGCATTTGTCATGCTAATTTCTAGCCCGTTGGCTGTTATTTCTTCCTACTGCTCATTGTCTGTATGTTTTGTCTACACAGGTCTTTCAATCAAAATTCATTGATTTGCCAGATTTTGTTATGTGATTACTCCTATACCTTTTGGTCGGGTTTTCGCATACCAGAAAATCACTACAATGACAGCTTCCGTTTGGCTTAACGATTCAATCTAGCTTTACAATGGTGACAAGTACACTTAGCCATACAATTGAAGGCTTGTTTGATAGGAATGAAGGCCCGCATAAAATCCTCCAAACCTATCCTGCACCCCTCTGTCCAGTACTTTCGGCCAAACACCTGATGTGATTTCCAAAGACTCGGAAGGTGTGAAGACAAAACATGCCGCTTCTAACAAACCTAAGCATGCTACCGTTACTGCTGTCATCGCTCCACTTCATAACGTAAGCAACCTGCCTTTAAACCATCTGGCGCTTACAAATGTCACCAAACCAGACGTTGTGACCCCAATTCTAATTATCAAGTTTGAACAATAACGGCTTGAATATAATGCTACTTGTACAGCAAAGTGTACAGGGTTTCCATCAGGATCCACAGCGTTCTCAATATTCCGAAAAAACAATCTTCAGTTTCACAACATTTTTCATGCTAAAAAAGATACCAATGCCAATTGCCTTGCCACTCCATTTGCATCGCCCCTGTGTTCCAACGTCTTGGTGCTAGGAATGATGTCAAAAACAGAACTGGGAAAGTTCCGTATTCATGACCTTTATAGACCCCGACCAAGCTTCTGTTTAATATGAAAATTTAGATGTTGTAATCTCAATCATCCAACCTTTCGGCCAAGGAGCACTTTGGCAAAATGTGACGTCTGCTTGGTCTACAAGCCGACAACAATTTGTACTACGACAAATGTTCCATATTCAAACTTTTCAGCACAGTTCTGCAATATGTTGCTTCTCAAACATCTGCAGTTTCTGGTATCAGTCACAAATTAGACGACATGATTTTTAATGGCACAGAATCAACTAACAAACTTTCAAATTTCTGCAGGTAAGGGCGGCGTTCCCATAAAACACTCGAAAACAGTTCTGCAGTCAAACTGTATTCAGGCCGACGGCATCGAAATCGAGTCATCAACCATGGAAGCGAGGCTTCCCAGGGTCAAAAATTCAACAGTGTTCTCAGCCTCACCATCTCTTTAAATGCAAGCAAACAATGACCCTCCATCAAGTCCAATCTCTGGTTGGGCATCTTAACTTTGCTTGTAAAGTAATACGCCCAGGCAGGGCATTTCATAGGAGAATAATTCAGCTAGCCATTGAAGTCAAACATAAGCACCACCACATCTCGATTAATAAGGAGGCCTGATTAGACAGGCTTTCCTTGAAAATTTCAATTGTTCTACACAACACTTGATGGTAAAGCGACAGCGTAAAAATTTTCTCAGACGCATCCGGTGCTATTGGATTTGCCCACTGTCTTTGGTTCTCGATGCTTCGTAATCTCTTGGCCTGACCACCTTCAACAGCTGGATCGTAATCCAACGACTATCCCTCCCTGGTCTATTTTATCTTCTTTTATTTTAGAGACCAAGCTGTATCCACATATGTTTCGTTCTGTCACTGTCTATGGCACATCTAAATTCTCTCTAGCAGACAGTTACACACTGTTTCCGTTTATAAATCACTCTGCGTCTAAGGGTGTTGCGCCATCATTCATCATTACTGAAAGAGTATACCGTGTCATCCATAAGGGCTCCTATTCACCTCGGTTTGCTCCAACCACACATGTGCTCTCTGCTGAACCACGTCAAGTCCACGTACATGTCTCTGCTGATGCGGTCGGTTGTAATGTTGTCTTTCCACGCCTTCTGTGTATCGACGACATAGCAGCTGGAGACATGTCTTAAACACATTCAGTGGTCCAACTCTCTGATTGCACCCTCATAGAATTGGATTCTCGTCTTCTAATTGGAGAAAGAATAATCAAGCCCACTAAAAAGTATTTCAAAGGCAGCACCGGCTTCTCCATTCTCACCTTGCTTCTATTGCTAATTAGGTTCAGTCATTGGTTGCCGTCTATTATGCTGTAATAACACACTCGGCTGCAGTTTTTGTTTGGAACATTCAAATGACTTTAATCTTTGTGTAGGCCATTAACGTTGCGATGTATTAGTGTGCCTGGCAAATGTACGTTGGAAGGTTGGCTACCCGCAGTGGGGGATCTCGGGTCACGCGATTTGAATTTCCTTACCCTCGTCCGTGGGCTTTCCTCTTGTTCGCCACTTGATAACTTACATAGTACTAGTTCCTATAGGCATTTTGCAAGGATATATTATGTCATGCAATGTACTGTTACGTCAATGTTAGATAATGTTACCCCCCCCCTTTGTATAATTAAGTAGCGTTGTCATATTGTAATGTTACATGACATATGTAGTTAAGTTTCGAAATGTTACCTTATTGTATTATGTTACATAACTGGTCTTTTTTGTTATGTTATGCTGTGTGATTACGTAACAAACATGATTGAAGTTTCCTGAATGGAATAAATGTCATTCTGTGTATTATCAGAATGACTTTCTCGTACCAGTCCATGTGTCATTCAATGGGTCACTATAATTTATCTTGGGGAAGAAACAGAGCTGCGGTTGCCAACTTCTTGTTGATGGTTATCGAAAATGTCCGCTGTAACTCTACCTCACAATTGCCAGATACAACACCAAATTTAAGCAAAATGATTCTGTTATTATGCTTGTCATTTCATTTACACGGCAAAAATATTAATATTTGTATAAAAAGCTTTGTCTCTCTTGATCACGTTTTGCAGACTCAAGTTTATTTGATCACAACAACCGTATATTCAGGCTGCACAAATAAGCGTTCAGTAGTATATTTACAGCCTCGTCGCAGTGTGTGTGTATTTTCAGCAGCACTAATAAAGCTGCAGCATTAAATCCGACTCAAATTTGTTATTGCAATGTGTCATAATTTGGTTAAATGACTTACTAAAATATTGGCTGGATTATTGTGCTTTGCAACAATACGATAGGTAATGAGCCACTCTGAATGAGAAAACGAAGACCCTATTGTCAGCATATATGTAATTATAGAACCACACATCGAGTTATTTTAATTGTGCGAACTATAAGTAAGTCAGTTACATTAGACGAAAGTCAATGATTGCATTTAACACATTACTATTGCTAATTTGTCGAGTGCTGTGCACGGCATGCAACCATTACATGTTTGGAAAAAAAAAACCGATGTAGATGTAATTGCCTTTGTCTCCACTCTTTCCCTCTGTGGTGCTTCTCGCCGTACGCAGCATAAGCAAGCAGATACATCACATAATGAATGCATCAATAAGTTGGTGTCGATGGTTTTCAAATTGCAGAATACTAATGAATACAAATCAGTAGCTCGGTCTTGATAACTTCAAACAACACTAACATTACCATACGAAATCGGAGAAAATGATAAAAAGAGAAGCATACGAAGATTTCCGCGATATTTTCAAAAGATAAGAAAAGGAAATTACCCTCGTGTAACGGATGCATAAATACGTAAGGAAATTGTTCCACTATCTGCTTCATAGATGAGTTCAATTAACAAGCTTTCTTAGCCTTCTATTTCATTTCATTTGATGAAGCTCACCTGTGTCACCACAGGCTGTTTGTAATTGTGTTCCATACAGGTATAATTTACCACAGAGACGACCTTGCAGGTGTAGAAACGGGGAGCTGTTTCATATGTCGTTGCGAATGTTGTAAGGCTTGCCACTGCTTGCGCATATAACGTTTCGCAGTCATTACAAATAACCTTCCAGAGTAGTAACCCTTAAAGCCACTTTATCTAATTTATGATTTATCTTATCCTTAACCATACTTATTCTCAACCACTGTGCCTTGTAGACCCCAGCAACTTCAGTTCCTCTCTCCATAAGCCGCGCAATTGCCTATTTTAGCCCATATATCTTATGCCTTGCCTTCAGGAGACACTACGTTGCGTGGAATTAAAACCTGGTCGTGACAATTTCATAATTACAAATGGAACGTTTAATGGCTAGATTATTATTGTTGTTCTGCTGTTTTTCAGGTCTGCAGCCCACTCAAATCAAGACTTTTATTCTTGATAAAACCTGAGTCTGTAACTACGCTAAGAAGACACGGCGAGAAGAAGAGTCGATGCTTGATTATGTAGAAGACAATATAAGAATGTATTATCCCACTGATATACATTATCCCACTGGTATTGTTTTAACTCACTGGTATTTATAATCTCACTCGTATTTATTATCTCACTGCTACACATTATTTCACTGGTATATATATCTTCATTGGTATGTATTATTTGACTGGTAAGCATTATCGGTAATTTGCAATGCAAATGCTGCATTATATGGGGCGCCATGAAGAGTAATACCTTCAATCTAACAAACCAAATAGACGATTAAATCTCAGCACCATTGCATATTCAGTTTCACTGACAGAAACCGATACAGTGATACTGATGCCTCATTTGTAATATGTAATTGAACCAGCCATACTTAACTCTAGGCCGTAATGCTCACCCACTGTATAGATATATCATACAATGCCAAAAACAATCAGCAAGGATTGCTAGTTTGCCAATAAAAGAGAAAAACATATTTTTGAGTTGCTTTGATAAGTGGTAGGTGTCTATTCTATAAGCTATAAGGAACAGGAGAGTGTTTTGATTTAAAATCATGCCATACCTCTAATTAGCTGCTTACGTAGCGGGCTTAGCACTGAGAACATCGTGAATGCCAGGTCCCTTCTCGTCGCGTTACTGATATACACGCCACTGAATGGTTATATCACTCCATACGTCGCAGTAACGTACTGCCACTGACGTCAAGTGCTACGACGATAATTGCGGGGCCACACTCACTTCATGGTAAGAAAGCAAAATGGCGCCTCATGGAGTATATAATAAAGTTGATAAAACTATGAATCTGAATAGCCAGGACTGTGATGACTTCACCGAAGTCGCAAAGGTAAGCGAATTCTACCATCTTTCCATAAATGGCGCAGTTTTAGTGGGTTTGAAAATGCTACATGATCTAGCCAAATCAAATGGGATGTGTAATATAGAAGAAGGTTAAGCTGTGGATCAAGTGATGAGCAGCATCCACAGTTACCTCGTCGGCAAATGAATTTATCGGCGTTGCCAACCTCATATAAAATAATCAGCTTAAGTCCATTAGCCGGTAACGGACTTTGACTGACCATGGTAACGGACTTTGGCTGACCATTAGAAGCAGGCGCAAGGTCGACATGTCTCATCTATAAACCATTATCTAAAATGGGTGTTAGCAGTTTCGACAAAAACATATTTTATTACCTGCTTTTACAATCAATACACGTTGATGAGAACTGTCTTGACGGCCGCTGAAAAGTTAATTTTTGCTGACGGTGATTACTTATATGTATAATAGTAACTCGCAGATAAACGCAATTCCTACTGCTCTAGTATGTTCTACTCAACTGATAAATCACAACCCACTTGGATTTCTGCTGTTAAGCATGTATGACCCTCAATGTCGGATACGATACGTATTTGTAAATGTGATTTATAACAAAGTCAACGAAATAAGATGAATAAAATTTTTGCCTCGGTATATTTATGCTGCTGTGATTACAAAAGTTATGATGAGTTATGGGCGTATTAACATGAATTTTAGCTCCATGTATGACAGGCGGTGTTAATCAACTCTAGGTAAGCAATGGCAGCACTGGAAAAAAAAGGAATGTGAGACCCTTAGCTTACGGTTTTCATCAAACTCCTTTCCATGTATACATATATGCATATATATATATATATATATATATATATATATATATATATATATATATATATATATATATATATATATATAGATATATATATATATATATATATAATATAATAATATATATATATATATATAGATATATATAAAATATACATATAAATAAAATATATATATAATATACATATATATTTGCATATATATATATGTTTACACACATATATATATTAATATATTTGTATATATATACTTAAATATACATATTCATTTACACAAATTAATATACATGCACATATCAATATATGTATATATATAGATATGTTTATAAATATATATTTAGATATATATAGGTATGTTTATGGATAAATATTTATATATATAGATATGTATATAAATATATATATACAAGCATGTATATATATGAATAAATATGTATATATATTTATCTATATATACATATATTTAGATATGTATATATATATGCATATCTATATATATGTATATATATCTCTCTATATAAATATACATATATTTATATATATATACATATATATATATATGTATATATATATATAGATATAAACAAATATATATATATACACATATATATATATATATATATATATATATGTATAGATCTTATATATGTATGTACATATATATATATATATATCAATGTTTATATAAAGATATATGTATATATATTCATTTAAATAGATATGCATATATATATAAAAATTGTACAAATTTATATACAAATTTATATAAATATTTACATGCATATATATATTTATATATATATAAATATATATATATATATATATATATATATATATATATATTTATATATTTATGTATATATATATAATTTTCCGGCATCATGGATTAGAATCATAACATTTATTGTAGATGTGATCATCATGAGCCATTTGTAGTTTTTCGCGAACTTGTTAAAAGTTGTTGATAGGCGAATATTGAGAAAAATTAGTTTAAAAATACGTTTAAACATTTTGAAAGAAAAAATGTCTTGACTCCAAGTAGACATACATCCATTCGTGGACCCTTGTCTACGAAAGGTTAACGGTTTGTCTACCTAAGATCGCGTTCGTGCCAATATATATATATATATATATATATATATATATATATATATATATATATATATATATATATATATATATATATATATATATATATATATATATATATATATATATATATATATATATATATATATATATATATATATATATATATATATATATATATATATATATATATATATATATATATATATATATATATATATATATGATAGTCTTATTGTCCATAAATGGCTGGGCAATGGCAGTCAACCTGTACAATGATCATATTTGACTGTAATAACCTATTCCAATGGTAATTCGCTGTGTTGCATAATGGCTGAACAAGACGGCTAGGCCAATAGCATGTACCGCTCTGTTGCTCAACTGACGATATAGCCGCCATTTTTCCAGCACAAGTAAAACCCAGGCGACTTGATTTGTGTATCTTAGTACAGCGAGAAAGCATGGAACGAGATAAAACAATATATCATACCTGCGCATTATTATTTATTGATATATAGCTAGCGGCGCTTACTACTTTATCATATGAAACGGCAGAAACATAGCCGTGTTGGGTAAAGGCGTTGACTAAGGACAATATAACGCATGGTCAAGAATGCACTTAGGCACGAATGGTGGTGCACTGTACAATGTCTTGAATATAAATGATCGGCATATTATTTTTAGTGTTGCATAGAAATTAATATTCAACAAATAACACTTTTGTTGAATCATTTATTCGAACGCTCTTGTGATGCACTTACTAAAATTGATGTAGTTTTGTGGTAAACATATCGAGAAAGTCGCATAACAGGTTATTTTGGTTCAATTTATTTATAATTATGTCTAACTAAGAAAGTATCCTTCTACTTTATAATGGCGTGGTTGAAATAAGACGTTTTGCAACTTTGTATGTTCCGCATAATAGGTTCGTATATTTATCGTTTCAGGCACTATCGTATCCCTATTTGATCTTTATCTTGTTAATGTGTACACTTGCCAGATGCATGTATTATTTGCACCTGTCTAAATGGTCAGTCATTATCTGCTACCTTTATCACTGACAGGAATACCCGGTTAGATTTGTGGCACGTATAATTTAGAGCAATAGATCAATTAAACCGCAACGTTGGCAATATATTTATTTCGAATTATTTCAAACTTTTTGTGTTCTTGTTGTTCGCCACAATGCCACGTTGCGTCAAAGGGATTGACTAATCCGCTCTGTATTGTTCAGAATTAATACTCAATAACCTCCTTCTAATATCAAAACAATCAAAATTGATTGTGAAATGCAAAATTATACGTTGTAGACTGTTTGCACTTGGTATTCATCCACTAGCTCATCAAAATGGTTAAGACAAGATGAAGGTCAAAAGCCTAGCATGGTTTTTGGCGGATAACTTCCAACGATATTCATGCGGTCCCTATCACAATAATAATATTCCATGCTCATAAGATAGCGAACTAACAATGCTAAAAGATTAATCATAGCTTACTGCAAGAGACGCTGCAGATAAGCATATATTATTATGCATACAAACCATGCCCGCTTGAAGCAAATTATTTTATCTCATTGCACGATCAATGTGTTTCACCAGCAGTGCAATGACATTCGTAAATACATCACTTCCATTAATGGTCGGCCAAAATCTCGTTTTAAGGGCAGAATAATCTTCTCACCGCTAAAGGTCGCTTAATGCTCCTTGCCCAATGCCACTCTGTATTCCATTGGCAAGAGTTAATGCTGTAACATTGCTCGTATATATATGTATATATACTTATATATGTGTATATTTATATATGTATATATATACATATATATATGTATATAAAAACAATATATATGTGCATACATATATATTTATATATATAAATATACATAAAGTAATATTTATGCTTGGGTGTGGAATACTGCGCGAGCGAGGGTATTTTCTATGTAGGTAAATCCATGTGTGTTCGTGGAAAGCCGTCGTCATAGCCGTTGACAACACTTTAGCTGGATCAACAGCATATGTTGGTCCCTGACGTACTGATTATGCACAGTGGCCGAACACTATATGTTTGTTATATATTTATATAGTGAATGACAATACCCAAGGAAAATCAGAAATAAGAATGTCGGATTCTGTGGCGTACCACCTCTGTTAACTTCGTGTGATCAACACATGTATTCATAAGATGAGGATTGAACATTGTCCACTGGATACATCCTCCCTTGACTGCATGTCTGCTATATGCCACGGGCAGCTGTATAATTATACTACCCGAACATTGACAACGGTCTCCACAGGTACACCGTCTTTGTGTTATTAATTTTTCTCGAGCCGCCTAAGGATAAGCGGTTTAACACACCTAATATATATTTACTTGTTTCAGTACATAAACCATAAACTGACTCTTTGCTGTATAATGAAGCTACTGACAGACTCTTAGCCATAATAATGATATAGCTTCAATCATAAATTCTCTCCCAATCATAATCTCATCCATCAGAGACTGGCAATTCATGAGCGCATTCAATGGTATATAGAATATTAGGTTCCGATATGGTAAAATTGAAAAGCAGATGCGGGTGCTACCACCTGATTAGTTCGATACTTGACAGTGCCTTTCATAATGCGCATTGATTGATAAACCCCAGCCAGTTAAGAAATCTGTCACCTATCCAACGCCTAGGGCCATTCACACTCTCTTCAACTGAAATGATGACAGAGCAGATGAAATATAGTCGATGTTACCAACAACGCCATACTACAACTCTTTTGATGTACTTGCATCCCATATAACACAGGCTCTTACACGTGTCAACTGTTCCATGTCATATATGGAACAAGTCAAGGATGAAACGCAATACAAACGGTTTGTAAGGACGCATATGTCTTTCATCGAGATTAACCGTGAACCATCAATTATTCAAGCGAGAGTGACACGTGGGCAACACAATTGTATGCCGGATAAAATACAGTTCTTTAGTGATACGTTGCAAGAGTGTAGAAATGTAATGAAGGCTGCGTCCATAAATCTAAATTTATTGCTGCAGAGAAAATCTCGCCATCATTATGGATGCCCCGAGTATCAATGGCTTAGTTTTCCTTAAAAGCTGCCATATTATTTTTTAGGCAAAAGACTACCAACATCCTTAGTCAACTTGACACAAGGTAAGGGCACAGAATTAGAATTGGAACTGTGCGCTAGATATGTTCCCTACTTGGCCGAATCACATGAAGCACTACCACAAGTTAAATGAATAATCACAAGTGCATAACCGAGGACATAGCTTTAGAGACACATGGGGCCTTATTATTAAGAGATCCCGTCTGATTGCTGAGGAGTTCATGCACGACCGGTCTTCCCCCTTTTTATTTCGAATGGCGCTGGTAATATACATGCTGTTTGGGCCATATATTCAAACATTGAATACCGCCCATACTCTGTCAGGAAGTTGTTCATCAGGTTGTTAGCAATTGTGTTGTCAATTGAATATAAAAATTTACAGTATATATCTATAAATGCTGAGGTAATAATGATAGTAATCATTGCGTTATGATTTTCCTTGACATATTCGCATTTGCATACGTCGAATAGCTCCGTAAGCAGTTGGTTATTAAATAGCAAATGACACATTACAATGTAGTATCGCTCAGCAGGTGGCGGCACTGGGAGATGTGGACCTTCACCCCACAAGAAGCAATTGTCTCACTGTAGCTACTTCTTGGCTCACGCGCAAATATTTAGAAATCGTTGATGTTTCAATCCATTTTTGTGAAGAACTAGAACGCCGCCTGGTCGTTGTAGGACGCCGATATATTTGGATGGGGCGGGAAGGGTTAGGGGAGGGGACATGTATTCCCTAAGAAACCAGGTATGGGAACTCAGTTGCTGCGAGATGGTCGGCGAGAATAGTCGGCACAGACGAGCAGTGTTTGCAGCAGATCCTTCAACGAGGCCTACTCCAGCCAATCCTCTTATTACGCTAAGGTTCTCTATTTATGTACTTAATTTTAGCCTTGAATTGTGACTTATTTCTATCAATGGCACACAAGTGCATAGCTCAGACCCTCTCCCGCCGGACAAAATGCATTGCTTTTCTAGACATATTCTTCATGGTACCGGCATCATCACTCTGATATGTCGTTAGTTAGATATGAACAAACACCATAGGATCAAATTGGACATTACATCGCCACTATTATGAAATTTGATAAGATTGTTCAATGGCTTTACTCAAGGCCCTACATCAAACATAGAAGCTTGCAAGTGCTCGTGCAGCCATGGATCGTGTCATGCGCTCAGCGTCCATCAGCGCTTTAAATGCCGTTTCACGTAACGAAGGTGTATATTCACCCTTACTTACAAAGATGGATGATTCACTTGCCAATGCTTTTGTTAGCTGGAGGTGATTTATAAACCCGCGCCTTTGAATAAGACTATAGAAAATAGGCGCCTTCCTGATGGCAGGAGGGCAGATACCAATAAGGATTCACACACAGAAGACATTAGGTTAACAAGAAAAAAACTCCAAAGTTACCTTCGCTTGGACCTTTCTTTATGTTCGACGAATATCTCATGACGACATATTTTTCTGCCGTTACAGATATCGCTTTGTCTATCTTTACATCATACTTTTGACAAAGAAGGCATAAATAAATCCTTTCTTACAGACGGTGACGGCACTTAATGGAACGTTATTTCAGCAAGATGGTGTAGCGGTTCCCGTAACTGACCGCGAAAATTAGTCGTAGGCTGATGCTTGTTGCGTGGCGCATAACAAGCAGTAATTGACGCATAAACCTGTCTATGTGACATCACCATGTCGATCTGGTGTCGCTGAAATGAACCTAAAGTACGCCAGTCTTAAGTAAAGAACAAATATATGTACTCACAGACTCTTGATTAGGTTTATATTGCATGTTAAGGAATGTACTACGAAGTAGGAAATTGATCAGTTGTTCAAAAAATAATGACCTTTAACAAAGCAGCGACGAGAGACCCTTAAGTAAGTTTAAATCAAATATTCGGGGTTTTTTGCGGGAAATGCATTTCAACGATAGTAGTTAAGTAGGAAAGCAAAGTGACTAAAAAAGTTTAATGATTGTTCCAAACGTCAGACTGGTGAAAGTGACGTGTTAATAGTTTGATTCCAGGCAAGCCATACTGTTGTATCAATTTGACTGATTCCAAGTTGCGAAGGTACAGAACGACCAGTTATCTCTTTTGGATTGCTTGAATTGTCCTGGACGACGGCACATATTTCATAGGACACAAGATAACATGAAACATAAAATATCATCTACTAATCTAACCAACCTCTAACATAGCTATATGAATTTTTGCGCTTTCAGTTAAGCTCCTCCGAACTCACTGGCCTTGCCATTTAAATGACCCCCTCTTACAACTTGTTATGAGTGTGAGCATATATATATATATATATATATATATATATATATATATATATATATATATATATATTATATAGAGTATATATATATATATATATAGATATATATATATATATAGATATATATATATATATATATATATATATATATATATATATATATATATATATATATATATATATATATATATATATATATATATATATATATATATATTAAAGGCTTCCAGTTATAGCAACAGCTGGACCCTCAAACAACATTTATCCCATTACATTTAAAGGGATACAAAGGGCCAATGTCTATAAAGCCATCTTGCGGACAAGTAATGGACTATGGATTGACTCGCTGGAGGGAATCATGTCATTTGTTCAAGCCAAAATAAATTGCTGATCTTTTCCATTACAGTCTTTTAGTAGTATTGTTATCAAAAGCCACCATGAGAAAGCTAAATGCATGGTTATACATTACATCATGTACTACACCCCTGATGACGCCTATGCAGAAGTTGTAGCATGGTGATTCGGTTCATATATGCCTCAGACAAGACGCAAACAATATATGAGATCAACATAGTATCCTACGTGTAGTTACGTACCTCAATGCGACGAGAGTCAGATGGAGTGCAACAAGGAACGAAAAAAGATGTAGCAATAATGGTCATGATTGCAATGGCTGACAAAACATTGTGTCTGGGCAACCCATTCTCGAGCTTACACTCTCATCCATTGGATAGTGGTCACTTCGCCTTACATTAGCACCCATTGGGTAGTGTAAGAAGGCTTCTCTGTGCCTATGCCCGACAGCCTTTCATAAACTATCGCACGAAGGAGAGTGTAAGGAGAATGGTTTGGCATGGGGCGTGAAATAAGGAAGGATCCCTTTTTACCGAGCTTCATCAGCCCAAGATGGCGAACACACGGTCAGGTGAGGATGCTTCGATGTTTTAATTGTTATTAAATCGTCAATTATGTACACTAACCGAAGATGGACTCAGGTGTAAGCAACATGAAACTTGTCAAAGGGCACTTGTAGTAATATTTGTTCCATGCTTTAATTTTATATTCACTTGTTTCATATTAACACGCTATCTATCTTTGGTAACGCAATACATTACGATCAGTGGAAGGGGGGCTTTGCTTCTCGCAAACGTTTATGACATGCCTTTATTATCGACAATCTGATATGATGATATGGAAATGCACAGCGTTCCTTTTATCAGCAACTAGGCAAAAAGTATCTCAACCTCTGACAGATTCTTAATGAATTGTGACGGAACTGATACCTCTTAAAACTTAAAAAACCCGAGCTCTGGTTGAGCAGTGGCTTCGCCTGCAACGCTTCAAAGAAGAAAAGAAACAGCTGGCAAATGAAGTCAACTTTTACTTAACCAACGAAAAATTCACAGCAGAAATCTGGCAGACATACCCCAATTACAGTCAAGTATGAATTATTTCTAACATAATTTAATATCCTTATATAAAACTCTAGACTGTTTATCATTAATAATATGTCTGTACATTTCTCCTGGCATGGAGACAGAATTCACGGCAACAGCAGGCAAGCTTGCAATCCTACAGAGGCACCACCATGACATAAACATGCATGAAAAGAATGCTCTTCCTGGCTATTGTTCAAGCAGTTGGCAATTCTGGGATAAGTACAGATATATATGTCAATGGTATGACAGAACCTCCTGTGTCATCAGATTCTGAATATGGGTCTGATGCATAGAAGTCTGATCTCCTAAGAAGTTACATTACTTGAAATTTCAAACCAATAATACTATGTCCAATTTAAGATTCTTGAGAAAGTAACTGTACATGTATGTATTGTTTTAATCTTTTTGATATACTACATGTAATGAGCACAACATTTATAAAAACTTGTACTCATTAATAGGCAACTGTATTACACCATATCTTTTGGAAATAATTACAAGCACTTGAATGATTTGATTGCTGGCACGGATTGTTTGTTTCTCCAGGAATTTACCATGCCCTTAGGATATACCAATCTAGTACAATAATGTTCAATGGTAGAGCTATGGAACCCAGTGGGCCTTTAGAGGACACCCCTGTCAGTTATAATCACAGAGATACACAATTGTGCAAGAATCGTTTTTTACGAACCAAAAAATATTATCTATTGTTCAGAATGTAAATGGTATAAACCTATTGATGCCTATCCCCAACATTTAAATTCTCCACTGATGGGGTTTTGAATGGTGACCCATGGCTGTATTATGGTTTATGCATGCATTGTAACTAAGTCATTATGCTCTTCGTCATGCATTAACTAAGGTGTGTTTATCCTGGGGGAAATTGTTTGTCGTCAGTTCTTTAGCTTGGAATAAATGAACATTATGCACTATGATCAAAGTCTGAACTTTTTGATAAAAGTATTGATTGAAAGTGAGTGAGAAGCATGTTGTTGAAGTAATTGTAACTTCTCAGTTTTTAAAAAGACCTTTAAACATGGATGGTTCATACCTCACAACAACTAACTGTATGAGCTGAAAGTCATGAAATAAAGGAGAAAAAAAGTCTTGTTGATGCCAAGCAAGATTCTTTGAAAAAACCTGTACAGTTTGCATGCGAAGTGAAATTCTCCATAATGGGAGGTGTCCTATACCTAGACTTGCTGTCGGTTATCGTTAGTGTAAAGAAAAGACTACAAGCTAATAGCAATCAAGCAGTTTGTCCCTAGGACAAAATCGACCAAATGGTATCCAGTTTCCCTAATTACCCACGGAATATACCCATTGGAATTGATATCGAGCCTTATTAATAAAGCAAAGTTTGGGTATTGCTGCATCGGGACTATCGAATAGACCAGCATATTTCCGCGTTAACTTAGTTACTACATAAACTATCGCCATATTGACTGCTGCCAAGCAAGTGTCATTCTCCCATGCTACTACACCGTTGCCACAACAACACTGTGCAGTTACATGGAAAACACCTCTGTAACACCTTGCCCCTGACCATTAATTACGATCAGATTTCACCATAATCTGCAGACAAAAACAATCGCCAAGATGTGACTCGCTTGCGCGACATATACCCATGTATTGACGATGTTCTGTTATTAATTCATGTTTCTTAAAGAGGCAAATAAATGTCACCATGGACAGCGTCCGTGCTGATGACTAGCATTTATTATCATGTCCATGCTGCCCAAATGCAAACCATCAAGAGCGAGGTACCTTACTCTTTCAAACAGTGAAGCATGCAAGCTAGAGAGTCGACTATCAACGTGCACGATATTCACTTATCTCAGTACCTAACTCATATCCCGACTCTTATCACATCTAAATGTCCCGATTATCTATTCACGTGTCGCTTAGGTAATCCAATGAAGCATACAGAACAGTTTTACTCCTTCTGCCTTTCCACTAAAGGGTACTGAAACACCGTTCATATTAATTAAACTAGATATCGGTAACATATAACCGAATAAATGCGTTTCAAATATAACTATTTTGGCATCAGATGTTTACACAGTCAATTTGATAATGCATATTGCGAATTGAAAATTTTATCTTAGTGTACAGAACTGAGATCGGAGGAATCGATAAAACGTAACATTTAGTGATGTTATTGACAGTGCCAAACACCGAGTGGCGACTTAAGTCGAAAATTAACGTACGTTTATAACGTTTTATTCTATAACTGGGATTTATGTAGGACAGAAGCATTATAAAACATGGTGTGAGATGTAACGTAACCGTTATTACATTATCTGCTCCAATGCAGATAATGCATTCTGCGCTGCGATTCATCTCGCATTGAAGTTACCACTGACTAGTGTTACTCCAGTGGTTTTTAAGTGACACGTCTTTCCCCCTCGAGTTAACAGACTTTTCCCTCTAATCTAAGAGCAATCTATTTGACAGTCTTGTAGTGTACAAACTGGACACTAGTCTTATTTTGCACTAGCAGACTATATATCTAGGCCTACAGACCAACAGTCGATCGGGTACTCCACTTGGTTCATAAGACCTATATATATCTAACTGTAGCTGCCCAATCTTAAACCATATCTAAAAATGACAATGAATTGCGGTTTGCTGGATTACGGGATTCCTTCCGTGACCAAACTTTTATCCCTACCCCGGGTCCCCACCATGACCCTATTAGGCCTAATCTCCACAACTTTATTCCCTCTGCGTCCCAACCAAAAACCCTGTACAACCTGAAGTTCCCGTCCCAAATGCCCCAAGACGGATATGCAAGTCCGGTGTTTAACCCTTGATATGAAGTTAAAGATATAGCCTTGAATGCTTATAGCCTTGAATGCTGATAGCCTTGAATGCAAAGATATTGCGCAATATGTGATCCGCAGCAGAGATCCTAAGATCACCAGTATACCGTCGAGTGCGGTCGTTGTGGAGAAGAAGGTTGACGACACAGACAAAAAAAGACAAACAAATAGCCATTCAGTCGATCGAGTACTACCTTGTCAAGAAGGTGCAAAAGCTCAAGATGTTTCAAAGGAAAAAAAAAAGCAAATATTCACTCTAATGTCTTCATTCTAATAAGTCATATTTATTCTATAGTGAAAAAAATCTATCCGAGTCGATTTGCAAACCCATTTTTGTATGAATTCTTGAAAATTAATTTCTAATGGTTCAATAGGACCATGTAGTTTCCTTTGTGAAGCTATATTAAAACCTGAATTATTCGACAAACCATTTCAGGTTAGAGCGGGTTTTTTTGCATACCTAATGGACCATCGACATTTCCCTCATTGTATCGTTACTGTCGCAGTATTGTCCTCAAACTTATCTACTGCCATTAGTAAATCAACCCCTTTTTCAAACATACAATTCGGCCTGGCAATATGTCATGCAGCCTTATACCCTGCTCCTTCTTTCGCACATTCTAGCGGTGTTATGTCTATAGGCGGCTGCATCAACAGCCATCGCGAGTCGCCTCGCGTTCACCGCGACGGGATGACCTAGATCAAATTAAGCTGCTGATAAGTGCGGGTGTCCTTGTTTTCACTTCCGATATAAACAAAACAATTGATCTGCAGACCAACTAAGTGTCAAACCGCCATCGTCGTTCCAACTCTCGCATTCGTGTACAAAGCGAGGCACAAGGAACTTAATTAAGTTGACTGAGGAATCGAATTACGCAATGTTATCGTATATTCATGTTTTGCATACGATCTTAGTGCGATTTTGAAGATAATGCGTTCGAAGTTAGTGCTAGATATTATCGGTATCATGTTATCGCTCATATTTACGTTTGAACACGTAGTGATGCTGACTTTATCTGTTCCTGTGTTTCGATGTTTAAATATCAGTTGTATCGGATAGTGTCCTCACATTTTGTGTTTCGATCGATTTGATTACATATATCTGAGTAGTATAGAGACTGGGGGTACGAGCACAGCAATCTAATACAGCAACCCAGAAAACACACATATACAAGGTGACTCACATGAGCCAGCGAACCGCTCACACCTCCCACCCTCTACACTATACCATATGAGCTCAGCCCTTCCAGCCCCTATGGTATAGGCCCACACCAGTAGTTAGTCACCATAGAGGTCATTGAGTGATAAATATCTGCGACCGTCGCTGTAAGTTCCATTTTTCACGCGGTTGAATTCCTGTATAAACTGGGCAACCTTAGGGTCGTTCTTTTCGATAAAGTCGGGATTGGGACGAGCGGTTATCAATCTCATCGTAAAGAGCTTCCAACAGTAGAAAGCCCCCGTCGTCCTCTCTGTGGTCCCACTCGGTCTTCCCAACCAAGGACCGTGATGCTCCTGTTTCAAGCCCAGGCAACTATTAAACCTCCCATTCGCACTATAGTCGCCGTCTTCAAGCCCCTCAATGGACACCCACCCCCAAGCCACCGTCTCCTTATACTTCTTCTGATCCTTGTGATACACCTCATTAAAATAATATATATAATTTGCAATTGTTTTGACAACGGTAAATTGGTTAATTTTGGTAAAACCTTGAGCATGTGTGAAATGTTAACAAGTCGAGTTCCTTTGTGGTTTCTGGTGTGACAACGTTTGGTTTGCCTATCAATGGCGTCATTTCAAGATAATGTCTCTTGTGTTGTAAATGTTATATATTTGGGCTGTGAAGCGGTTTTGATGTACGGTTGTTCTTGTTACAGACGCTCACTACAGACCGCGAGTCCAAGATGGCAGACAAACCGCTAAGGAAACACTGGGAAAAACTCGTTGACAATCTTAAATTTGTGGAAGTAATTACGAACAATTAGAATTGATTGGCACTGTGTCTCAAAACCAAAAGGAAAATATACTGTTAGATTGTAACGCAAGACATGTGAGGATTAGAACACTTCTCCACATCCTCCAGTTGAACGACAATGATTCCCGTCATTACCACACATTCAGTAAATGTCTGCGCATCTCTGGTCAGGATGAACTCTATCAGCTCATGGTCAGCACGGAGGAGCCTGTACAGACAGTTACCGATGAGCTGACCACACTAGCATACCGCATGTTTTGAAAACATAAAATTGGAGCCCCGAAGGATATAAAAATCCCGCCTCACTTACGCATCCGTCTTGAGGCGCAATGTGAAGCATTGCAGGGAATGAAGAGGGTAGAGAGACTTCTTGTCCTGATGGAAGACGAAGGCTGCCTGACGACTTTGAGGATCGGAGACATCAGAGAGCAACTGACCGATAAAGGAAGGATGCGAAAGCTTGTGCTGTACAGTTTTTTGTTCTCCTTATTTTTTTGGACATTTCACAACAGAAAGAATTATTGTCAGATATCATTGAAGAGGACACAGAGGAAGCTTTGCAACGTATGGGCGATCTCTTGCTTAATGTATACTACAACCTGCTCGGTTGCTATCACGTTGAATGATAGCAACTTAGAAGGCAGACTTGGTGTGAGAGCCTGCGATTTTGTCCGACTGATCATAAACACTGAATCCACTGCGGTTGACAGGAGAGGTATAAACGAAAACCACGTTGGTCAATATCTGGGAAGAGAAATAGAGTTAGCGAAACTGTTCAGTGACCAAGAGAACATGAATCCGACACGGACCGTACTTCTCGTTGGAGCTCCAGGCACCGGGAAGTCCACTGTTGTCATGCAACTCGCCAGAGCAGCAACGAGCTATGTCAGATAACAATGGCTTCATCAAACCACTGTAAAGGCTAATTATCATATCCCACCCATCAGGCGACGTTCCTTGGTCATCCATCTTGTAAGGCCCTGGCTATGAAAGCAAATAACGTCACAGTTATTCTTGACGGGGCCGATGAGGTCCCTGAAGGATTTTTCCAAAGCGAATCAGATCAGGTGACGAATGCAGAAGACGAAGCTCTCCCCAAAGATATCCTGAACAACCTCATATCAGGCAGGTTACTTGAAGGAGCACGTGTTCTCGTCACTTATAGACGTTTGGATTAGTGGAATGTCGGAATCACTTCGACCGAAAAGTAGAAATGATTGGTTTCAATGAGAAGGGTCTTTATCGTTTTCTGAGCAATGAATTGCAGCCTCAGCAATACAAAGTGGTCGAGAAGTTCCTGGATGAATGTCCCAACATTCGATCTCTTCTTCTCATTCCGTTGCACGCAGCTACATTCGTACTGCGTGCACGCTAAACAGATAAAGAGAATACAGCTGATTTACGTTTGCAAAGCCGCACTGAGCTATCTTTGTCGCTGTTTGACTCACTAGTCAACAAACGCTCGAAGGATGACAAACGACGTACATCACTTAAAGAACTAGAAAACATCGACATCGTACACAAACTGTGCGAGTTGGTGGCTGATTTACTTCTTAGGAAAGGGGCCATCAAAATTGAAATTATTGTCACAGGGGAACAATGCGTGGGAACCGGGCTGTTCATTATGACGAAGGATGATGAGAACGACAACATCTTTAAGGTGCCCCATCAGTCGATTCTGGATACTATGGCGGCCCTGGTGTTGGATGAAGCACAGGCTAAGAAGCTAGCGGAGGATAATGACGGCAGGTAAGCAGATACAAAAACAATTAGGTTTCCATAGATACTAATGATGCAAATGTGAGTTCATGCCGTTTTCATGCTTAAAGTAACAAGTTGGATGAAGCTATCTAGGCCTAGCTTATGTACTTCGTAGATATTTAGCATCCTCTATCGTCATGTACATACATTGTTAGTTTGAGCCATGTCTGATGCTAACTTATCGGTGCCTTACGATGTTGGATTATGGTGACATGATCTCTGTATATTGTTCTATAACCAGACAGCATACGTCAATACCTGGATCAAATTTCACTGGCGTACCCCATACTCCCGACATACCCCCGACAACCTTCCCTAAATCGGTGTTGCAAATAACAATATATATAATATATATATATAGCCTCATAAAGAATCAAAATTCGAAAAATGATCACCGTCAGTATTCATGAATGTTGAAACATTTACTGGCCATATTTAAGGAGATGTTTAAAAATCTGCGCGTCTTCTGTTCAACATACAGACATGACCTTGTCCTCTAGTATGTAGCAGGAATCACTGGAAATGAAAAGAACAGAAAAATTGTGCGTTATATTCTCAGCAATGAGGAAATGGAGAAGGACTTCAAGAACCTGACGGATACCGTTGTCAAGGCAGTGCTCGAGAGCAACAGGGTGCTGGTTGATGGCGGGGAGGAATTTTGCCAAAGCATTGTGGTTGAAAGTCAGAAATGGAATTTAATTGGAGATCTGATGGTGAGCTTGAAAACAGCTATTTCACGCAGTGTTTTTTTTTCTCGTTAGGAGACAATTAAACGCATGCCAATCCAGAGGAATTGAACATCTTTTTAATTGACAATCGCATTAGTTCAGCTTGATAGCATTATCATATAACCCTATAGATATTTATCGCATTGATCAGCGTGTTGAAACAGGCGTTTATATATATATATATATATATATATATATATATATATATATATATATATATATATATATATATATATATATATATATATATATATATATATATATATATATATATATATATAGCTATATATATATATATATATATATATATGGGCAATGTGTTTGTTACAGCGTCTGATGATGAAGAGTTGGTACAATACATCACCGTACAATACATCATCCCTAATGGCGGCCGATGAACTCATCCGACATGACCCAGATGTTACCAACAATCATCCGCTCATCAGAGTGCATATCATGAATATCCACGATGCGAAATACTGTCCCTAATGCGACGTCGATGTGGCATCCGACATGAGTTGATGTTACCGACAACATCGCGAAGAACGCCAACTTTTTCAGCGAGCGCGCCTTGGACGAGATAGGCGTCACGATGCGAAATACTGTCCGCCTTGTTTCATCGAAGAGTTGAGCAAGCTGCCCAAACTCAAGGCGCTGTGCATATGGGGGTGGTAAATTGGGGAAAGTTTTCGCCGAGGATCAGTCAGTTCTCAGCTGGTTGTCGATGATCCAATCACTCCAATACTTAAGTTGTCATCGATGTAGTTTGACGTCCGATGACATCACCGCCGTCATGTTACATTATCGACGTTTGCGTCATCTTAACCTAAATGAAAACCCCAGCCTCAAAAGAAGTGAAATAATAAATAGTGATTCTCTAACTGGTCTCAGTGTGAGGGGGTGCGGACTAGAAGTAGACGAGTTGGTGGCGATTGCGATCAGAAACCAATTCCTTAACACTTCTAAAAGTCATGTTTCTTTAACTAACATTTGCACTTTAATTGAAAAATGCCTTCAACTCACAGAGTTGTATGTTAACCATGGAGGTAATCTACTGCGGGCGCTAAGCGAGCGACACGCGGAAAATATGACGCATCTGTTTCTGCACCAATGTGATTTGGCATTAGCTAAAACCATCTCTCAAAAAGCACGTGTGTCATTGCTGAGAGACGTCCTTACACGTCATTGATCCATAACGTCTCTCATCCTGCACGATTGCTACCCTTTCTCCCCGCGCGTCATGGACGACCTATCGTCCTCCATATCTTACCGCATCAGCTCTGTTGTCTGCCTCGTCCAACTGACGTGGTGATGCTGATCAGCGCGTCACTCAGGTTGACACAGGTGTGGCTTGATGACGTCAGATTTCCTTGAGCTAATCCACGCCGTCAACGCATGTTCCACCCTACGCGTCTTAGGTATGGACGTCACAAGGCTCTCTTGGAATGCTGTTCCTAGTGTCGTAAGTGAGTTGGTGCGTCCTCTGACTCAGCTCTGGTTGATGGTGGAGGTTTGGAGGAAGACAGAAGTCATGTCTGTGCAATAGCCCGGCGTGGTTCAACTCGTGTCTAGCCCTCAAAATCTATATCATACAAACGAGCGAGAGAGTGGTTCGTTTTCCCAGCACTTTCCTCCATCTCTCCCAACTGTGTTCCGCCATCACATCCGGTAAGTGCATGAACAAAACGGGCCATACCACGCCAACCTCTTCTTCAAATCATCTTCATCCGTCCGCATATCTACACATATTATGGGGTTTATGAGCTTTTCATCGCTAGTATGGATTCTACCACATTGTAAACGTAGCCTCATTGATCTGGTTGCAGAGGACAAATATGATTATCTTCACATCAAACGGATGATTAACACGCGTTTACCATTGACTGTACGTGAATTCTTATGAGAGTAGCTTTATTCTCAAAGCGAGCTGAGATTGCGCCTCCAGCAGGTGGGATATTATGGGCTACAAGACCCCACAGTCCGTTTATTGATATTGTCCATTAATGGGATCAGAAATATAACCAACGTGAATCAATATGAATCATCAGAGAAAGACAGTATTGAATCAGCTTTACTGTATGTTTGTTGCTACTTTTCTGAAATCTACGTGTGGTCTTTTACAGGGCGAGTGTCGTATATTACAGTAGGGGCGTGGTCTACAACAGGAGGGGCGTGGTCTATTACAGAAAAAGCATCTCGATTTGATAATCCCTGCGTATATTTTAAATGATGTTAGTCGATTTACGTTTGTCTGTTTAAATGTAATGTACGAAATTATTAAACGGTGTATTTGTAATCTCCTCATTTGTTCCTACCTACTTGCAATATACATTTTCACATAAAGAGAGATGATTTAATCTCAGTTGGGATTTATAAGCTGCTTCTTTGATGTGACCATTGAGAGCATTTGCCGTTTGTACATTATCATGCTATTTGTTACTATGCAAATTTTACTTTTTGGTAGATTTAAGACTTTTAGACGATTTCAACGAATAAAAGATTTTCAATTAAAAAATGCGTCATTTATTAATTGTCATGCTCGGGACGGACAGTGTCAAATTTTTGGCAAGGCGTAGTGTGTGCTTCAAGCTCCTGTCTCAGGAGTCACTGCAAGTTGGGTCATGTCAAAGAATCCGGGGCAGTGAGACCAAGTCAATGAACCATTTACTTAACAACACAGAAACAATGGATGTTAGCAGCCACATTCAACGTTTCAGGGCTCAATCACAGAAATGATGAGATAATTTGAAGAACATGTTTTGAAGACAAATGAATCTACTTTCCCCCTTACCACAATAGCGGATTGCCCGAATTGAAAAGTTGTGAAGTCTTTTAACAATCATTATATTGAATAAGGATGTGCTGGGCACCTAGTCGTTATGACAACCATTATAACATATTAGGGATGTGCTGCGCACCTAGTCGTTATGACAACCATGATAACAGATTGAGGATGTGCTGTGCATCTAGTCGTTATGACAACCATTATAACAGAATAGGGATGTGCCGCGCACCTAGTCGTTATGACAACCATTATAACAGATTAAGGATGTGCTGGACACCTAGTCGTTATGACAACCACTATAAAAAAAAGTATGGGTAAGCCGAGTATTTTTTTCCCGAACAACAGTCTTTATTACTCCTTTAGGTGTATCCGTTTAGAATGAATTGTTTATCGACACCTCACTACCTGTGTATCCTAAAGCACAGTAAATTGTAATGAATAAAGACTTGTGATTTAGGCAGGGCCACTCCTCAATAAACCAAGAGGATCAACATAGAATCAGAGGAGAGTATTGATCAGGGGCCATACGAAGTGTCAAACCGCCTCTGCTCAAATGGAACACATTCATGAGAGGTCGATAAGATTAACCACTAACACGGTAGGAGCAGGTGACCTGAATTAAAGTCGGTAACGACCGCCGAGAAGTAGCTCGGATGTCGCCGTTTGGAATGTTTGATCACCAGTCACGCAGAGTTAAAGAAAGTGTGTTATTTTCTTTGGATGCGATAAGTCAGCTTGACAAATTATTGCAATCGTTGATCAGTCCCAGATGACTCTATCCACGGATTACACGTATTGTCAGTCGGTCACAAATACAACAAGATGAGAAATCTCTACAGTAATCTGCAACTGTTGACGCTTTACTTATATATTGTCAGCTTCCTGCAAATGGATAAGTTACCATATTTGTCTTCTAAGCCGGGCGAGGTTTCCCGAATCGAAGACTTAATCTTCCTGTTCTCCTAATTTTTTTACGATAGATAGGGAAACGACTTTCCTGATGAAATATAATATCGAATGAAACCAACCTATTTACGGGCGTTAGAGAACTCGGCTGAGTGTTACGTTCTAGGTAGGTGACTGATCCCTCGCAGGTATTGTGTGGATCAATTGGGATAGAAGTCCGCTCAACTCGGATGTCCGCTCTATGCAGGTGTCCGCTCAACTCATGTGTCCGCTCTATGCAGGTGTCCACTCTACACAGGTGTCCGCTCGGATTTTATTTACAATGAGCGATATGCCCATGATCTTTCTTGTACCAACTCACGTGACCGAAGTTATATCTCATGTCATCAGTTGATGGTTGATCTGAGCCTGCAGCAATAACCATGGTAACATGGCGGACATGACATCACTAACTCACATGTTCGGAAAACTGTATATCGGTCCTCTCGCCATGATTATTCCTATGATTTGTTACCATCCTAATCCTATGTCATGCAATCTTTGTCACTTCCCAGCATTCCAACATCGCGACAAAAAGGGAGACATTTTGAAGGATGCCCGGGAGATCAAGAGATGTTGTTGTTGTTGATGATGATGATGATGATGATGATTACGATGATGATGATGATTATAATGATGATTATGATACTGCTACTGCTGATGATGATGCTGATGATGATGATGTCGATTATAATGAAGACAATGACTGTTTTTCGCATTCAAATTCTTTTTCTCCTGTTTATCTTTCTGTTGTTTTCATACAGGATTTGGAAATAACGTGACTGTTTCTCAGTTATCTTGTTACGAATGCAATGAGTGTTTCCATGACGACTGCACGGGTGAGCAGTTCGCCCAGAGGTGTATAGAGGGCGTCCATGACACCTGCTACACTAAAGTCATCGTTCACGAGGACGGTAAGTAACCCATAAGAACCACAAGCCTACCTCATTGCTTTGACTTTTATTTTGAAAAGATATTTTGGACGGCCTTCTTTCAAATTATCGCTGTTTTGAGGCACAAACTTTTCAAAATCGTGGTGTTCGTGACGTCATTTGAGCTAGAGAATGTGAATTGCGATTTAGCTGCCATCTTTTTAACTTCACTGAATACTAGTCAAGGGATGTCGATAATCTGCCAACACTGCTGAAACGCCGGGCTCGAAAAAATGACCATTTTCTAAAATTAAGAAATTGCTGACTCTTGAGAACAACGATTGTTTGAAGCAGCATTTGCACTGGTAGCAATTGGAACCATTTAAGCCATACCTTTAAGTTCTACTGATCGATTGTCAAATATATC
This sequence comes from Urechis unicinctus, assembly GCA_034190875.2. Taxonomy (NCBI): domain Eukaryota; kingdom Metazoa; phylum Annelida; class Polychaeta; order Xenopneusta; family Urechidae; genus Urechis; species Urechis unicinctus. Next base: position 5,261,551 of record CM067348.1, on the reverse strand, counting down.
ATCGCTCACAACCGCAAGTGTTGATTAATTTTATCTTCAAGTTTCGGTGATGTGTTGAATGATGTCGATATTCAAATGAGCTTATTCAATATCTATATTTATTATGTCCACTGAAGGTATAATGTCGTACGAGAAGAAATGTTCGACTCGTGGCCCCTGTGAGAGTTTGCGAGATGACTGGGAACAGAGTGATTTATGTCACTGGGGCCCTGCATCCCAGTGCCTGTTGTGTTGTCAGTCCGATCTGTGTAACGGCGAGGATGCCTTGCTCAGCGCGGGAGACGCCGCGCAACCGGAAGTCGTCTTGTTATGGAGGGTTTCATTCTGAAATCATCATGGATGATGCTGTGAAAAATGAATACACGATGTTTACTCTATGCGTGTGGAGAGTCGCTACGCAGGAGACACAGAAGAGGCGATCTATAACCATACCTTCTCCTTTCACTGCGTATTTTGTGGTTTACAGAGGATGCAACTTTGCGCTGTGGAATAAATCCAACCGACTCCAGTCTCTTTGGATGATTCATAAGGTTTAGCTATTTACATCCTGCAACACATAACATGCCCGTAATGCAGAATCAATCGTCTTTGAAATTCGTGCTTTGGAGTCGTTAGGTTGATCATTGCCTCTTCGATAGAATAGACCTGGCGACAACTGTGACATTATAAACAAGATAACAAACTCCTCGCAACGACCGTTGTTGTGACCCATAGAGGAGATATAATGTTATTGTCTTTCCATCCCAGTGAATAGAAACTGATGGATTTTGTTAATTCATACTCATCATCGGTTTGAAACATGTGTATGTATGTATAATAATGAAACCAATATGATTGGATAGCTAGGGGGAAATTTTGCAATTAATCTACGTATATGATACTGAAAAACTTAATATATATATATAGGTTAATAAACACCACTGCACTAGATCGACCAAGCGGACAAACGTTGTGCACTGAAAGTAAAGGTTAATACCTGAAAGACACGAAAACACGAAGTACGCACTGTTTTAGCCCAATTGAATATATCAACGGGGGTGGTAATATTGATTGCAGAACATAAGCCAATAGAATAGCAAATCATGAAAACATTTCCAGGTCACCCGAACGTCAGCGTTCCTACAATAGTTGCAAATAAACCAAAAAGCACTAGAAAAGTGATAATATACATTACAGGCAATTCATATGTGTGGTATTGTCCATGGGCGATGAATCTCAAACCATACCAGTTTCTCAACTTGGGAATTTGTGGTAGGTTGCGCGCTTTATTACCCGCTACCAGAAGGCGCTTGTTATCAAGTTGACGACTGACCGTCATCTTAGGGGTGTTACACTTTGCACAAGCAGCTGATCTTTTGCAAGTGGAAACCATGGCCGAATCGTTGGCACTTGAAGCAGCGCAATGGGTTTGGGATGTAAGGCTGCACGGAGACATTCAAGTATCCGACCTTGACAGCTTTTGGCAATTCAGAGCTGTCAAAGGTCAGGATAACCGTCCCCGTGGCTTGTCGAGTCCCATTGCGGTTCACTGTGATTTTTTTTGCATCAATTACTTTTTGTGGTTGTAATTCCATAATTATTTCAGAGACCTCACATTCTTTTAAGTCGTAGCATCGAATTACTCCTCTTTTGGTGTTGAGGGTTCGGTGAGGGGACTTGAATTGAATGCCCGCAAGAAATACTGATTTCAGTAGGCAACTTGCGTGGCTGGTCGATCAACTTCAATAAGTAAGCTGCCAGATTGTATTTTTCTAATGTTTTCGGCGACACCAGCCACCCCTCAATCCATTTACTGATTGCAAAAGGGCTTAGAGATGTTAACGGTCTATCCTGATCAGAAAGAGCAACAACTAAGAATCTTGGCCATGAGGAATATGTTTCATTTTCAGAGTCCGTGTCCAAGTCATTAGGTCGATTTCGTTTGGAAGTTAATCTTTCCAGTGTTTGTTTTTGAGCCATATTATATGAATAGGTTTCTTCTGGTGCTCCCCACCCACCATGGTAGACTGGGGATGGGAGAGGTTCTGAAAGCCTCGAGACAAAGCCTCAGAGCCTGGTTTTGGCCTGTCTCCAATTCTCTTTTATATGAGCGATGGACAGAACCATAGATGAAACATCCATAATCCAACTTGGAGCGCACTAGTGACCTGTAAAGCCGCAAAAGAGTGAGTGAGTGAGTGAGAATAGGGTTTAACGGCACACCAACACGCATGTGTTATATTGCGCCTAGAAAGGTTAATAGATAAGTTTGACCTGATTAAGCAGCCGCCTTCTAAGATAGATGGAAAAAAGAGGAACATACAAGTGGATGATGTTGAAAAAGATAAAAATGCAAATAGTATCCATGGACTTTAAAAGTTCGGTTTACTAAGAATTTTTTAATAAATTCGGGCATGCGGTCTTTAAGGCCCATACTGCTCGAATCCGACAGTATTCCATGTGGTGTCATAGGCCTTTTCCATATCGAGTGAGTGAGTGAGAATAGGGTTTAACGGCGCACCAACACGTATGTGTTACATGGCGCCTAGAAAGATTAATAGATAAGTTTGACCTGATTAAGCAGCAGCCTTCTAAGATAAATGGAAAAAAGAGGGACATACAAGTGGATGATGTTAAAAAAGATAAAAATGCGAATAGTATTCTAGGGCAAGTCACCACTAGTCGATTGACTGGACCAGGCCATTCCACCCTCTCGTCTAGGCAAAATCCGGGCCAGAGTAGTGTGATGCAGATATGGCCGTCAAAAGGACTGCTCCACTCATCCACCTGGATCTCATTGTCCACCAATACGAGTCGCAAACCACGACCGACAGGTTGCCCCCTGTGATTTACGACATGCAGAGGGATGCAGTGGGACTATTCTACCCCTGGACCCACGGAGGGGCGGCCAACAGGCTTCCCCCTATTAGTCACATCTTACGATATGCAGGAGGGTACAGCGGGCCTATTCTATCCCCGGACCCACAGGGGGTCCTCAGGAGGAGATTACACTACCAGAAGTTAAGACGGCGATAAGGCAGATGAAGAAGAGAAAAGCTGCAGAACTACATGAAATCGCACTGGAGAAGGTACTAGATCTTGGAGAGAAAGAGGGATATCGTGGCTGCACAGAGTATTGTCAGCAATATGGAGAGAGAAGCGAATCCCAGATGACTGGCTAGAATCTACAAAGGTAACATCCACGAATGCGGCAAATACAGAGGAATCAAGCTACTATCTCAAATGATGAAGTTCTTGGAAAGAATACTGGATGACAAAATTCGGAGATCGTGGCGCCGCAGCTGGGCGAGGAGCAATTCGGTTGCAGCGAACAATGAGTGAGTGGGTGAGTATAGGGTTTAACGCACACCAACAAACACATGTTATGGTGCCAAGAAAGGTTTATAGATACGATTGACCTGATTAAGCCGCCGCCTTCTAGGGTAAATTAAATGGAGATGGATAAAGGTAATGGTAAATATAGGGTTAAACGGCGCACCAAAACTCATTATTTATATATTGCCAAGAAAGATTAATAGATCCGATTGACCTGATTAAGCAGCCGCCTTCTAGGATAAATGACAATGGATATGGAAAAAATAAAATGGAAACGATTATCCTAGGGCAAGTCACCACCAGCCGATTGACTGGAAGGTAAGGTAAGTATAAGGTTCAACGGCACACCAACACTCATGTGTTATATGGTGACAAGAAAGGTAAGGAAAGGTAAGTATAGGGTTCAACGGCACACCAACTCTCATGTGTTATATGGTGCCAATAAAGGTTATAACATAAGATCGACCTGATTAAGCAGCCGCCTTTTAGGATAAACGGACGAAAAGAGGGACATACAAGTGGATGATGATGAAAAAGATAAAAATGCAAATAATATCCCAGGGCAAGTCTAGGCGAAATCCGGACCAGAGTAATGTGCTGCAGACATGATATCACAGGGACCGATCTACTCAACCACCTGGATCCCATTGTCCACCGTCACAAGTCGCAACCCAGGTTGTCCCCTATTAGTCGCCACATTGGGTTACGTAAACAGCACAAGTCACAAAAGTAGCTGTCACAATCAAGCTAACAGCAAATGTCATACCTTAATCAGCTGAGTTAAATGAACAGCACATCGCACAACGTAAGCTCTTAAGTTACGAAACCAGCACATGTCACAACAGTAGCTGTCACAGTCACACCAACAGCACTTGTCACAACATAAACGGCTGTGGCACGTAAACAGCATATGTGGCAACGCAAGCTACTCAGCCACGTAAACAGCTCATGTCACAACAGAAGCTGTCACAATCAAGCTAACAGCAAAGGCCATAACATAGGCAGCTGAGTTCAATGCACAGCACATGTCACAACGTAAGCTCATGGAGTACGTATCAGCTCATCTCACAACATAAACTGTCACAGTCAAGCTAACAGCAAATATCACAACGAAAGTAGCTGAGGCACGTAAACAGCACATGTCGCAACGCAAGCTACTGAGCTACGTAAACAGCGCATCGCACAACGTAAGCTCTTGGGTTACGCAACCAGCACATGTCACAACAGTAGCTGTCACAGTCAAGCTAACAGCACTTGTCACAACATAAACGGCTGTGGCACGTAAACAGCACATGTCGCAACGCAAGCTACTGAGCTACGTAAACAGCGCATCGCACAACGTAAGCTCTTGGGTTACGCAACCAGCACATGTCACAACAGTAGCTGTCACAGTCAAGCTAACAGCACTTGTCACAACATAAACGGCTGTGGCACGTAAACAGCACATGTCGCAACGCAAGCTACTGAGCTACGTAAACAGCACATCGCACAACGTAAGCTCTTGGGTTACGCAACCAGCACATGTCACAACAGTAGCTGTCACAGTCAAGCTAACAGCACTTGTCACAACATAAACGGCTGTGGCACGTAAACAGCACATGTCGCAACGCAAGCTACTGAGCTACGTAAACAGCGCATCGCACAACGTAAGCTCTTGGGTTACGCAAGCTCTCACAACAGTAAGCTGTCACACGTCAAGCTAACAGCACATGTCACAACAGTAGCTGTCACAGTTCAAGCAAACAACAGCACTGTCACAACATAAACGCTGTGGCAGTCAAGCACATGTTTGCAACCAGCAAGCTACTGAGTCACGTAACAGCACATGTCACAACGGCTGTGGCACAGGCTAACAGCACATGTCGCAACGCAAGCTACTGAGCTACGTAAACAGCATATCGCACAACGTAAGCTCTTGGGTTACGTAACCAGCACATGTCACAACAGTAGCTGTCACAGTCAAGCTAACAGCACTTGTCTAACAGCAACGGCTGTGGCACAACGAAATGTAGCTGAGGCACGTAAACAGCAACATGTCGCAAACGCAAGCTACTGAGCTACGTAAACAGCACATTGCACAACAACGTAAGCTCTTGGGTTACGAAACAGCACATGTCACAACAGTAGCTGTCACAATCAAGCTAACAACAGCACTTGTCACAACATAAACGGCTGTGGCACGTAAACAGCACATGTCGCAACGCAAGCTACTGAGCTACGTAAACAGCGCATCGCACAACGTAAGCTTGGGTTACGCAACCAGCACATGTCACACAACAGTAGCTGTCACAGTCAAGCTAACAGCACTTGTCACAACATAAACGGCTGTGGCACGTAAACAGCACATGTCGCAACGCAAGCTACTGAGCTACGTAAACAGCACATCGCACAACGTAAGCTCTTGGGTTACGCAACCAGCACATGTCACAACAGTAGCTGTCACAGTCAAGCTAACAGCACTTGTCACAACATAAACGGCTGTGGCACGTAAACAGCACATGTTGCAACGCAAGCTACTGAGCTACGTAAACAGCACATGTCACAACAGAAGCTGTCACAGTCAGGCTAACAGCAAAGGCCATAACATAGGCAGCTGAGTTCAATGCACAGCACATGTCACAACATAAGCTCATGGAGTACGTTCAGCTCATCTCACAACATAAACTGTCACAGTCAAGCTAACAGCAAATATCACAACGAAAGTAGCTGAGGCACGTAAACAGCACATGTCGCAACGCAAGCTACTGAGCTACGTAAACAGCACATTGCACAACGTAAGCTCTTGGGTTACGAAACCAGCACATGTCACAACAGTAGCTGTCACAATCAAGCTAACAGCACTTGTCACAACATAAACGGCTGTGGCACGTAAACAGCACATGTCGCAACGCAAGCTACTGAGCTACGTAAACAGCGCATCGCACAACGTATCTTGGGTTACAACCAGCATGTCACAAAGCTGTCACAGTCAGGCTAACAGCAAAGGCCATAACATAGGCAGCTGAGTTCAATGCACAGCACATGTCACAACATAAGCTCATGGAGTACGTAGCTCATCTCACAACAACCAAACTGTCACAGTCAAGCTGTCACAGTCAAAAACAGCACTTGTCAACGAAAGTAGCTGAGGCACGTAAACAGCACATGTCGCAACGCAAGCTACTGAGCTACTGAGCTACGTAAACAGCACATTGCACAACGTAAGCTCTTGGGTTACGAAACCAGCACATGTCACAACAGTAGCTGTCACAATCAAGCTAACAGCACTTGTCACAACATAAACGGCTGTGGCACGTAAACAGCACATGTCGCAACGCAAGCTACTGAGCTACGTAAACAGCACATTGCACAACGTAAGCTCTTGGGTTACGCAACCAGCACATGTCACAACAGTAGCTGTCACAGTCAAGCTAACAGCACTTGTCACAACATAAACGGCTGTGGCACGTAAACAGCACATGTTGCAACGCAAGCTACTGAGCTACGTAAACAGCACATGTCACACCAGAAGCGCACAGTCAGTAACAGCTAACATTGGCAGCTGAGTTCAATGCACAGCACATGTCACAACGTAAGCTCATGGAGTACGTATCAGCTCATCTCACAACATAAACTGTCACAGTCAAGCTAACAGCAAATATCACAACGAAAGTAGCTGAGGCACGTAAACAGCACATGTCGCAACGCAAGCTACTGAGCTACGTAAACAGCGCATCGCACAACGTAAGCTTTTGGGTTACGCAACCAGCACATGTCACAACAGTAGCTGTCACAATCAAGCTAACAGCACTTGTCACAACATAAACGGCTGTTGCACGTAAACAGCACATGTCGCAACGCAATCTACTGAGCTACGTAAACAGCACATCGCACAACGTAAGCTTTTGGGTTACGCAACCAGCACATGTCACAACAGTAGCTGTCACAGTCAAGCTAACAGCACCGGTCACAACATAAACGGCTGTGGCACGTAAACAGCACATGTTGCAACGCAAGCTACTGAGCTACGTAGACAGCACATGTCACAACAGAAGCTGTCATAGTCAAGCTAACAGCAAAGGCCATAACATAGGCCGCTGAGTTCAATGCACAGCACATGTCACAACGTAAGCTCATGGAGTACGTATCAGCTCATCTCACAACATAAACTGTCACAGTCAAGCTAACAGCAAATATCACAACGAAAGTAGCTGAGGCACGTAAACAGCACATGTCGCAACGCAAGCTACTGAGCTACGTAAACAGCGCATCGCACAACGTAAGCTCTTGGGTTACGCAACCAGCACATGTCACAACAGTAGCTGTCACAGTCAAGCTAACAGCACTTGTCACAACATAAACGGCTGTGGCACGTAAACAGCACATGTCGCAACGCAAGCTACTGAGCTACGTAAACAGCGCATCGCACAACGTAAGCTCTTGGGTTACGCAACCAGCACATGTCACAACAGTAGCTGTCACAGTCAAGCTAACAGCACCTGTCACAACATAAACGGCTGTGGCACGTAAACAGCACATGTTGCAACGCAAGCAACTGAGCTACGTAAACAGCACATGTCACAACAGAAGCTGTCACAGTCAGGCTAAGCAAATCCATAACATAGGCAGTGAGTTCAATGCACAGCACATGTCACAACATAAGCTCATGGAGTAAACGTATCAGCTCATCACAGCAACATAAACAGTCACAACGTCAAGCTAACAGCAAATATCACAACAGTAGCTGAAAGTCAAGCTGAGGCACGTAAACAGCACATGTCGCAAAGCAAGCTACTGAGCTACGTAAACAGCACATCGCACAACGTAAGCTCTTGGGTTACGAAACCAGCACATGTCACAACAGTAGCTGTCACAATCAAGCTAACAGCACTTGTCACAACATAAACGGCTGTGGCACGTAAACAGCACATGTCGCAACGCAAGCTACTGAGCTACGTAAACAGCGCATCGCACAACGTAAGCTCTTGGGTTACGCAACCAGCACATGTCACAACAGTAGCTGTCACAGTCAAGCTAACAGCACTTGTCACAACATAAACGGCTGTGGCACGTAAACAGCACATGTCGCAACGCAAGCAACTGAGCTACGTAAACAGCGCATCGCACAACGTAAGCTCTTGGGTTACGCAACCAGCACATGTCACAACAGTAGCTGTCACAGTCAAGCTAACAGCACTTGTCACGACATAAACGGCTGTGGCACGTAAACAGCACATGTCGCAACGCAAAGCTACTGAGCTACGTAAACAGCACATCGCACAACGTAAGCTCTTGGGTTACGCAAACAGCACATGTCACAACAGTAGCTGTCACAGTCAAGCTAACAGCACTTGTCACAACATAAACGGCTGTGGCACGTAAACAGCACATGTCGCAACGCAAGCTACTGAGCTACGTAAACAGCGCATCGCACAACGTAAGCTCTTGGGTTACGCAACCAGCACATGTCACAACAGTAGCTGTCACAGTCAAGCTAACAGCACTTGTCACAACATAAACGGCTGTGGCACGTAAACAGCACATGTTGCAACGCAAGCTACTGAGCTACGTAAACAGCACATGTCACAACAGAAGCTGTCACAGTCAAGCTAACAGCAAAGGCCATAACATAGGCAGCTGAGTTCAATACACAGCACATGTCACAACGTAAGCTCATGGAGTACGTATCAGCTCATCTCACAACATAAACGTCACAGTCAAGCTAACAGCAAATATCACAACGAAACGTAAACAGCTGAGGCACGTAAACAGCACATGTCGCAACGCAAGCTACTGAGCTACGTAAACAGCACATTGCACAACGTAAGCTCTTCTTGGGTTACGCAACCAGCACATGTCACAACAGTAGCTGTCACAGTCAAGCTAACAGCACTTGTCACACAACAAAACGGCTGTGGCACGTAAACAGCACATGTCGCAACGCAAGCTACTGAGCTACGTAAACAGCGCATCGCACAACGTAAGCTCTTGGGTTACGCAACCAGCACATGTCACAACAGTAGCTGTCACAGTCAAGCTAACAGCACTTGTCACAACATAAACACGTAAACATCACATTTCGAACACACATAAACGGCTGTGGCACGCACATGTCACAACAGAAGCTGTCACATGTCGCAACAGCAAAGCGCAACGCAGCTACTGAGCTACGTAAACAGCACATCGCACAACGTAAGCTCTTGGGTTACGCAAACAGCACATGTCACAACAGTAGCTGTCACAGTCAAGCTAACAGCACTTGTCACAACATAAACGGCTGTGGCACGTAAACAGCACATGTCGCAACGCAAGCTACTGAGCTACGTAAACAGCGCATCGCACACCGTAAGCTCTTGGGTTACGCAACCAGCACATGTCACAACAGTAGCTGTCACAGTCAAGCTAACAGCACTTGTCACAACATAAACGGCTGTGGCACGTAAACAGCACATGTTGCAACGCAAACTACTGAGCTACGTAAACAGCACATGTCACAACAGAAGCTGTCACAGTCAAGCTAACAGCAAAGGCCATAACATAGGCAGCTGAGTTCAATACACAGCACATGTCACAACGTAAGCTCATGGAGTACGTATCAGCTCATCTCACAACATAAACGGTCACAGTCAAGCTAACAGCAAATATCACAACGAAAGTAGCTGAGGCACGTAAACAGCACATGTCGCAACGCAAGCTACTGAGCTACGTAAACAGCGCATCGCACAACGTAAGCTCTTGGGCTACGCAACCAGCACATGTCACAACAGTAGCTGTCACAATCAAGCTAACAGCACTTGTCACAACATAAACGCATGTGGCACGTAAACAGCACATGTGGCAACGCAAGCTACTAAGCTATATAAACAGCACATCGCAAAACGTAAGCTCTTGGGTTACGCAACCAGCACATGTCACAACAGTAGCTGTCACAATCAAGCTAACAGCACTTGTCACAACATAAACGCATGTGGCACGTAAACAGCACATGTGGCAACGCAAGCTACTAAGCTATGTAAACAGCACATCGCAAAACGTAAGCTCTTGGGTTACGCAACCAGCACATGTCACAACAGTAGCTGTCACAGTAAAGCTAACAGCACTTGTCACAACATAAACTTTGATTGGTCCCGATCAAATATTATATATATATATATATATATATATATATATATATATATTTTTAAAGACATTAGCTCTAGAGTAAGGATCGAAGCAAATGTCACAACAGGACCCCAAGAGCAACCCAAGAAAAACTGGGCAGAGAGCAAGCGTCACAAATAACACTAAGTTATTTCTTTAGGGCCTAGCGTCACTGTCGACACTGAGCTATTTGGTAGGGGTCACGCATCACAGCAGATGATATACAGTGTTGTGTCATTGTTTACACTCATGTTTTATATAGTGCCAAGAAAGGTAATATATAACATTGGCTTGATTAAGCAGCCGCCTTCAAGGATAAATAAAAATTGGAGATGGAAAAGATAAAAATGGAAACGATTATCGTAGGGCAAGACACCACGAGCCGATCAACTGAACCAGGCCATCCCACGTCTAGGTGAAATCTGGCCAAAGATGTGTGTTGCAGATATGGCTTTCAAAAGGACCAATCCACTCAACCTATTCTACCCCCGGACCCACAAGGGGGGGGGGGGGGGGGGGTACAAAAACTATCCAGTACTAGTTGCGTATGGCTAAGATATATAAATGCCACCAATCAAAACCGAAGCTTGCAGAGATGAATACGACAACACAGCGTTTGCAAATGCCTGAGATTTGTGGAAGCTTTGGAATTGCGTTAACAGGGACCTATCACAACAGAAGCTGTCTCAGTCTTAATGTCATAGCGAAAGCAGCTGTCAACGTTATCTTCCAGCTACACAACAGCCCTCTTGGATCGCAGTCTCTTGAGACACCTGCACTCAGTCTCGCTTCCAAGCGATACTGCTTCCTTCTTGGCTCGCATCATTTTGGACACTTAGTGTAAGCCTCGTCTCCCTACTTTAGAACATCCCTCTCGGCTCGTGCTAGCTCGGAAGACTTGTTGTCAGCCTCGTCACCTGGCGATTGTATATTGTTACATAATTGATGTGATATTGATCTTGATCCGATGCAAATATAACTAAATATACTGTATGTGAACAAAAAAACATCCTAAACACCACCTACCAGACCTCACATATCATCGATGAAGCTCTGTCTGCCAACGACACCGCTTCCCTCATGCGTCGCGGTCGTTTGGAGCGAGCATTAGATGTCAGATTTCCAGGCCTCACATATCCCAGATGAAGCTCCATGAAAATAGTATATGAAGTGGTTGGGATCCGCACATATAAATGTTCATATTTGCTAACTCAGGTACTTACTGGCGTCACGTGGAGGCTGTCGTCAGTTTCTGCATCTGACATGTTTTGAAACATGTCACACGACAACTGTTATTCCACTGCATCTTCTCATTTGTTGATAAATGTCCCATAATGCCTAACCATTTTTTCCAAAACATATGGTTGATGATGCTCAGGCAGCACATTAATAAATTTCACTCCTATTATATTTTGGAATGTATCAACATACCAAACGGTGACGAAAGACATTAATCTCGTAAAATACCAATTTCATATATAGGGTGCTGCACACATCAGGTTCTTATATCACCATGTCGCCTTTCCCGTGTGATCCCTGGTCATTCCCCTGAGCGCAGAGCCAGTGGTCGGGTTACAAGTCTGATGACGATCAGGGATGTCATTCACTTCACATTTTCTCCTTCAGTCACTATAATACACGAATAAATAAAGAAAATGGTATTATAGTAATATTAGCAAGCTAATGTACAATGTAAAGATCGAGACAATTACACTAGTTGGTCACATCTCCACGAAGCTGATGACGAACAGCAGAACATCCCAGAGTGAGATAAGAATCCCATCTCTAATCAAATAAGTCTCTCGCGTTGTTTTCAGTAGCCTCATTGAAGCATGGGGTTTCACACAACATTGATAACATTGTTGGTTTACGTAAGAGATGTTCAAGAAAGTGTGCAAACACTGTTCAGAAATGTAATTTGAAGATCTTTAAAATCATAACAGATGACGTCAACAACATCGAGACTGCATTCCTTCTCGTTTCCGGTCGTTTGTGACATTTACCGACTACCTATTTTACCAGCAATGGATCTCTTCCGTAGCAGTCGTTTGGGACACTTTCTACAATCCTCGTCGTCCAGCAATACTACAACTCTCTAGGGTCTGGTTGTATTGACCACTTGGCATCAGCCCCGTCTACAATACTTCATTCTCTTTGGGTCGTTTGGAAGAAGTGCAATCATCTACGGCATATTTGGTGAGGTGGATGATCACCTTTCTGACTCAGCGGAAGTCTGGCGTCGGATCCTACTGATGTGCTGGTGTCCAATGGCATTACAGTTTCCATACCAGTGCTTTTATCTGTTTCAGCCTGATGATTAATATCAAACATCAGTGATCAATTTGTAAATGACACCAACTCCATATATTGATGTAGAAAACGAGACAAAACGAAGCAACATCATTTTGAACTGTCCATTAACATAATCACACACTCTCGTCGATGCAGCTTTATTTATAACACCACATAACACTACGCAATTACAAAATGGTTAATTACACAAAAGCAGACCATGTGATATGTGATTATGAGGTAACCCACAAAACATCAGTCCATCACAAAAGAATTCAACGAAAGGTGCCAAATTTTCACAGGAAAACAACATTTAAAAAACAGATGTGGCGAAAACAAATGAAGCATCAAAGCGTTATAACCGTGCTAGTCGATAGTGAAATATCTGACAAACCATTCTGTCTAGAGACCATCAATGCATAAGCCACGGATTTCATAACGATCAACATAGAATACTCGATGAACAGACCAAACTGGCCATGAAATCAAAATCATATATTTCATAGAGAAAGCACTCATTTGAAGACGTTCGAAAACGCAACGGAAAAAAACAATCCAGATCGAAGATAAGGCAAAATGTGGCATCAGGTAGGTCAGTGTTTAAAACTCCAACAGTATGACGACACAACTGCAATTGTCAACCAACGCATGTAAAATTACAAACATCACCCGCGAGAATGTTCGTCAATGGAGCACCCTTCGTACATGATAAAACACAACTTCCCCAGTGATCATTCCATGGGATATGATCAGTACACTGACGAAGATACAAACGAAGAGACTAGAATAATATCGACGTAAAAACATGCGATAGAGTGATGTCAAAGACCGTACAAAACCGAAAGTAGCAATCAAAACAAAAATGCGAAAATAGTGTCCGACGAAGTCAATTAGCAGGTGAGGTAAGGTAACACTCATGTGTTATATGGTGCCAAGAAAGTAAGGTAAGGTAAGTATAGGGTTTAAACGGCACAGTAACACTCATGTGTTATATGGTGCCAAAAAAGAAAGAAAGATAAGATTGACCTGATTAAGCAGCCGCCTTCTAGGATAAATGAAAATGGAGATGGAAAATATAAAAATGGAAACGATCATCCACAAAAGGACCGCTCCACTCAACCAAATGGATCCCATTGTCCACCGACACGAGTCGCAACCCATGGCCAATAGGTTGCCCCCTATTAGTCGCCTGTTACGACATGCAGGAGGATACAATGGGCCTATTCTACCCCCCGGAACCACAGGGGGAGTGAGGTAAGTTAAGCATAGGGTATAACGAAACAACAACACTAATGTGTTATATGATACCTACATATATAAAGATGATATTGACTTCATTGAGTATAAAAAAGAGAAATCCACGTCGATGAAAATAAACAAGAAGGTAGAAAAAGATAAAATGCGAACAGCTAACCTAGGGCACGTCACCACCAGCCGGTTGACTGGACCAGGCCATTCCAGCCTCTTGTCTAGGTGAAATCTGGGTCACAGTGGTGTGTTGCAGGTAAAGCCTTTGTAAGGACCTCTCAACTCAACCACCAGGATCCAATTTTCCACCGACACACAAGTCCCAACCCACCACATACAGGTTGCCTCTGTTTAGGCGCCTCTTACGACATGCAGGAGGATATAGTGGGCCTATTCAACCCCTGAACCCTCAGGGATGTATAAAATACCAAGATAGATATTTCGATTTTGTTGTTACGCAGTGGGAAAATCACAAAACAGTCGGTCATTTGCGCAAAACATTTTCAATAATCATTTTATGTAGCATTTTGAAGTCACAAACGCACAATATCTACGTGACGTGAACGCCCTCGGGTGTGTGACGTGAAAACGTCACAGTACAACACACGGCAAGGTCCAATGTTGGGAAAAATAACATAATAACAGATGTTGATATTTGCACAATGAATTTAACCTCGCCAATGAAAAAGAAAACGCATTTTTATCGTGGACAGCCAAGAGTTATCCAACGATCTTGATAAGAGCATCATACGCGAATCGCATGACAGGATGCGTACGTACATCACAATGGACGCAAAAACTTCGCGTAACGCTGGGAGAATTCTGAGTACCGAAATTACAACGAGCAGCTTCTGACATGGAACTAAAGCCTCCACACACGATAAAACAGTGCACTTCACTATAGGATTTGGTCAAAACGCATTCCAATTAATCAAACATTGTAAATATTAATCAATCGTTCATGATATACAATACGCCATACAACGCTGTGATATCCCAATGTCAATGCGCCAGTACATAGATAACTTAAAGAATAACATTGGTAGTCAATTATCCATACAAACGGTCAATCGAACAACAGCCTATTGCAAGCAGTGTCAAAAATGAAGAGACCTCACATATCATCGATTAAGCCCTGTCCTCGGGGTCCCCAGAGGTCGCGGCCATATAGGACACTTGCTGTCAGCCTTGTATCAGAGCAATACAGCATCCACCATAGTTCGCGCTCGCTCAGGACACTTGCTGTCAGCCCCGTCACCTGGTGATTATACTTCGTTCATGCCTTTTTGACAGCTCATCTAAATATGGGGATAAACATATAGCATATGGAACTTAAACACATCATAAACACCGTCTACCAGGCCTCACATATCCTGGAAGAAGCGATATCTATCAGCGGATCCGGCATCCATCTTTCTTTGCGAAAGTTGCTTCGGACAATAGCTTTCAGCCTCATCTTCAGATATTCTTGCATTCCTCTTGAGTCGCGGCCGTATGGGACAATTGCTGTCAGCCTCGTCGTCCAGCGATCCTGCATCCCTTTAAGGGCATGGTCCTATGAGACAGTTGCTGTCAACCGTCTCTTCCAGCAATCGCGCATCCACTGTCTTGGCGGTCGTTCGGGACAATTGCTGTCAGCCTCATCTCCGATTCCTGCATGGCACCCAGGACAGGGTCCCTTGCTGTCAGCCTTGTCATCCGGCGATCCTGCATACCTCTTAGGTCAATCGCTGTCAACCTCGTCTACCGGCTATACTGCCTTCCTCCCGGGTCGCGGTCGACAGCGACAATTGCTGTCTGGCTAGTCGTCCAGCGATCCTCAATCCCTCTTGGGTTGCAGTAGTTTGGGACCATTTCTGTCAGCCTTCGTCTTCTGGCGATCCTGCACTCCTCTTTGGTCATGGTCGTTTGGACCAATTGCTGTCAGCCTCGTCATCCAGCGATGCTGCTACCCTCCTGGGTTGCGGTCGATAGGGACATTTGTTTTCAGCCTCGTAACCTGGCGTGATACTTCATTCACGGGTCAATGACATCTGATTTACACACGGAGATAAACATATAGCATATGGATCACAAACACATCAAATACACCGTCTACCAGGCCTCACATATCCCGGAAGAAGCGATATATACAGGCGAACCTGTATCTCTCTCGGGTCGCGGTCGTTTGGGCCCAATCGCTGCCAGCCTCATCCCCCGTGATCCTGCATCTCTTTTGTGTCACCGTCGTCTGAGACAGTTGCTGTCAACCTTCTCTTCCGGCGATCCTGCATCCACTGGCGTGGCAGTCGTTCAGTACAATTGCTGACGGCCTCATCTCCTGATGATCCTGTATCCCTGTTGGGTCGCACTATTGCTGACGGCCTCATCTCCTGATGATCCTTCCCGTATCCTCCAGTCGTTTGGTACACTTGCTGTCAGCCTCGTTACCTATCGATTACACTTACATGCATCATTGATATCCGATGCATGGAGATAAATATATGGCACTGGAAATTTGGGAAGAAAATTGCTGCAATCCTGCATCCTCTTTTTGCATTCGGTGATCCTGATGTCCCTATCGTCTCGAAGCAATACTTCGTCCATCGTGGGTCACGGTCTTGAAGAAAACACATGCACTATCCACGTCGCCATTCAACACTGCACCTTGCGATTATATACAGTTTTACTTAATTCATGTGATATCGACCATGATCCGATCCAAATATGCGAACAAAACAACGCATCAAACACCCAGTCTGCTGGGCTTCCTTAACCTGGAGGAAGCACTGTCTCCTGGCGATAATGCATCCCTTTTTGGCTGCTTTCGTTTGGAACACTTTATGTCAGCCTCGTCTCCTAGCAGTACAGCATCCTCAATTGCTCTCGCTCGCTCACAACACTTGCTGTCAGCCTCGTCACTTGGCGATTATACTTTCATGGATCATTGACATCTTATCTAAATATGGGGATAAACATATGGCACATGGAACAAAAACACATCACAAATACTGTCTACCAGCCCTCACATATCCTGACAGAAGCGCTATCCAAAGGCGTTGCTGGATTCCTCTTTCTTTGAGAACGTTACTGCCAGCAAAGTCTTCCAACAATCCTGTATCCCTCTTGGGTCTCGGTCGTTTAGGCCCAATCGCTGCCAGCCTCACCTCCCGGTAATCCTACATCCCTATTGATTCGCGGCCGCATGGGACAATTTCTCGTCGCCCAGCGATCCTGCATCACTTTAATATCGCGGTCGTATGAGACAGTTGCTATTTACCTTCTCTTCCAGCAATTCTGCATCCACTGGAGTGGCGGTCGTTCGGGACAATTGCTGTCAGCCTCATCTCCCGATTCCTCCCAGGACACGGTCGCTTCGGCCAATAACGGCGATTCAGCAATCCTGCATCCCTCTTGGGTCGTGGTGAATGGAAACAATTGCTGTCGACCTTGTCCAATGGCGATCCTACATCTCTACAGGGTCGCGGACGCTAGGGAAAATTGCCGTCTGCCTCGTCTCCCGGCGATCCTTCATCCCTATTGGTTAACACTAGAAAGTTTTCTGCTCATCTTTCCGCAGTCATGCATCCCTCTCAGGTCGCAGTCCTTTGGAACACTTGCTGTAATCCTCATAACCTATCGATTACACTTAATTCATGCGTCATTGATATTTAATCCGAATATAGATATAAAAACACATGGAAGTAAAGAAAATAACAAACACTATCTACTAAGCCTCATATATCCTGGAAGTCATCCTGCATACTTCTTTGCCTGCCTTCGTTTAAAACACTTGATGTAGGCCTCATCTTGAAGCAATACTTCATCACTCCTGTGTCGCGATCAATAAAACAACACCTACGCAAGCCTTATCTCGAAGCAATACTTCATCCCTCATGGGTCACGGCCATTTCAAACACTTACACAAGCCTTGTTTAGAAGCAAAATTTCATCCCTCCAGGGTCGTGGCCATTCCACCCACACAAGCCGTGTCTCCAAGCATTACTTCATCACTCGAATGTCGCAGCCATTCCAAAAAAAATATGCAGGCCTTGTCTCGAAGCAATACTTCATCGCTTGTAGGTCACGGCCATTCTAAATCACTTACTCAAGCCTTCTCACGAAGCAATACTTCATCCATCGTAGGACGCGGCCATTACAAAACACTTAAACAGGCCTTGTCTCGAAGCAATACTTCATCCCATGTGGGTCGCAGCCATTCCAAAATAGCATTGCAATCCTGGTCTCGAAGCAATCATTCATCCATCGCAGGAAACAGCCTGACTCGTAGCAATACATCATCCCTCGTAGTACATTACAAAACACTAACAAAAGCCAAGACTCGAAGCATTACTTCATCCCTCGTAGGTTGCGGCAATTCCAAAACACTAACATATGCCTCGTCTCGAAGCAATACTTTACACCTCGTAGATCGCGGCAATCCCAAATCACTTACACAAGCCTTGTCTGGAAGCAATACTTCATCCCTGGCTGGAAGCAGCCATTCCAAATCACTTACATAAGCATTGTCTCGAAGCAATACTTCATCCCTCGCAGATTGCGGCCATTCCAAATCACTTACAAAAGCATTGTCTCGAAGCAATACTTCATCCCTCGCTGAAAGCAGCCATTCAAAAACGCATACTAAAGCCATGCCTCGAAGCAGTACTTAGTCCCTAATAGGAGGCAGCCATTCCAAAACACCTACACAAGCCTCGTCTCGAAGCAATACATCATCCCTCGGTGGTTGCTGCAAATCCAAAACACCAACACAAGCCTCGTTTCGAAGTAATACTTAATACCTCAAAGGTCGCGGCCATTCCCAATTACACAAACCTTGTCTCAAAGCAATACCTCATCCCTTGTGGGTCGCAGCCATTCCAAAATAGCATTGCAATTCTGGTCTCGAAGCAATCATTCATCGCAGGAAACAGCCTGACTCGAAGCAATATTTCATCCCTCGAAGGTTGCGGCCATTTCAAAACACCTAAACTTGCCTCGTCTCGAAGCAAACTTCATTCTTCGCGACATCCAAATCACTAACACAAGCCTTGGGTCGCAGGGATTCCCTAATCACTAACACAAAACACTTACACAAACATTAACACAAGCTTTGTCTCAAAGCAATACTTCATACCTCTTAGGTAGCGGCCATTCCAAATCACGTACACAAGCTTTGTCTCGAAGCAATACTTCATCCCTCGTAGATCGTGGCCATTCCAAATCACTTACACAAGCATTGTCTTGAAAGCAATACTTCATTTCAAAATCACTTACACAAGCCTTGTCTCGAAGCAATACTTCATCCCTGGCTGGAAGCAGCCATTCCAAATCACTTACACAAGCCTTGCCTCGAAGCAATACTTAGTCCCTTAGTAGGAGGCAGCCATTCCAAAAACACCTACACAAGCCTTGTCTCGAAGCAATACTTCATCCCTCGTATGTGGTTGCAGCCAATCCAAAACACCTACACAAGCCTTGTCTCGAAGCAATACTTCATCCCTCGTTGGGTCGCGGCCATTCCAAAAAAAATCACTTACACAAGCCTTGTCTCGAAGAAATACTTCATCCCTCGCTGGTTGCTGCAAATCTAAAACACAAACACAAGCCTTGTCTCGAAGCAATACTTCATCCTTCTCTGGAAGCAGCCATTCCAAAACACACAAGTCTTGCTTCCAAGCAATACTCGCATCCCTCGTGAGTGGCGGTCCCCCTCGTACACACAAGCCTAGCCTCGAAGCAATACATCATCCCTGGCTGGAAGCACCTTCAAAATCACTTACACAAGCCTTGCTTCGAAGCAATACTTCATCCCCCCTGGGTCGGCAGCCATTCCAAACACTTACACAAAAATTAACAAAAGCATTGTCTCGAAGCAATACTTCATCATTTGTAGGTCGCAGCCATTCCAAATCACTACAAAGCATTGTCTCGAAGCAATACTTCATCCCTGGCTGGAATCAGCCATTCCAAATCACTTACATAAGCATTGTCTCGAAGCAATACTTCATCCCTCGCAGATTGCGGCCATTCCAAATCACTTACACAAGCATTGTCGCGAAGCAATACTTCATCCCTCGCTGAAAGCAGCCATTCAAAAAACGCATACTAAAGCCATGCCTCGAAGCAATACTTAGTCCCTAATAGGAGGCAGCCATTCCAAAACACCTACACAAGCCTAGTCTCGAAGCAATACTTCATCCTCAGTGGTTGCTGCAAATCCAAAACACCAACACAAGCCTCGTTTCGAAGTAATACTTAATACCTAAAAGGTCGCGGCCATTCCCAATTACTTACACAAACCTTGTCTCAAGCAATACCTCATCCCTTGTGGGTCGCAGCCATTCCAAAATAGCATTGCAATTCTGGTCTCGAAGCAATCTTCATCATCGCAGGAAACAGCCTGACTCAAAGCAATATTTCATCCCTCGAAGGTTGCGGCCATTCAAAACACCTAAACATGCCTCGTCTCGAAGCAATACTTCATCCCTGTGTGGGTCGCAGCCATTCCAAATCATTGCAATTCAAGCAATATCATCATCCATCGCAGGAAGCAGCCTGACTCGAAGCAACACTTCATCCCTCGTCGAAGCAATAAACACATCCTTGCCTGTCTCGAAGCAATACTTCATCCCCCAGTGGGTCGCGACGATTCCAAATCACTACACAAGCCTTGCACAAGCAATACTTCATCCTTTGTCTCGAATTTCAAAATACTTCATCCTTGTGTCGAAGCAATACATCATCCCTAGTAGCAGCAGCCATTCCTAAACACTACACAAACCTTGTTCGAAGCAATACTTCCATTCGTATGTCCCTACAAAACACACCTAGGAAAGCCTAATCAAAAAGCCATTCCAATGTCACTTTCCAAAACACACAAGCCTTGTCTCGAAGCAATACTTCATCCATCGTAGGGTCCATTACAAATCACTAACACAAAGCATTGCTTCCAAGCAATACTTCATCCCTGTGGGTCGCAGCCATTCCAAAATAGCATTGCAATTCTGGTCTCGAAGCAAATATTCATCCATCGCAGGAAGCAGCCTGACTCGAAGCAATACTTCATCCCTCGTAGGTTGCGGCCTTTCCAAAACACCTAAAACTTGCCTAGTCTCGAAGCAATACTTCATCCCCCAGTGGGTCGCGATTCCAAATCACTAACACAAGCCTTGCTTCCAAGCAATACTTCATCCTTGTGGGGTCGCGGCCATTTCAAAATCACACTACACAAACCTTGTGTCGAAGCAATACATCATCCCCTAGTAGGAGGCAGCCATTCCTAAACACTTACACAAAAACCTTGTCTCGAAGCAATACTGCTCCTTTCGTTCGTATGTCCCGGCCATTACAAAACACCTACAAAAGCCTAATCTGAAAGCAATACTTCATCCCTCGAATGTCACAGCCTTTCCAAAACACCTACACAAGCCTTGTGTCGAAGCAATACTTCATCCATCGTAGATGACGGCCATTACAAATCACTAACACAAGCCTTGCTTCCAAGCAATACTTCATCCCTTGTGGGTCGCAGCCATTCCAAAATAGCATTGCAATTCTGGTCTCGAAGCAAT
This sequence comes from Urechis unicinctus, assembly GCA_034190875.2. Classification (NCBI taxonomy): domain Eukaryota; kingdom Metazoa; phylum Annelida; class Polychaeta; order Xenopneusta; family Urechidae; genus Urechis; species Urechis unicinctus. Next base: position 5,240,024 of record CM067348.1, on the reverse strand, counting down.
CATTCATCCATCGCAGGAAGCAGCCTGACTCGAAGCAACACTTCATCCCTCGTAGGTTGCGGCCTTTCCATAACACCTAAACTTGCCTAGTCTCGAAGCAATACTTCATCCCCCAGTGGGTCGCGACGATTCCAAATCACTAACACAAGCATTGCTTACAAGCAATACTTCATGCCTTGTGGGTCGCGGCCATTTCAAAATAACTATGCAATCCTCGTCTCGAAGCAATACATCATCACTCGTAGGTCGCGGCCATTCCAAATCACTTACACAAGCATTGTCTCGAAGCAATACTTAGTCCCGAGTAGGAGGCAGCCATTCCCAAAAAAATTTCACAAGCCTTGTCTCGAAGAAATACTTCATCCCTCGGTGGTTGCTGCAAATCCAAAACACCAACACAAACCTAGTCTCAAAGCAATACTTCATCCCTTGTGGGTCGCAGCAATTCCAAAATAGCATTGCAATTCTGGTCTCGAAGCAATCATTCATCGCAGGAAACAGCCTGACTCGAAGCAATATTTCATCCCTCGTAGGTTGCTGCCTTTCAAAACACCTAAACTTGCCTCGTCTCGAAGCAATACTTCATTCCCCAGTGGGTCGCGACGATTCCAAATCACTAACACAAGCCTTGTGTACAAGCAATACTTCATCCTTTGTGGGTCGCGCGGCCATTTCAAAATAACTATGAAAAACCTAGTCTCGAAGCAATACTTCATCATTAATAGGAGGCAGCCATTCCTAAACACTTACACAAACATTAACACAAGCTTTGTCTCGAAGCAATACTTCATACCTCTTAGGTAGCCGGCCATTCCAAATCACGTACACAAGCTTTGTCTCGAAGCAATACTTCATCCCTCGTAGATCGTGGCCATTCCAAATCACTTACACAAGCATTGTCTTGAAGCAATACTTCATCACTCGTAGGTCGCGGCCATTCCAAATCACTTACACAAGCATTGTCTCGAAGCAATACTTCATCCCTGGCTGGAAGCAGCCATTCCAAATCACTTACTAAAGCCATGCCTCGAAGCAATACTTAGTCCCGAGTAGGAGGCAGCCATTCCAAAAAAATTACACAAGCCTTGTCTCGAAGCAATACTTCATCCCTCGTTGGTTGCTGCAAATCCAAAACACCAACACAAGCCTTGTCTCGAAGCAATAAGTCATCCCTCGTTGGTCGCGGCCATTTTAAATCAATTACACAAGCCTTGTCTCGAAGCAATACTTCATCCCTCTCTGGAAGCAGCCATTCCAAAACACACAAAACCCATTGTCTCGAAGCAATACTTCATCCCTCGTGAGGTGCGGCCATTTCCAAAACACTACACAAGCCTGTCTCGAAGCAATACTTCATCCCTGGTGGGTCGCGCAGCCATTCCAAAATACTACACAAGCCTTGTCGAAAGCAATACTTCATCATTTGTAGGGTCGCAGCCATTCCTAAACACAAACTAACAAAATCCTAGTCTCGAAGCAATACTTCATCATTAATAGGAGCAGCCATTCCAAACACGTACAAGCAATACTCGAAGCAATACTTCATACCTTAGGTAGCGGCCATTCCAAATCACGTACACAAAGCTTTGTCTCGAAGCAATACTTCATCCCTCGTAGATCGTGGCCATTCCAAATCACTTACACAAGCATTGTCTCGAAGCAATACTTCATCCCTCGTGGGTGGCGCAGCCATTCCAAATCACTTACTAAAGCATGCCTCGAAGCAATACTTCATCCCTGGCTGGAGGCAGCCATTCCAAAAAAACTTACACAAGCCTTGTCTCGAAGCAATACTTCATCCCTCGTTGGAGGCAGCCATTCCAAAAACACCAACAAAAGCCTTGTCTCGAAGCAATACTTCATCCCTCGCTGGAAGCAGCCATTCCAAAACACTTACTAAACCCATTGTCTCGAAGCAATACTTCATCCCTCGTAGGTCGCTGCCATTTTAAATCACTATCACAAGCCTTGTCTCGAAGAAATACTTCATCCCTCGCTGGTTGCTGCAAATCTAAAACACAAACACAAGCCTTGTCTCGAAGCAATACTTCATCCTTCTCTGGAAGCAGCCATTCCAAAACACACAAGTCTTGCTTCCAAGCAATACTTCATCCCTCGTGAGTGGCGGCCATTACGAAACACCTACACAAGCCTAGCCTCGAAGCAATACATCATCCCTGGCTGGAAGCAGCTATTCCAAATCACTTACACAAGCCTTGCTTCGAAGCAATACTTCATCATTAATAGGAGGCAGCCATTCCTAAACACTTACACAAAAATTAACAAAAGCATTGTCTCGAAGCAATACTTCATCATTTGTAGGTCGCAGCCATTCCAAATCACTTACAAAGGCATTGTCTCGAAGCAATACTTCATCCCTCGCAGATTGCGGCCATTCCAAATCACTTACACAAGCATTGTCGCGAAGCAATACTTCATCCCTCGCTGAAAGCAGCCATTCAAAAACGCATACTAAAGCCATGCCTCGAAGCAATACTTAGTCCCTAATAGGAGGCAGCCATTCCAAAACACCTACACAAGCCTAGTCTCGAAGCAATACTTCATCCCTCGGTGGTTGCTGCAAATCCAAAACACCAACACAAGCCTCGTTTCGAAGTAATACTTAATACCTAAAAGGTCGCGGCCATTCCCAATTACTTACACAAACCTTGTCTCAAAGCAATACCTCATCCCTTGTGGGTCGCAGCCATTCCAAAATAGCATTGCAATTCTGGTCTCGAAGCAATCTTTCATCGCAGGAAACAGCCTGACTCAAAGCAATATTTCATCCCTCGAAGGTTGGGGCCATTTCAAAACACCTAAACATGCCTCGTATCGAAGCAATACTTCATCCCCCGTGGGTCGCAGGGATTCCAAATCACTAACACAAGCCTTGCTTCCAAGCAATACTTCATCCTTTGTGGGTCGCGGCAATTTCAAAATCACTTACACAAACCTTGTGTCGAAGCAATACATCATCCCTAGTAGGAGGCAGCCATTCCTAAACACTTACACAAACCTTGTCTCGAAGCAATACTGCCTCCTTCATATGTCCCGGCCATTACAAACACCTACAAAAGCCTAATCAAAAAGCAATACTTCATCCCTCGAATGTCACAGCCTTTCCAAAACACCTACACAAGCCTTGTGTCGAAGCAATACTTCATCCATCGTAGATGACGGCCATTACAAATCACTAACACAAGCCTTGCTTCCAAGCAATACTTCATCCCTTGTGGGTCGCAGCCATTCCAAAATAGCATTGCAATTCTGGTCTCGAAGCAAAATCATCATTCATCGCATCGGAAGGAAGCAGCCTGACTCGAAGCAACACTTCATCCCTCGTAGGTTGCGGCCTTTCCATAACACCTAAACTTGCCTAGTCTCGAAGCAATACTTCATCCCCCAGTGGGTCGCGACGATTCCAAATCACTAACACAAGCCTTGCTTACAAGCAATACTTCATGCCTTGTGGGTCGCGGCCATTTCAAAATAACTATGCAATCCTCGTCTCGAAGCAATACTTCATCATTAATAGGAAGGCAGCCATTCCTAAACACTTACACAAACATTAACACAAGTTTTGTCTCGAAGCAATACTTCATACCTCTTAGGTAGCGGCCATTCCAAATCACGTACACAAGCTTTGTCTCGAAGCAATACTTCATCCCTCGTAGATCGCGGCCATTCCAAATCACTTACACAAGCATTGTCTCGAAGCAATACTTCATCACTCGTAGGTCGCGGCCATTCCAACAAGCCTTGTCTCGAAGCAATACTTCATCCCTTGTGGGTCGCAGCCATTCAAAATCGAAGCAATACTTCAATCCTTCATCTCGTAAGCAGCCATTCCAAAATCACACAAAAGCCTTGTCTCGAAGCAATACTTCATCCCTCGTAGGTTGCGGCCATTCCAAAACAACACCTACACAAGCCTTGTCTCGAAGCAATACTTCATCCCTCGTGGGTTGCGCGCCATTCAAAAAAATCACTACACAAGCCTTGTTCGAAGCAATACTTCATCCCTTGTGGGTCGGCGGCCATTCCAAAATCAATTACACAAGCCTTGTCTCGAAGCAATAACCCTATGAAAAACACTTGTCTCGAAGCAATACTTCATCCCTCGCTGGCGCGGCCATTCCAAACACTTACACAAATGTCTCGAAGCAATACTTCATCCCTCACAAGCTCAGCATTGTCTCGAAGCAATAAGCATTCATCCCTCGTAGGTCGCTGCATTTCCAAAACACTTACACAAGCTTGTCTCGAAGCAATACTTCATCCCTCGTAGGATGCGGCCATTCCAAACTTACACAAGCACACACAAGCATTGTCTCGAAGCAATACTTCATCCCTCGGGGGGGCAGCCATTCCAAAACACCATTGCATTAGTCTCGAAGCAATACTACATCCCTCGGCAGCAAAGCCTCTCGAGCAATACTTTCATCCCTCGAAGGTCGCAGCCATTCCAAACTTACACTTACCTTGTCTCAAAGCAATACCCATCCCTTGTCGAAGCAAAAATACTTCATCCCCGAAAATCTCATGCAGGAATTCCAAATCACTTACACAAAACACCTTGCCTCGTATCGAAGCAATACTTCATCCTTGTGGGTCGCGGCAATTTCAAAATCACTTACACAAACCTTGTCTCGAAGCAATACATCATCCCTAGTAGGAGGCAGCCATTCCTAAACACTTACACAAACCTTGTCTCGAAGCAATACTGCCTCCTTCGTATGTCGCGGCCATTACAAAACACCTACAAAGCCTAATCTCGAAGCAATACTTCATCCCTCGAATGTCACAAATTTCCAAAACACCTACACAAGCCTTGTGTCGAAGCAATACTTCATCCATCGTAGATGACGGCCATTACAAATCACTAACACAAGCCTTGCTTCCAAGCAATACTTCATCCCTTGTGGGTCGCAGCCATTCCAAAATAGCATTGCAATTCTGGTCTCGAAGCAATCTTTCATCACAGGAAACAGCCTGACTAGAAGCAATATTTCATCCCTCGAAGGTTGCGGCCATTTCAAAACACCTAAACTTGCCTCGTCTCGAAGCAATACTTCATCCCCCGTGGGTCGCAGGGATTCCAAATCACTAACACAAGCCTTGCTTCCAAGCAATACTTCATCCCTTGTGGGTCGCGGCCATTTCAAAATCACTTACACAAACCTTGTGTCGAAGCAATACATCATCCCTAGTAGGAGGCAGCCATTCCTAAACACTTACACAAACCTTGTCTCGAAGCGATACTTCATCCATCGTAGGTAATGGCCATTACAAATCACTAACACAAGCCTTGCTTCCAAGCAATACTTCATCCCTTGTGGGTCTCAGCCATTCCAAAATAGCATTGCAATTCTGGTCTCGAAGCAATCATTCATCCATCGCAGGAAGCAGCCTGACTCGAAGCATTACTTCAACCCTCGTTGGTCGCGGCCATTCTATAACACTATCACAAGCCTTGCCTCGAAGCAATACTTCATCCCTGGTGGGTCTTTGACTGCGTTCATTTGGGACACTTTATGGTAGCCTCGTCTCCAAGCGGTACACCATCCCCATTGCTCATGCTCCCTTGGCACACTTGCTGTTAGTCTCGTCACTTGGCGATAATACTTCATTCATGCATAATTGACATCTGATCTAAATAAGGGGATAAACATATGGCATATGGAAAAAAAATTCACATCATAAATACAGTCCTGGAAGAAGTGCTATCTACGGGCGATCGTGCATCTCTCATTGGTCTTGGTCGTTTGGGCCCATTTGCTGTCAGCCTCATCTTCAAGGATTCTTGGATTCCTCTTAAGTCGCTGCCCAATGGGACAATTTCTGTCAGGCTCGTTGTCTAGCGACCCTGCATCCCTTTAAGGTCATGGTAAACAGTCTGTTCCAGCAATCGCGCATCCACTGTCTAGGCGGTCGTTCGGGACAATTGGTGTCAGCCTCGTCTTCTGGTGATCCTGCACTCCTCTTTGGTCATGGTGTCAGCCTCGTCATCCAGCGATGCTGCTACCCTCAGGGGTCGCCGTCGCTAGGGACATTTGTTTTCAGCCTCATAACCTGGCGTGATACTTCATTCACGGGTCATTGACATCTGATTTAAATTTGGAGATAAATATATAGGATATGGATCACAAGCATATCATATACACCGTCTACCAGGCCTTACATATCCTGGAAGAAGCGATATCTACAGGCGAACCTGTATCTCTCTCGGGTCGCGGTCGTTTGGGCCCAATCTCTGTCAGCCTCATCTCCCGGTGATCCTGCATTACTATTGATTCGCGGCTGTATGGGACAATTGCTGTCAACCTCATCGTCCAGTGATCCTGAATCTCTTTTGTGTCACCGTCATCTGAGACAGTTGCTGTCAACCTTCTCTTCCAGCGATCCTGCATCCACTGGCGTGTTGGTGGTTAGAGACAATTGCTGTCAGCCTCGTGTCCCGATTCCTGCATCCCTCCAGGACACTGTCACTCGGGATAATTGCTGTCAGGCCCGTGTTCCAGCGATCCTGTATCTCTCTTGGGTAACAGTAGTTTGGGCCTATTGCTGTCAGGCTCGTTACCTGGCGATCCTGCATACTTCTTGGGTCGTGGTTGATTGGGACAATTGCGGTCAAGCTCGCCTCCCGGCGATTCTGCATTGCCCCCATGTCGCGGTCGCTAGGAACAATTGCTGCCAGGCCAACCGTCTGTTCCAGCAATCTTGCATCCACTGGCGTGGCGGTCGTTCGGGACAAGTGCTGTCAGCCTCGTCTTCTGGTGATCCTGCACTCCTCTTTGGTCATGCTGTCAGCCTCGCCATCCAGCGATGCTGCTACCCTCAGGGGTCGCCGTCGCTAGGGACATTTGTTTTCAGCCTCATAACCTGGCGTGATACTTCATTCACGGGTCATTGACATCTGATTTAAATTTGGAGATAAACATATAGGATATGGATCACAAGCATATCATATACACCGTCTACCAGGCCTTACATATCCTGGAAGAAGCGATATCTACAGGCGAACCTGTATCTCTCTCGGGTCGCGGTCGTTTGGGCCCAATCGCTGCCAGCCTCATCTCTCAGTGATCCTGCATAACTATTGATTCGCGGCCGTATGGGACAATTGCTGTCAACCTCATCGTCCAGTGATCCTGTATCTCTTTTGTGTCACCGTCATCTGAGACAGTTGCTGTCAACCTTCTCTTCCAGCGATCCTGCATCCACTGGCGTGTTGGTGGTTAGAGACAATTGCCGTCAGCCTCGTGTCCCGATTCCTGCATCCCTCCTGGACCATGTTCCAGCAATCCTGTATCTCTCTTGGGTCACAGTAGTTTAGGTCTATTGCTCTCAGCCTCATTATCCGGCGCTCCTGCATTCCCATTTGGTTGTGGTTGATTGGGACAATTGCGGTCAAACTCGTCTCCCGGCGATCCTGCATCCCTCTTGGGTGACAGAAGTTTGGGACAATTGCTGTCAGCCTCGTAACATGGCGATTATACTTCATTTACGGGTCATTGACATTCGATTTAAATATGGAGGTGAACATATAGCATATGGATCACAAACACATAAACACCGTCTACCAGGCCTCACATAACCACAGTTTTCCGCCGATCCTGAATCCCTCTTTGTTTCAGACAATTACTATCTATGTCGTTTTGCGTCATTCCTGCATCCCTCTTGAGTCGTGGCGGCATGGGACAATAGCTGTCAGCCTCGGCGTCGAGCGATCCTGCATCTCTTTAGGGCAACGGTCGTATGACATAGTTGCTGTCAACCTTCTCTTCTGGCGATACTGCTTCCCTCTTAGGCCGTGGTTGTTTGGGATAATTGCTGTGATCCTCGTCTTCCGGCAATTCTGCATCCCTCTTGGATCGTTGTCGTTTGGGACAATTGTTGTGGTGATCCTCGTTTTCCGGCGATCCTTCACCCGCCTTTGGTCATGGTCGTTTGGGACAATTGCTGTCATCCTGTTCTACCGGCGATTCTAAATCCATTCTTGGGTCGTTGTCATTTGGAACAATTGCTGTCAGCCTTTATCTCCCGAAGATCCTGAATCCTTCTTGGGTATTCCATACCAATTGGCTCACGTCATTTGGGAAACTTCGTGTCAGTCTCGTCTTCCAGCAATACTTCATTCCTCTTGGCACGAGCTCACGAGCTCGCTCGGGACACTTGCTGTCAGCCTTGTCACCTGGTGATTATATTTTTTAACTTAATTCATGCGACATTGATATCTGATCCAAAGTTGTTAGAAAAATATCAAAAGTTTATTTCTTTGCTAGTCATTTGTGAAAGCAATGACAAGCACCTCAGTCGAGAGATAAACAATTCAAAACTAGAGGACCTCACAATGAGGTACACAAATGATTCTCTATGTTGGCTGTGAATTGAAAAACAAAACGATAGCAATAACGATATTACGACACAAACGACGATACGAGAAAATATTACATCAGATATGGAATCAAAATCAACAAACAGGCGCTGGATTAGTGTGTTGCAGAAATGGCCATGGTAAGGACCTCTCCACTCAACCACCATGATCCCATTGTCCACCGACACGTCGCGACCCATGACCAACAGGCTGCCCCCTAGAAGTCGCCTCTTACGACAATCCCCGGACCCACAAGGGATAAAACACGGTCAAAAGGAGCTCCCCGAAAGATATTTCACTGGGAAAACGCCCATTTGAAAACATTTGAGAGCAAAAAATACATAACTTGTGATCGCCGATACGAGAAAAATTCCATCAGACGTCAATGTGAAATACTCATCAAATATGACGACACAATTACCATTGTCAACCAATGGAATAAAAATCAACAAACACTTGATTGTACAGCAATCTCTGTCGATATCTGCACAAAACAGGGTCAAACGCGGATTCCCTCAAATTTTTCAGGAGGAATACGTTCGTTCGAAAACATTCGAGAGCCAAAAATAAACCCACTTGACGTCTTGTCAGCGATACAAAAAGATATCAGATATCAATGACAAATACTCAACAAGTATGACGTCACCATTGTCAATGTCAACCAATGAAATCAAAATCAACAAACATCCATACTCGATTGACCAACATTCTCGCAGACGATATTTGCATAAAACACTGTCAAAAAGATCAACCCTGAAGATATTTAATGGAAAAAACGCCCATTAGAAAACATTTGATAGCAAAACACTCAAAACTTGTGATCACCGATACGAATAAATATTCCATCAGACATCATTGTCAAATACTCAACAAGTATGATGCATTATTACCATGGCAATCAATGGAATACAAATCAATCAGGTACTCGATTGATCAATCGATATCAGCATAAAATATGGTTTCCCTGTGATCATTTCATGGCATCTGATCGCAAAACCCGAGAAAAAAAATCAGCGGGAAGGGGGGAGGGGTGGCAAAGGTGATATCAAAACCAAACGAAACTACCACACGCGAATGAAATCAAAACTTAAAAATTGTAGCGGATATATCGATTTGAAATAGAGAGACAACAATTGGTACTTTGTCAACAATTGGGATAGTTCACCAAACATGGATCAATGCCAAAAAAGGTGCCTCATTTGCATAAAACGCAATCAAACGCATCTACGATTAATATTTCATGCGGTATGATCCTTCTACAAAAACATTATGATAAGCAATTAACGACATTAGCTAAAATATTCATGCGAACACAATGGAGTGTGTGATGTCTGAATGTCTCAGTATAAAAACACACAGCAGACCATGGAAAACTGAGAATCTACAAAATTGTGGTTCAAGGTTGTAAAAATCACAGAATAACATATGCTGATATATGACAGTATATTCAGTCCTGTCAAGCAAATGTAAAAAAGCATTTGCATCGTGGACCAGACAGGCTGTATCAAACGATCGTGTATAAAGCACCATTCGGGAGTCGAGTGACAGGATGTGTACATCGCCGGGGGCTCCAAATCTCGCGTTACTCTCGAACGTTTCTATTCGCCGAAAGTGAAACAAACAGCTCCTGATGTGGCTATAAAGTTCAAGATCAAATACAGGATGAAAATGTAAAATTCACCCTGACGCAGGGGGTTAAACACGGTCAAAAGGAGCTCCCCGAAAGATATTTCACCGGGAAAACGACCATTTGAAAACATTCGAAAGCAAAAAATACAAAACTTGTGATCGCCGATACGAGAAAAATTCCATCAGACGTCAATGTGAAATACTCATCAAGTATGACGACACAATTACCATTGTCAACCAATGGAATAAAACTCAGCAAACACACACTTGATTGTACAGCACTCTCTGTCGATATCTACATAAAACAGGGTCAAATGCGGCTTCCCTCAAATATTTCAGGAGGAATACGTTCGTTCGAAAACATTCGAGAGCCAAAAATAAACCCACTTGACGTCTTGTCATCGATACAAAAAGATATCAGATGTCAATGACAAATACTCAACAAATATGACGTCACCATTGTCAATGTCAACCAATGAAATCAAAATCAACAAACATCCATACTCGATTGACCAACATTCTCGCAGACGATATTTGCATAAAACACTGTCAAAAAGATCAACCCTGAAGATATTTAATGGAAAAAACGCCCATTAGAAAACATTTGATAGCAAAACACTCAAAATTTGTGATCGCCGATACGAATAAATATTCCATCAGACATCATTGTCAAATACTCAACAAGTATGACGCATTATTACCATGGCAATCAATGGAATACAAATCAATCAGGTACTCGATTGATCAATCGATATCAGCATAAAATATGGTTTCCCTGTGATCATTTCATGGCATCTGATCGCACAACCGAGAAAAGTCAGCGGGAAGGGGTTGTGGCAAAGGTGATATCAAAACCAAACGAAACTACCACACGCGAATGAAATCAAAACTTAAAAGTTGTAGCGGATATATCGATTTGAAATAGAGAGACAACAATTGGTACTTTGTCAACAATTGGGATAGATCACCAAACATGGATCAATGCCAAAAAAGGTGCCTCATTTGCATAAAACGCAATCAAAAGCATCTTTACGATTAATATTTCATGCGGTATGATCCTTCTACAAAAAAGTATGGAAAGCGATTAACGACATTAGCTAAAATATTCATGCGAACACAATGGAGTATGACGACATGAGCTAAAATATTCTTGCGAACACAATGGAGTGTGTGATGGCTGAATGTCTCAGTATAAAAACACACAGCAGACCACGGAAAACTGAGAATCTACAAAATTGTGGTTCAAGGTTGTAAAAATCACAGAATAACATATGCTGATATATGACAGTATATTCAGGCCTGTCAAGCAACTGAAAAGAGCATTTAGATCGTGGACTAGACAGGCTGTATCAAACGATCTTGTATAAAATTCCATTCGGGAGCCGAGTGACAGGATGTGTACATCGCCGGGGGCTCCAAATCTCGTGTTACTCTCGGACGTTTCTATTCGCCGAAAGTGAAACACACAGCTCCTGATGTGGCTATAAAGTTCCAGATCAATCAAAGGATGAAAATGTAAAATTCACCCTGACGAGGGGGTATAACACGGTCATAAGGAGCTTCACGAAAGATATTTCACCGGGAAAACGCCCATTTGAAAACATTCGAGAGCAAAAAATCATAACTTGTGATCGCCGATACGAGAAAAATTCCATCAGACGTCAATGTGAAATACTCATCAAGAATGATGACACAATTACCATTGTCAACCAATGGAATAAAAATCAACAAACACACACTTGATTGTACAGCAATCGATGTCGATATATGCATAAAACAGTGTCAAACGCGGCTTCCCTCAAATATTTCAGGAGGAATACGTTCGTTCGAAAACATTCGAGAGCCAAAAATAAACCCCCTTGACGTCTTGTCATCGATACAAAAAGATATCAGATGTCAATGACAAAGGACAAGTATGACGTCACCATTATCAATGTCAACCAATGAAATCAAAATCAACAAACATCCATACTCGATTGACCAACATTCTCGCAGACGATATTTGCATAAAACACTGTCAAAAAGATCAACCCTGAAGATATTTAATGGAAAAAACGCCCATTAGAAAACATTTGATAGCAAAACACTCAAAACTAGTGATCGCCGATACGAACAAATATTCCATCAGACATCATTGTCAAACACTCAACAAGTATGATGCATTATTACCATGGCAATCAATGGAAAACAAATCAATCAGGTACTCGATTGATCAATCGATATCAGCATAAAATACGTCTTCTCTGTGATCATTTCATGGCATCTGATCGCAAACCCTCTATCATAAAAATGAAAATATTTCGAGAAAATCAGCGGGGAGGGGTTGTGGCAAAGTGATATAAAAACCAAACGAAACTACCACACGCGAATGAAATCAAAACTTAAAAGTTGTAGCGGATATATCGATTTGAAATAGAGAGACAACAATTGGTACTTTGTCAACAATTGGGATAGATCACCAAACATGGATCAATGCCAAAAAAGGTGCCTCATTTGCATAAAACGCAATCAAACGCATCTACGATTAATATTTCATGCGGTATGATCCTTCTACAAAAACATTATGAAAAGCAATTAACGACATTAGCTAAAATATTCATGCGAACACAATGGAATGTGTGATGTCTGAATGTCTCAGTAAAAAAACACACAGCAGACCATGGAAAACTGAGAATCTGCAAAATTGTGGTTCAAGGTTGTAAAAATCACAGAATAACATATGCTGATATATGACAGTATATTCAGTCCTGTCAAGCAAATGTAAAAAGCATTTGCATCGTGGACCAGACAGGCTGTATCAAACGATCGTGTATAAAGCACCATTCGGGAGTCGAGTGACAGGATGTGTACATCGCCGGGGGCTCCAAATCTCGCGTTACTCTCGAACGTTTCTATTCGCCGAAAGTGAAACACACAGCTCCTGATGTGGCTATAAAGTTCAAGATCAAATACAGGATGAAAATGTAAAATTCACCCTGACGCAGGGGGTTAAACACGGTCAAAAGGAGCTCCCCGAAAGATATTTCACCGGGAAAACGACCATTTGAAAACATTCGAAAGCAAAAAATACAAAACTTGTGATCGCCGATACGAGAAAAATTCCATCAGACGTCAATGTGAAATACTCATCAAGTATGATGACACAATTACCATTGTCAACCAATGGAATAAAAATCAGCAAACACACACTTGATTGTACAGCACTCTCTGTCGATATCTACATAAAACAGGGTCAAATGCGGCTTCCCTCAAATATTTCAGGAGGAATACGTTCGTTCGAAAACATTCGAGAGCCAAAAATAAACCCACTTGACGTCTTGTCATCGATACAAAAAGATATCAGATGTCAATGACAAATACTCAACAAATATGACGTCACCATTGTCAATGTCAACCAATGAAATCAAAATTAACAAACATCCATACTCGATTGACCAACATTCTCGCAGACGATATTTGCATAAAAAACACTGTCAAACAGATCAACCCTGAAGATATTTAATGGAGAAAACGCCCATTAGAAAACATTTGACAGCAAAACACTCAAAACTTGTGATCGCCGATACGAACAAATACTCAACAAGTATGACGCATTATTACCATGGCAATCAATGGAATACAAATCAATCAGGTACTCGATTGATCAATCGATATCAGCATAAAATACGTCTTCTCTGTGATCATTTCATGGGATCTGATCACATAACCCTCTATCATAAAAATGTATCAAGCGATCTTGTATAAAGCACTATTCGTTACCCTCGAACGTTTCTATTCACAGAAAGTGAAACAGCCGGCCCCTGTTGCGGCTATAAAGTTCCAGATCACACACAGGATAAAAATGTAAACTTCACTACGACGCAGTTCGTTAAAAATGTAAACTTCACTACGACGCAGTTCGTTAAAAATGTAAACTTCACTCCGACGCAGTTCGTTAAAATTCATCCCGATGTGTCAAGCAATTGCAATATTAAACAAGCTGTCCAAACAAATACGATACCCGATGCATACGAGTCATCGCGTACTCAATATTGTTAAGCAGAAATCGGTCAATATTGCACAAAAAGGAACAATCAAACTACATCATGGTATCATTTGTGCGAGAAGTGCACAAAAAGGAACAATCAAACTACATCATGGTATCATTTGTGCGAGAAGTGTCGTTTTAACAGTACAATTAATGTGTTTACACTAGACAATTCACATACATAGAAGCAATCGGTAGTGAGCAACATAAGAGTTCTTGCCACGATTTAAATCAGTCACACAACTCAATACTTCGTGAAGCACCATTGGTACTTTTGTCCTGTGTCCCACATGCAAATTGCGCCCCTTTCAGAAATAACCTGCACTTTTAGAGGACATCGATTTCATCTCAGTGACCATTTCGTTCTCAATTGACACACTCCACTAAGTTTACCATGGCTAGGTCGCCACCTGCGAAAAGAACAATGTTGTTTTAATGGAATCAGTTTTCGATTCAGTTGGTTCCACAATAATCACTTCAAATTGACCATTTCATGCTAATTTCAATTTAATCCATGTCAAGATTATTGTGTTTGCAAAGCGTCCAAGGGCTGTTGTGGATATCGCCTTTGTGCTACATAACAATCGTTTTCTTGCTGTCAAATGTTTGAAGGCGTTCTAACATGTCAAGCTTCGAAAAAATCAAATGAACGTAACGTACTCTGCAAGTCAATCCCGTCCAATAGTTAAAGCCATTTCATTTTGTCCTTGAGGTATCAGCATTAAAATCAGATTTCATGTTGCTTAGTTGTGATGCGGGTGATAACTAATGCACATATCTATCAAGTAGCGGGTAAAAATTATTCTTATAAAAAACATTTACTCAAAGCATTGACGAGAGAGCCGAACTAGACAAATTCTTAAATGTCGCGACGAATATCATATCAAATACTGGTAGCTGATCTTTACGTAAGCAACAAGTTACAGCGCCTTGATGACAAAAACGTGTATTCTTGACAGAAAATAAAGTCAAACCGAAGTCGAACACGGCCAAATTACAATTAAAAGATCTGTCCAAATCAAATAAGCTTACTGCAATAATACAGGCAACATAATGTGATTAATCAATAACTCTATATTGTAGCACAGAACAATGATTTACCTCGGAAAGTTGGGATATATTTTGCCACTTTCAAAATGCACATCATCAAAATGGCGCTCGGTTCAACTAGCAGTGAAAAATAAAATAGATCCTGGAACACATTAATGAGCTTACAAGTAATGATTATATATTTGCAACAAACACGATAGTTTGAACCGCATATTAAAACGTATCCTCAAGCTCAATATTACAACTCTGTTATCTTGTGTTGGTTCATATTGTACTGTGATTTGAGTTCTCAAATTCGGGACTACTTTTTCCTTAGAAACAGTTATTGGTGGTTGGTAGTGGTGGTTAGTTTGGGTCAAGGGTCGAGTCACTATGTCACGAATTGCTGTTGACAGAAACTTGCAGATTTCATATGAGAACACACCGCACCCCACCCTTGCCAAAGTGCCCAACTCCCCTTGTCCCGGTTAGTTTCAATTTTGAATTTCCATCACTGGAAGTGTAAGTCCAAGCGAGTGTGTTCTATCCGATCCCAAACATGCCATAATTATTCTAAATGATGTTATGCCATATTGTTATACCCTGCTGTTGTGTGCATACATTAGCGTAATAGGCATTTCTCCGACGCAAAGAAGCATTTCAACTGATAATTGAATGCAATACATTATAGCGCACTTTGAGTAACCCTGATACATGGAATCTGCTGTTTCCATCTTCTTATGAAAAACATCAGCCTTAACTGATCTCACTAGTTGAACTTGTAGTCTTACTTCAGTGGTCTGGAATTAAAGTCAATTGGCAGGAGGTGACATGCCCTGGGACAATCGATTGCATTTTTATCTTTTTTATCTTCACTCACGTGTATATCCCTAGTTTTTCCATTTTTTTCTAGAAGGTGGCTGCTCAATCAGGTAAATCTAATCTTCTCATATTCAACCCAACTTTCGAGGCGCCATATAGCACATTAGTGTTGATACGCCATTAAACCGTATACCTACTTGTCTTATTTACCTTGCCACTAGTTAGACAGATGTTTCAAGACATGTTGAACGTTATGATGAACGTAATGGGACAGAAGGTGCGATGGTGGTACACGGGTCAGTACTGAGGAGGTTAAATCAGAGCGATGTATGGTAGACTGAATCTCACTGGTGCTCTTGGGAGTGAGCCAGGTTGGGGATAGGGAATTTAATCATGGTTTTTTACCGATTCTACCAAAGTTAGGTCGGGGAAGGGTGATTCAGGAAATGGCTTATGTAAGCATGATTTAGGAACAAGAAGAATGGGTATTCACTGTCAGAGAACTGTATGTTCCAATCAACCGGGAGGTATCAGAACATCGTTCTGGATGTAACAGATTAAGAATGGACTGACTTAAGAGCAAGGTTTTCTAGATATTTCTGACTCAATAGGCCTCATGGTATGAGCCCTGTTAGTGTAGCAATAAACTCTTTGGTGTGATTGCTCACAAAGTAATTCGATAGTTATTGTGGTCGCAAAATGCATGAATTATGAACCTTAATATAGCGATAAAAGAAATTATTGGTTTTCCGGTGAAAGACTGGCTTTTGTATGGAGCATTGTTGGTCTGAAAGAGCACCTGTCTGATAACCCCGCTAGAAGTTGAAGCTGGTAATTCGTAGCCTCATTTGACAGATCACGTGACCGTTCTCATCCTGTGACATCATTTCTACTCTGTCCACAATCCCTCTCTTCCAGTGAATCTCAGGTACTAGTCGCAGTATTTCATTATTTTTCATACATTTTATTTATTTTATTTATGTTATTAACAATTGTTCATTGTTCATTTAACACATTGTAATCAGTTGATCATTATATGATGCTACTAAATGATAAGACAAAGATCCCTAAATAGGCTTTATAATGGAGTATCGGATTTTAGTTCCGACTCCGAGTGGGTGAATTTGAAGGTTTACCTAGTTTCATCCTCTCTTAACTTATACTTAATTATGCTTGGGGCATCTTTCAGCTTATAACATTAAAGATCATCTCCATCACATGCGCTCGCTTGCTTTTAACTATCCTACCATTAAGATCACACACAGCAGTAGTGATATTGGATACAGCGGGAGGCGCTTTTGAAGGTACAATCATGATAGGTTTCCCCATCATTCATTTCCAGTCGAAGAGGAAATATCATCTTCAGTTGTTGTCATGGTTACCATGATTATCCTCATCATCTGGAAACGCATGTACATTGTCACGGGTGAAAGCAAAAGACGAAGCGACTTGTCCTTTAGCTGTTTAATGTCATAACACTCCTTCAACAAGCCTACCGGCATAATGACGCTCTCCCTCTCTCCTGTTATACACGCACATTCCATATCCATTTACTCAATACACGACATAATGGTTTTCAATCAGCCTTCCACTCACTCAATCATTCACGACGGCGAATTAAGATCTTCAGGTCACCAAAAGACACATTTGAAGCCGTCTGGCTTTCCTAGTTAAAGAGAAAAGACCAGTGATAACCATGACAGAAAACCGGTCTCGTCGAACAGTGACAGTGTACAACGTTCATTTAATTTCGGATCAACATCTGTTATTCCAAATAGAACCCCCTTTGCAATCATTATGATTGAGTGGTGTTTGCGATATATATATTAAGTTATCTTTATGCAGTTAACCGGACTTTGCATTCTATCCGAACTGCAATACTATTATGCAGTTAGTGTGGAGCTGTCATACAACTTGGCTTAGAGTGCCTATCGCACGGTTATAGATAGTTCGCGGAAATCAATTCGTAATGTGATCAATAAACTCAAACCGGTCCTATAACCGTAGCATCTGAACAGTTAAGGCCAAAATTTGATAAAATGTCTGTGCAAATTAGCGCGCCCGACAAAACGTTGCGGCAGCCATTATCTAGGTCAACCATGCGTGTGACGTCAGGTAAGGGAGGCCGTTCTCAGAGACGCACGGAGTTCCCCTTTGTTTACATTGTCGGAGTTAATCTCTCGTTTTTGGGATTTTGTGACCGCCTGAACGCGATGGTTAATGGTTGTTGTGTTATGGGCTGCTTGCGTACCAGTCGGGACGGCGTGAGCTTGTTCAGGTTTCCTGGTAAGGACGATTTAAAAAAAAACAATGGATTGGCCAGGTTCTACGATCGCGAGACAAATGGCCGGGCCCGGGCAAGTTCTCGTTTGTGTGCTGGGTTCATTTCACCGAGGAATGTTTTGAGAAGGCACCGAAACTCAAAGAAGAGCTTGGTTGGATACCACGATGTAAGCGGGTTATGAAGGAAGCTGCTGTGCCTACTCTTTTTGCGAAGGCCTCTGCTGTCAAGCAATCAAGAAAGGATGGTGAGGCAAGTGAACCCCTCCCACCCCAGCCCAAGAAAAGCAGACCTGCCTTTATCAAGAGAGAGAAGCACACGGTGAAATTTGATGACTTTCTTGTTGTGTTAGTATTGAATAAATAGTCCATTATCTTGTTAAGTTGATGGTATGGTTGCCAGGCAAGTATCATTCTTATGATATAATATTTTGCTTTTTACAGTGCTCCTTCATGGCAGTGTTTGTTTTTAAATTTGCGAGTCATTAAATTTGTTTACATGTGCTGATATGCCAAATATATGTAGGTCACGTATAATTGGTTCATTGTATCACAGATATCAGAGAACAAGCGACAACAGAAGCTGGGGATCCAGTCTTCAAGCTAAGATACCCCAAGTTTAAGCAGGGGCATATTGTCACTTAAGTAGCAACAAAGGCAACATTTGGTGAATATTTTTACTGATATATAAAATGTAAACAACAACAAATTCAATTACCATGGAGGTATAAGGTTATAAGCAACAGTCTGGTGTGCAAGCTGTGACTTGATTCCTGTTATGTTTCAAAGTATGTCGAGTGCCTGATGGCTGAGTTCTGGCTGGTTTGCTATGGGCCAACCCTGCCCAAGACAGAAGCACCACCTCCAATGTGTGCAGATGCGATAAGACCAGATCCACGACAAGCCATTGAGGCATACCAGAGTAGGTTCTGCATGTATCAAGACAAGTCCTAGGTGAGTGGAGGATAGAGGAATCCTTGATAGTCTGGTGCTGGGAAGTTATTTCGTATTGTATTGTTGTAACAGCGCAGACTGATAAAGGAACTCTATCTTTTGTCCAAGATGTCCCCAGCACCAGCAAACAAACTGCCTGTATGCAGTATACCTGTAACGCCTGTAAAATAACCATGTGACATTGTTGATTTAACCATGCTTAAATATTTTTTGTCATTCCAGTATCAATAAGTACAATTAAATCGCAAATAATGACTGCTAGCCTTTGTACAGATTTATGTGTAAATAATAGAAAACATTGTCACCTTTGTACAACATTATCTGACATGTGCCTGTGCTGTTGTCTGTAGGAGAAATATCCCACTTGCAAGGCCCAAGGGTTCAAACAGATTGGGCTGAAACCAGGATGCTGGGTTATGCCACCAATGGGAATGGGGCTGTTCTCTATTGAGGTCATGACTCAAGGAATTTCCACACAGCACACAGATTCTTCCACACAATCACCTGTAACATGATGTAATGATGGGAATATGAATGTATGTAATAAAGGATGACATATTGTATGGTAAATATGTTTTAGCCTCTGCATTCATAGAAACTCTGATGTAACACTGACCACATGATAATATAATTCCATAATCTTCACCTCCTAAAGTCCAGCTATACATTCATTTATGGAATTCATATTATGAATTCATATTATTCATATATTAGAATGATATTCATATTTATGAATGATTCATTCTGTGTCCACTTTCAGGACAGCTTATAAATTCAATAAGACAAATTGGCTTACCATGATAAGTCAAAGGTTCATAAAGATCTCCATAAAAGTTCCGTTTCATTCAACAAGATCTATTCCTAGACTAAGTACCTGAGTACAGCTGATGTGAGACAAACTGATACAAACGATCAAGTCTGGGTCGAAACACGCATCCAAGGTCACGCGTATATCGCCGTGCGCAGATTCTGTCAAATATTTTGCATAATTTCTCGCTGTGCACAAGAGCACCACAGTCGTCGCCCGACCATTTAGAAATCTATCCCTTCCCATAGGCTTTCTACCACTTTCTTTTTTTTCGCTTTTCCGAACCGATCATCCTCTTCTTCTTTGGCTCTATATTTCTCGCCGTCTTAAAACCACGAACCAATTGATAAATGAGTTTACTTCATAATATTATAATAGCGTTCAGTTAGCTGGGGTATCACTTTGAGCTGTTAGACAACTCACTTTAATAGCAAAAAGATTTCTTACAGAGAAGGACACAATTATTATCCATTCCGTCAAATAATGCATTGTAAGTATTGATCGTCCTATTCTATAATTTAACATACCATCTTGATATTTCAATAATGGTTGCAACGTCGGCACAGTTTGGTCGATGTTTGCTAATCTGATCACTGGTATCTGTGCATGTAATTTATAACATCCCGATTACTAATTTGAAACCGATTTAACAAGCTTGGTCAGTCAACCTGATAACACTTCTCAGCTCCCGAGTTCATAGGTCAACTTGATTGATCACATGGCGTCCACAGGTCGTGCATCCGTTAACTGGACTAAGGAATGGATGCTCGACATCAGGGGATGGTTGATACTATTTGATTGACGTAAACTGAACGCAATTATCGCTGCTGTTAGCTGTGTCTCACACTAAAACAACCACTGTCATCACAGCTCATACGCCCAACAATCCGAATCAACTGATGATAAACAATCTTCAGATTGCTAGTGGGTCATTCATTTATTGCTGCCTGGTCCGCTTTGACGAATAGACAAAGAACTTTGCCCATGGTTTTAGTCCGGTCTAAAGCCAATCGATAGCCATATATCCCGTGACGGACGTGATAGCCATATATCCCGTGACGGACGTGATAGCCATATATCCCGTGACGGACGCTGTCTGAGGTGATGTTTTTGCTCACATAGCTTACGCTTTTGCAATGGCGACGGTGCTGTTGGCTCGCTGGTCGGTGTCAATATAGGGACGTGCCATTTCAATCACGATTATGCTATACCAGTAACAACTTAATACGTAAGGTCAAAGTAATTGCTTTACTGGCAGAGAGGAAAAGTATTGCCAGCCTTTCTTGTATGACTTACAATTAACAATGAGAGAAATCACAATCAGGATATAACCAAGATGTCAATATAAAAATGATTCATAATTTGATGAAAAACTAGTTTATAAATTGGTAAAATATCATCCCTCTCTGATGCACGAAGTGAGTTGATAACACTGTCATTATCCTCATAGACGTTCTGCGATAACACTGTCATTGGACTCGTCTACTTATGAGACGTCATCCTCCTCATCATTGGACTCGTCTACTTATGACACGTCATCCTCCTCATCACTGGACTCGTCTACTTATTCTCCCATCACTGGATTTGTTTAAGCAGCACATATTCCCGAATTAATTCAGTTCCGCAACCTTCTTAACTTTATCTTGTATTTTTTTCCTCAGCATTTGACGCCCTCCGTGAAAAAAAGATCAAGCACAATCCTTATCATTCGCACTATTAATGACTGTACAAAATCTCAAACATAACATTTATTCCCTCAATTGCAAGATAAATTCTACCACTGTCAGTGAATCAAACTTTGAGTTGGTGATCTCTGTGCTAATCCTAGGTAAATCGGCTAGTTCGAAGCAGCTACCAGTCAGACTGATCTCCTAGGTAAATCGGCTAGTTCGAAGCAGCTACCAGCAAATCCGATCTCCTAGGTAAATCGGCTAGTTCGAAGCAGCTACCAGCCAGTCCAGAAAGTTTCGAATAAATATTCCTCCTGTAAGGTAGGTATTGCTTAATTTAATCATTTACAAAACGATACATGCCCTTACGGTTCTCTTGCGTAGAACCTTGTCTGCGCGTGCGTGCAGCGGCCGTTCATATCCTTCAAATCAAACATTGAGCTTTGATGTCGGAGATTTGAACTTCTCAAAATTTGTGTGGCCGAATTTCATCGCCTTTGACGAAATCTTACACGTAAACAAACTCAACTTGTTCATAAACATTCATAGGTGTAAAAAATTCATTCTTCATATGTACTTTTGTGAGTGTCGTGTATGATTGCAACTCATGTATAAATTACCGGGCGTTGGTTGCCATCATCGCAGAACGTCAAATACGACTTCCCGCGGGGCTAATTAATTATTCAGTAGCTATTATTTAGGGTTCGAATTGGTTATGAGCTTGGGCCTCCTGACATTCAATAACATGTGGCCATCAACCAACAAACAATCTACTGTCGATTCTGCAATTATGAGGAGAATTTTGATTATTTTATTGGCCATACACAATAATTCTCTAACGTACGTTGCCAAAAGGCTTGACTGCGTCAGTGAACCTTTGATGAGTTACAGTATGCCGAGCACTGATGGCACTGTTTGGCTAGTGTATGCATTACAAACCGACCAAATCAAGTCTACTTTTGACCAATGGACATCGAATGCAGAACGTATCACATCGCATGTGGACTTAAAGCAAATGATGTTGGTAATGAAATACCGCATGACTGTGACTTTAAATTGTTACCCATTTCAATGGTAAATAGAAATACGGTAACAAAGCACTAGTCATGATATTCCCCGGGTGTTAAAGTATTTATCAGGATCAAAATTGGGCAACTAGATTTACGGAGACGTGTTTTTTTGGTGAATCAATGCTCAATGTAGACACCATGACCACGAGATTGATAAATGAACCATCATGTACTTGTATGTGCTACTGTTGACAGTGATATAACGAGGTTCTGTTTGTGCTCACAGTGATCGCATGCTGCCTGAATATGCTCGTAGTCGAACGGATATTTTATCATAGGAGTCGAGGTGCAAGCAACCACAAGAAAACAAGAAACTTATATAACAAACCAGATTAATTGAAACAGAATTTCCAACATATTTGATTTGCATACCTATAGGCAGTTATCGTATACCATACCTTTTGCATCAAATTATAATAATTGTCTGAACAGCGCACTTGAAGGACACATATACGTCCAATGTGAAATCTATTCGTGTCATCAGGTCATTAGTAAAAAAAAACGTTTCCTCCACCAAGAGAACCAATTCGTTCTTCATGACCGAGTGCTATCTCGACCTGGGGTGTAAAGTGAATTATCTTGGCCAACTTTTATCAAAGAGGAGGCATAGAGTATGCTTTATTCAGCAAATAGCGCTCCCTACTATTAATCTCAGCAACGACCACACGGATGTCTACCAATCATGCTGCTTTCTTTAATATGCATGCTATGCACAAAGCACTGACCTTATTACCGACTAGGTAGCCGTCCCCGCCCCCATTGTCGACCAGCAGCGCCTCCAGACTAGCCAGTACTGGTTCTGCACGCTCCAGGTACACAGGGATGGCAGCTGCAAGGTACAATCACAGTGAAATAATCAAAGCTGTATCATGATGCTTGTCCTGAGTTCAATGCACTCTTATTTAAAATTGCATCATAACGTACCTGGCTGTGTCGTCACTTGCTCCATACACCGTGCCTAGGGTGTCATACAGGTCAATGGCACCAGCATGTTAATACGGGCGCTCCCAAAAGCATCAGCTCCTCCTATTAAAGTGCCTATCGCACGGTTTTCGGTACTTCATTCATAACGTGAACAACAAACTCAAACTGGTCCAATAACCGTCGCGTCTGATCATTTATGCTGTGTTCCTGCTAGTTTGCTATGAGCCAACCCTGCCCATGACAGAAGCACCACATCCAATGTGTGCAGATGCGTGTGACCAGATCGACGGAAAGCCATTGAGGCACACTTGAGTAAGTCCTAGGTGAGGGGAGGGAACAGGAATTCTTAATTGTCTCGTGCTGGGAAGTTATCTTGTTTTGTTGTAACAACACAGGCTGGTAAAGGAACTCTTTATCTTCTGTCGGAGAAGGCGCCAGCACCACTGAACAAATTGTCAGTATACAGTATATCTGTAACGCATGTAAAATAACAATGTGACATTGTTGACTCATCCATGCGCAAATGGTTTTTTTTGTTACACCGGTTTCAATAAGCATAATGATATTGTTAATAATGACTGCTAGACTTTGTAAATATGTTTGTGTTTGAAAATAATTAAGAAATTCGTCACCGTTTTACATCACTATCTGACATATGCCTGTGTTTTTGTCTGTAAGAGAAATACGCCACTTGCAAGGTACAAGGGTTCACACAGATTGGTCTGAAACCAGGATGCTGGGTTATGCAACCAATTGGAATGGCGCTATTCTCTATAGAGGTCATGACCCTGAAGAATCTCCACACAGCGCACAGATTCTTCCACCTCTACCATTGGTTGTCAGTAGTCACAAACACATACATGATGTAGTGATATCAATATACGTAATTTGTGATGGCATATTGTATGGCAAATATGTTTTAGCTGTGTACATTCATAGAAACTCAAATGTAACACTGACCATGATAATAATACAATAACCTTCATTTCCTTCAGGTTAAATTATGCATTCATTTATGGGATAACTGATATTTCTAAAATAAAACAGCTATTGTACCTGCTGTTCTATATATGTTCTAGCTCAGAATTAATCTGCATCAACTTTGGTAAGGCCTGCTTTATGTCCAATTGCATCTCCATCTATCAACAGCAGCTAATGCACAATTAGTTGCAGTTTGATTACAATTTGTGTCAAGGAGCTTTGATACTTACGAGGCACAACGTTATTTGCGTTGACAAGAGTCGAGATTTATTTAAATATTCATGTCACATTCAGAACTTACCAAGCTTTGTTCTGCAGCCGCCCTATGTCCTGGGCAGAAGGAGCCGTGTGCAGTGGCATCGCCGGCGTCTTTACTCGCTTTATCAAAGATGTCTGAATAGCTCATTTCTGGTTCCAATCTGTCAGAAAACATTTGCCCTGCCGAAGCAACGGTGGTCTGCAAATGATCTGTGCCATCCCATGTCTCGTCGTCACTCTCCGGAAGTGATGAAATAGCGAAACTACCAGCAGCTACATGCGAGAATCGTAACGAAGATCACGCCACGCAATCAAAACGTTGCCGTATCTGACGTCATGAGGGGGCGATTAATTATTCATTAGCTCGTCGTTTCATCTTTAAAATGGAAATACGGTCCGAAAACGCGCACTTTCACGATCTTTTTGTATAGGTGATCGCTCGCAGTAAGAGTAGCACGATCCGTAGTAATTTATACTTTGAACGACAAAATGCAGTTTGTGATAACATGAGATGAAAGGACGTAAATGCCGATTTGTGGTTATTCTTTTTCATGTTGAACATGACTGGGGGGACTATTTGGAGTCAGATGCTGTGATTTTCTTTAAATGTTGGTTTATACATATACCGACTATACATATACCGACTATACATATACCGACTATACATATACCCACTATACATATACCCACTAGTCATGTACCGACTATACATATACCGACTGTACATATACCGACTATGCATATACCCACTATACATATACCGACTATACATATACCGAGTATACATATACCCACAACTAATTGTAAAAGGGGCATTTCACCTCGCAAATATGGTTTGGCATGGATATGATTCATCAGCTGTGTTGCAGTGATATAATGACTTGTACTGAGACAAATCCCCAATTATTCGATGTATTGTGCAGCTCGCTTCGAACATCATAGTAATACGGTTTTTCATCCATAGGTTTCCTATAGGTCGATACTTCAAAATACAGGATACGTAATTCATGCAACACTTTATCACGGCAATGCACATTATCAAGGACTGGTCTGACAATATCTGTACAGATATATCCTCGTTTTGTTTCAACTACAATTGAATCTCTTGATGGCAATAGTCAGATCAGTGTTTTTAAGCTATTGGACGCTTTCAACTTTTGACATTACCAGGTTGGTTAGATAGAAATGATGGCTGCATAATGAAGACACTATGATCCACATCCATACTTATTTACAGTCATGTGTAGCGGCCCAGACAGCGATTCAATATCAAAGACAATACAATTTGACATTGAAGTGACACATTATTAGCGACGTTGCTGCTATGGAACTGTGTATGAGCCTCATGTAATGCATTCAAAGGATGATGGTGTACTGACAAGGCAAATTGAATGCAACTAGTTGATCTTTCCTATATCACGCAGCTGTTGATCCAGTGTTTTATTAAATCGAACTTGTACAAAGGTATATCAATGCCAATGGTTGGGTTATACTGTATTGAACGGATAAATGAACATTGTGTACAAACTAGCTTTTTGAAGTAGCACTCGTCCATATGGGCTGACACGACCAGGTGGAGCACTCACCAACTCGTTTGTGGAGTCATTAATACCCAGACATATCTTTAGTAATTACTTGCTTGGAGTTGACCAAGAAATTGTTCAATGCAGTTCATTTGGACGTAACCTGTGGTGATTTAATGGGCGTACATCCAAATATATCCCATTAAATGCCACACCGCGAGCAATTAACACGCTGGCCCCGTGACTATAGCAACATGGCATCATATTAATATTGTCCGCAATTTAGCCATTCGGTGATACATCTTACCTGGCAACTTTCATCTGTGCAAAGCTACTCCAGGAGAATATCATTAAGTACTACATGCTTACCCTTAACATTCGCAATTTATGTCATGTCAATAATAGTATGGCACGTAAATATACAACAAAATTATGAAGTAAACGTCATGGTTTTGAACATTCCGAGGAATAAACCCGCACATGTTGATGTCATGAAATGTTCATATTATGCCGCCATTCTTTCAGCAAAATAAATAATGAAGACGTTCATGGAGATTCAAGATGGTGGCAGATAATTAACGTCAGTATGATAATCAACGTCAGTGTGATAATCAACGTCAGAATGATAATAAACGTCAGAATGATAATAAACGTCAGAATGATAATCAACGTCAGAATGATAATCAACGTCAGTATGATAATCAACGTCAGTATGATAATCAACGTCAGAATGATAATCAACGTCAGAATGATAATCAACGTCAGAATGATAATCAACGTCAGTAATAATCAACGTCAGTATGATGGTCAGTCATATGATAATCAACGTAGGATTAAACGTCAATGCAACTGCAAGCAACTGCCCTTGCGTCTGTAAGCTTCTGGTAGCTGTTTTGTGTGGTGTCAGGAACTTTACCCATTCAAAACATAAAAGCCTGAATTATGATGAATATTTGGTCTTGTGGCAAGTTATAAATATTTTCACAATGTTTTGATCAAATGCAATTACATGCAATAAGTATGAATCAATGCTGAATGTGAAGGCCCAGTTTTCTATATCTTAGTACAATACAGTCGAGGCTGTCGCGTTGATTGCGAGGCGTCTTTACACAAATAAGCAAATATTATTATCTCTTTTGAAATCCCCTTTTCAGCCATATTAATCACCAATGGCCTGCGTTCATATAAAACAAAGGGTGAGCTAATAAGCTGCCTACTTACATTGCTTTGGTTAATACAAAGGTAACGCTGCGTTTGGTGTTTGTCGGCAATGTAAAAGGCCTTTTTTGGCCTGATAACTCATTTGGTATAAAGACCTGCTCGTTGCAAACAAATGTGGTAATGCCACTGCCAATTAATTCGTTACTAGTGGTATAGGGTATATTTAGCGCAATAATAAGACTTTATCTTATAAAGGCTTATCGGTATATTACCTTATTTTCATTAGTGTGTTGATTAGTGTGGCTTGATCTGTGAGTAGAAAATGATGCTAGGTGGGTTTGGGTGCCAGAGAAGACAATATCTTTGATGCAGCTAAATTGTGATGTGAGATTTGCAATGTTCACTTTTATATTATTATACAGCGACAAATGAATTTGGCTGATGTGTTGTCGTTAACGTCAACGAGACATATGTGTCAAATACCGACCGGACACCATCGACGGGTATCTCTAAGTTATGAGCAACTATTGTCGTGCTGTGCTTTATGTAAGGCAGATAGGATATTCGTACCATGTTACCAGAGCACGGAACTAATTAATTTTGTTCACAATTTTCGAGCCATAATTGCCCCAGATTTACAGAACGAATAGAGATATCTTTTACTAAATTAATCGAGATACCCGTCTCTGAATGAATAGAGGTACGTTTTACTGAACGAATAGAGGTTTCTTTTACTGAATTGATCGGGAATGAATAGAGGTACGTTTCACGTTAGGAACATATTCCGTATGGCAAATCGGTGTAATTTACCAGCAAGTACCTCACAAGTAGTTAACCGTTGAAGTACACGCGTAGTACAGTGAAGTAATAGAATTAGGTGGCCGATCTATAGTTGCAAGTCATAATAGTGAAAGGAATTATCAAGGCAAGTATGTAAATAACACAGGCTCTAATTATACCTCTACGCTGTGTATTACTGTGCAGTAACGGCATATCGCACCAATATAAGTCAATCGAAGAATACGCACATCGTTGATTGATCAACGCAATCGTTTTGTTTGTGCATATAGGGGACTGCAGTAGTAATAGAGCTTCTTGCCCCATTCTTACCATGCACAGATTGACTTTTTAACTCTGGCCGAGGTCCATCGTCCTTCAGGACAGGCGCCGAGCAAGCTTCTCGCATATATGTCAGATGTGCTACATGATGAGTCATACAAATATGCTTCCATGAATTTACCCCCCCCCCCCCCCCCCCACTACCTCTCCCCTCCCTCCAACGTTCGGTATTTGACATTTAACAGAACCAGCTGAACACAGAAGGGTAATACAACTAGCATTGTACCGACCGCACACACACACACACACACACACACACACACACACACACACACACACACACACACACACACACACACACACACACACACACACACACACACACACACACACACACACACACACACACACACACACACACACACACACACACATCATAGCTCTTGTATACCTATGTCTTTCATCGTTTATAACTGCATTCCGTAGCAACATAGCAGTGACTTATCACAGAATAATATGCCAGGTATGAAATAAAGGTTCTTGACATTTAGTAATTGTGAATCATGTGATGGGGACGAGGCCAAGTTTGAACAATAGCAGGAGTAAGGTTACGACGGACCCCCACAGACTAAGGCGGACGTTATGACCGGAGTAGGAGGCGATCTATAACGTTTTTGACGTGTACGGTGCAATTGAAAAGACACATGGGTATGGATAAGTTAATTCAAACTTAATCACACCAAATACTCGTTTGCAGCGACATATACATATAATCCATACGCGGCAGACTGAATAGAGCTGTAGAAATCGTATACAATTGGTGACAAATACGGTCTTGGCAAGGAGACATCTCCTTTTCGTGCTCAGCGATTTTCCTATTGAAGACCTAAATTACAGCAACTTGACCATACAGTATATTGTTGTCTGGTGACATGTAAGCAGTTAGATGTAGATTTCATCGAAGCCCAACAGCTGCTTTCTACTTTATCTGAGAAGAAGCGTCGCTTGATTAGCTGCAGCTCATCCGATATAGTATATGGTCTTCTATAAATCGGTTATTCCCAATTCGCGCAGAAAAACAAATTATAATAGAATAATGCGATATAAAACACTACATCTGATTTAATGGGTGTTTCACTGCGTATAAATGACAGAATATCACTTGAGATCTCTGCCACTCTGATTTCATAAGTTCATATTTCTGTTTTATTCCCCAAGCAGCGCTTAAGACTGTAAGTCAATGTTCACAGCAGACTGTTCAGGATATAAACTAATCAAAGTCAAGCGTTTCGATGATATAGTCGCTTATTGTAAAAACGACTTTTCACTGCTCGAGTCGAAATAGGTGGTCGATGATAGCATGAACTTTTTATGCATGGACTGTTGCTGTTGCTGAGCTTTAGATCGATGAAATGCAAACGTCACCCCAGATGGTCAGATAAAATACATGCAATAATGTTTAATGCGAGTGTCTTACATAAGAAATGAGAACACTGCGTATGTCCAAAATTGCATTGCAGCCATGTGCTGATGATCCTGTAATGGATTTCACGTAAAACAGTTACTTTGGAACGGTTTGTACTCTTGAACGTGCAATGAATATTTCGCAGTACACTTTTGCAGCAGGGATTTGAATAATTTGATTAACTAGAAGGGGTGATGACTGTATCATTCGTTTGGGTGGGATGTGATCCATACAATGCATTTTTTTCCACACACTCGATATTTACCAACACCGTTCTAGTCAAAATAATGGGTTAAGGTGGTGTTGTTTCAGTGATATAATATACTTGTGCAAGGCTCACCAGTCCAACTGGTACCAGTATGACACATGAGCCGAAATACAATGCACTCAATACATATCTAGGCAATGAGAATGATAGCTCTAAAATGCAGTTACTGGGTTGGTGGCACGAACCTACGTGACAGGGACCCGGGGGCCATTGGCCCCTAAAAATGCTTGAGGTTGCTATGGGTTCTATCCAAGGGGCCCTAATAGGCTCCCATTGTGTCGAACCTAATTCGGTTGGAAAAGAATTATCAGAACATCGCCCAATTTGCGTGATGATCAATGCCGATAATAGTCTACAAATTAAATCGGCGCTTTTTTGTGCAGTTTTGCTCTTATTACAATGGTTTGTTCACATTTCACATTGGATTTTCATGCCCAAAAAGCATTTAATGTTATATACCATACAATACCTTTCCTACAATACCCTCAATATTTGTTCGAGGCGATGATAAATCACAAGCCCAGAAAAGGAGGTATTTGTAGATGTATATATTTTTAACGCCCAAGATGACCTATATGTAATACACATACGCCATAGATATAATAACACATGATTCCTACAGTCATCGTATCACGCGCTCCGACCAGCAGAGCCATCTCGCCGACCAAGGAGGACTGGCTCTGACAGATGTCCGTACGAGTGCTCCAACATGACGCGCCTTCAAAGTGCTCCAACATGGCGCGCCTTCTAAGTGCTCCAACATGACGTGCGTTCTAAGTGCTCCAACATGACGTGCCTTCTAAGTGCTCCAACATGACGCGCCTTCTAAGTGCTCCAACATGGCGCGCCTTCTAAGTGCTCCAACATGACGCGCCTTCTAATGCGCCAACATGACGCGCCTTCTAATTGTACCAACATGGCGCGCCTTCTTATTGGACGTCAGTGATGACGTCAATCTGCAAATCATTACGCAACCCTTTGTCGAAGGCGAGCATCAATTAGTCTCTGCAGCATGGATATCGTGCGTCATTTTTATTGTGGATCGAAATGCTTCCCGCTTATTAAAATGACGTTCGCTTGTGTCTTATACTGCTACGTGGTCGTGATTTAATGTCTACGTTTGCTGTATTTGTGGCCGTTAATCCATGTACAGGGGGCTCTGTTATACAATACTTACCTCTTTTTATCCCTTGCAACAACATTATGAATCCGCAATTCTGAAGATGTCCAGTAAACCTATGGCAATCCGGAAATCAAGCGTCTGCTTAGAGATCGCCATTCTTGTAACCAGCATACAGATTGGCAATCAGCTATTGCACATCACTCGAGCACAAATTAGTTATGTTGATTTTAGGACACTTGAAGTTTCGTTACTTCAGCCTCATGGGTAATAAGTCGGCACTTTGACGGCTAGGATATCAAAACGTTTGCATCCACTACCATATTTGGGTCATATTCGAGTGGTCACAGCTAATCGCGCCATACTATTTCACATTATTACAATTATTCGATAATCACATTTTCGCCTTTAGATACCCTAAATATTCGAACATCCACACGGTTGATATGCCGACATATATATTCATCTGGCATTGGGCACAGTCGCTAGGATGAGGAGCTCGATCCATTTCACTGCATCTTTTATCAAACATAAACAACTCCGGTAGGTGAAGCGAGAATATTGCATAGATTTCACATCAAAATAAACTTGATTACTGAAATGTATTTTGCATTTTTGGTCTTCAACATCAATGACCCCTTCCAAGCAAAGCTGATTGATGATGATTGATGTTCTGTAAGGGGATTCTGCAGCTGATTGATGATGATTTGATGTTCTGTAAGGGGATTCTGCAGCTGATTGATGATGATTGATGTTCTGTAAGGGGATTCTGCAGCTGATTGATGATGATTGATGTTCTGTAAGGGGATTCTGCAGCTGATTGATGATTGATGTTCTGTAAGGGGATTCTGCAGCTGATTGATGATGATTGATGTTCTGTAAGGGGATTCTGCAGCTGATTGATGATGATTGATGTTCTGTAAGGGGATTCTGCAGCTGATGGGGACAGCCACAGTAGACTAAGACGCTTATGCATGAAGGCAATTTATGACATCGGATAGCATTGTAGGGCAGTCTCCATCCAAATCCGTTCTCCCGCTGGAGGGACAATGTGCATGTTCACTTTGTAACATTGTACCAATAATCCACAATGACGAATTATAGGTTTAACTTTACAAATCAAACATATTATATCACTGCAGACAATCTATGCGTTGGCCTAAAGTAGAATCACGTAAACTGTGGGCTGGTACAAACTTGAATCTAATTAGACCATTTGATGGCAGTCAAGGACTTCGGAAGATGGAGGATCTGTCAAATTAAAACCTGGTCTCTGGAGTTTCAAACTTCTGCAGGAGGTGATTACATCAACAGGTCTTAGTCCAGAGGTTGATGCCGCAGATGGGGTTATTACCCTCACAATTCCTCACCATGGGGCTGCCTTCATTTCAGACGGTGTGTTAAAAAAGTTGGGTCTTGATGATGGCCAGTGTAGGCGATTAATTCCTTCAGGTACTTACACAGGTGACTGGCTCATCTACTTTAGCATCTTCAACACACTTTATGTTCACCCCGATCAAGTCAGTACCACGCACAACATGCTAGATGGTGCGCCCACTATGCTTCTTGAAGTTGTTGGCTTAGAGGAAGGCTCTTTCGGTGATACTATAACCACGAGCATCGCTAATGCTGCACTAAAGCGTGTTACTAGCGGAACTGTGCATGAGTTGAAGGTTCAGTTACGGGATAATAAGGGACGGTTATTGGACAACAAAAAAAGACAGACCTCTCTGAATATGCAAAGAAGGCCTTCGTAGTGGATAAATCTGGTGGTACTATGTCTGGAGGCATTAACATGCAAGGTAACAAAATACGTCGGCCGCAGAACCCCACCTCAGCAAAAGATGCTTCCAACAAACAGTATGTTGACCGCCAAAAAGAGGCGACCATCAGAAAATCCACCCAGAAGCCAATAATAACGCTTTGGGTAGAAAAAAGTGGCCCCTATTTGGATGAAGAAACTTGGGGCGATTGGTAGGCGATTGGTGGCTCACTCGAAAACGATTGTGGGTATACCATGTATACCTATCGCGTGGTAGGGTATTACGCATGGGGGAGGCTGCATCAGTGAGCCATCCTCCAAGAGTAGGTCTAAAAATAAATGAAACTGTTTGAGTGATGATCAAACGTTAACAAAGATTTCAAAATATCGTTATGCTACCAAAGCCTACGACCCGTCTATAGAGTTGAATGATGGTGATATTATCAATTTCTGGGGGGGGGGGGGGACATATTTGTAGATGATGTATGGTGTTATATCACTCAGAATTGAACTTGATTTATACCATTCCTGAGTTGAAGTTTCAGTAATGGGACAATAAAGACTGCTTAGTGAAGATGTCAATAAAAACGAGTATCTATGGACATGGACAAAAAAAATGGATCAGGGCCCCAACCCAGCGGGGGGGGGGGGGGCACTTGGCCTTATTCTGGATAGGGGTGTGCCGCGGGACCTCGAAAACCCGTACCCGTCGTACAAGGTCAAAATGGCCAAAAACATACCCCGTCGTACAAGGTATTATGCAAATGTATAACCCGTCGTACAGATTGAAGCTGAAAAACATACCCCGTCGTACAAGTATGAGAGGCCGAAAAAGCATACCCCGTCGCGCGGCACATATATACTACCTCTATACACTTAAGTGCCCCCCCCTCCGGGGACCCCAACCTCTCTGAATATGCAACAAAGACCTATGTATCTATTGGTGACTCACAAAAATTGCATAAAGATGGCGGTACTATGACTGGTGACCTTGAAATGAGAGATAATAAAATTCTTTGGTTGAGAGCCCCAACATCACAAAAAGATACTAATAAAAAGCATGTTGATGACAAACATAGATTGCAGCACAGGGGCAGGAGACAATATGTACATACACGGACGAACCCTCTCATTAATATTTTAGCAGAAGCAAGTGGCCCCCTTCGCCGAGGATATGAGTGGTCATTTGGTGATGGGGTCAGGGGTCAAACCTCACGAGACTCAAGCTGTGGATATACCATGTTGTCAAGTGGTAAGATCATTTGTATTGGGCTGTCTTTTGGTGAAACGGATATTATAACAGTTGTTCCTGTTGGACTAATTAATTGGACTTGACTTGTGAAACGACAACCAACCGTTCCGATGGCGCCGTTATAATTTTTTCAGTCGGCGACTGACAATTAAGGTTAAAAAATATGATCAGATCCGCATTCTAGCGCAGAGCAAATTGAATACCATTGCTGACATTGTATCGACAGCACTTGAAGATGGTAATATCTCGGATCAGCTGAGGTCACAAAATATACTCAAATAAAAGGGGGAATTAAGACTACAGCTGTAAAAGCATACCAGACTGTTTCAATAGATGACAAAAAGGCACTGATCCAATGTGGGAAAGACGAAGCATTAGAAGGCATCAGAAAAAATTGGGTGCTCCTGTTTCTATACCGTCTAGCAGACTGTGAATGATATCGACTCACCTCAGTTCACAGAGTGATTTCATTGCACGAACATTTTTTGCACTGTATATACCGGCCTATTGAATGAACGAGGGTGTTAGGTATAGAAACCGAAACAGAAGAGCATGCTGCTGAGCTTGAAGGTTGTGTGAAATAGTTGAAATTAGATATAGATTATCTGAGAGAAGAGAAAATAAACTTAGAGATCGAGCTGAGAGATGTCCTCAGTGATTTTAAGACTAAAAACGATGACCTTGTGGAGCGAGTGAAACATCTAGTAGAGCTTGTCAGCGGGTGTGGTACGCAGGCCACGAGCTTGTGATGTCTGACGAGGGCGAGAAAAGAAAGGCAAAGGGAATGAAGAAAGTTGTGGTAAAGAAACACCTACGCCACGCACAGGACATGGAAGCAATTCCGTCATGGTATGAACATGCTATGCGGTGATAGTCACAAGATATATGGTCAGCGTGTCAACAAGTTGTCACTCACACCGTTTGACTCAAAGCAGTGGATAGCAGCAAACGGAGTTGACACCTTGGCCTATTGGCCCGATCCGCCTACCTGTAATTACTTACCAGCTGCATAGCCATGTTGGGGTCACCTTAGAAAACAAGAGGCCCATGGGTACATGGGGGAACTTGGTGAACTGCATCCAAACAATTGAAAAATATATCGAGCAGGAAGTAAAAATCGAAACGCTGTTTAGGCCGTAAATAGTAGTGTAGTATAGATGAGCGCCAGAACCCCCACTCTCTATACTACTCCTTGAACGATAGACGCGTCTTATTGTATCAATCATTTATGGCTTGATTGTGAATGGTTATGATTTTTTTCTCTGATCAAGCAAGTTCACCAATGCTAAGAAACTCGTGTGACATCATTTTCAAGGTCAAGGTCACACCCTCAAATATTTTGTCTATTTAGCTTGTGGAAGATAATAAACATGCGCACCAATTTGACAGTTGAGATGCTTATTGGTGTCTTATTATTGTATCTTGTCTCTGTGATGTCGAAGGAATGAATTGCAAGCAACATTACAGCATTCTTTAAGACTGCTGGTGTACCTCAATATTTCTTGTATCAGTATTAAATTTTTCTTGTGAGTGAATGGTTGTGAGTGAAGATTTCAACAAATAAAGATAGCCATTGAAACTAGTTTTTGTACTTCCATCCTGTGTTGATGCCAACCAATGGGACTGGTGTGTATTGTGTTTTCTTGTTAACACTGCAACTTTTGAAGCTGGGTAACTCTGGCTGAAAATGCTCCTACCTCAGGCTTGTCTCTCCGTGAGAACACAGCTTTACTGAGCAAACATGACGGCCACAAATAAGAGCAACCACCTTCAACACAACCAATCCAAATGATAGAGGCCAGAGCAAATTGGAGCGGTAAACACAGACTGCTTGGGGCAAGGTAGAAAAAGGTTATGGGAGGAAACATGCAGGTTATTACTGTAAATTAAATAACAAATAGTTTCATAACACAAAGTTTCATAACACCTAGATGAAAACCCAAAACAGTTGTCTTGTTTTAAATAATGTGTTATTTTATTCTTGGAGTTCATTGTGTATTTACTGTTATTTACATTATACAAGAAGCAATATAAAAAAAGACTATGATGGATCACACCAGCGCGTGAGTCATTAATGGATCACACCAGCGTGTGAGTCATTAATGGATCACACCAGCGCGTGAGTCATTAATGGATCACACCAGCGCGTGAGTCATTAATGGATCACACCAGCGCGCGAGTCATTAATGGATCACACCAGCGCGCGAGTCATTAATGGATCACACCAGCGCGTGAGTCGTCAATGCATTCATGTCGTGTATACTATCACATTACAGTATCTTGTATCTTAACTTGAACCTACGCCCCTGAATCTCACTTCTAAAAATTACAAGAAACACTTTTTACCTGAAATTTCATGATAAAAAATATAGACTTAAACAATTGTTGCGACCTCATAGCACCAGTTATGAAATGAATAAGCGCGAGTTCTAACACTAGGGTAGGTGTTATATAAGGAATGTAGGAGTAATACAACTCACAGCTGGACAGCCAAATAATGTGAACAACATCATGTGATGAACATACCTCCTGATTTGGCAACTACATCCAAACCATCGCTGAGGTCGACAACGCTAAAGCAGACAATGGTTGCCATGACATCATTGATAAGGCCTTATAAGGTGAATAATTACATACATGTTGGCCTTAGTGATTGTAACCATGGCAATACTCGGCAAATTCCACATTTGTGTAGAACCGAATGGTAGAGCATTTACTTAACAGCTGTGATTAGAGACAGACCACATACCCGTCAATCTGTTACCCCTCTCTATGGAAATTACACCAACAATTAGTTAGGTAGCCCAATTCTTAATGTTAGCCATTAACTCCGAGAAGAAAACTCATTAACTCTAAGATTTCTAGCATTAGCGACATAAGGCCATTAACCACACCGTCTTTCCGCACGTATATTCAGTGTAAACAAATATGGATTACCCATTGTAATCTGGATTACCCATTGTCTGAAGTGCTAACAAACTAATTGCAAGCACTGGTAATGGATGCCATTATACCCCAAGCATGAAATATCCCATAAAGCTTTAGCAATCAGTCCTGCCTCATGCCTTCTGGAGGATCACCAAGCCCCGCTGCCTGGACTCCCAGCAGAACACCGCAGTCAATACATCTATCTAATCCGTAAGCTTTGTGCAGATTTTGTGCAAAAAAGAAGTGGAATATGGCACCAGGATAAAGTTCAAGTTGTACTGTAGCTCAAATGTTAATGTAGCCAAAAATGGGGGCCTCAATTTGGATTCATTCTGCTACACCAGAATTGCGGTCATTCCATACAAAGCAAAATCAAGTGGTAGAAAATATTCTCATTCTGAAAGACATTTATTACACATAAATTAATTGTCCTATGCTTCTTATGACCTTGACCTCTTGTAGGCCATACACATTGCTTACCTCTCATCTGGGTACATGTCATTCATCAGCAACATATTTATAATATCATCACATATACTCATATGTGAAAGGTAGATAATTCACTTTGTATTAACCTACAATAATAGGATAGGCTGAGTGTTTTGTACAACTTCCCTAAGGATCAAGAAGAGCTCTTTTCACTGACAAGACATCGGGGTCTAAGGGATTCACACAATATGGTAGCCTACATGGCAAATACAGGCTGTCCCAGTAACAAATAACATCTTAGCCAATGTTATGCATCAAAATAACTGTTACACATTTATTCTACTCTAAATTCTCATCAACTCATCTCTCATCAAATGTGCATTCATATCATCTTTGTTCACAATAAAATCATACATCATTGCCCAAGTTAGCCAGTCCACATGCCTTAGTGAACGGGAACTTCTTTTTCTTGCCTGCATTAGATTGTTTTTCTAGCTTTTCCCGTGCTTTTTGTTCATGCTCCAGAGCTTTCCTTTCCTTCTCCATTGCACTACGTAGTTCTTTAACACGCTTGCGAATCGTGTCTCGGTCTTTACCACTGCTAACCCCTAGAACCTGTAACATGCCCATCGTACATCAAGCAATTGTGATAACACACACAATCATTAGAATTTTCCTCCCTAAATATTCAATAGCAACAACAAAGTTGCTTAAATAATTTGCTAAACATGCCAATGAAATCTAATGAATATTATGCAGCCATTGATATGACTGGTTGCCCAAGAAAGCATCAAACGGTCGTCTGGACAAATCTCTAATTTTCTAGCAAGTTGATACAATATTATCCCGTAGACTACGCTATGTTCATCGGTGAAGTAGCTTTTGGGTCACTTAACATCTCTGCTCCATTGCTACACAGCCATGGCTGCTCAACTTACTGGCAACATATGGAGACAGGGCCACTACCTTAAGTCGGTTGCTGTCAATGGCCAGAAGACTGACGCCATCTATGTTATTAGCCATAAACTCCTGAGCATATTGGTCGAGCTCCAACGCCAGTAGCCAATGGCAGACTTGCTGTGGACTCCATTCATGCACAGGACTAGCCTGATAGGCTACACTCTTTTTGGAAGCGGAACCAGTAGAAGACACTGACGAATTCTGCTCACAGTTTATCAAAGTAATATTTGAAGGTTATTGTTGGCGATTCTTTGATTTGAGCAGCCTAGCAGAGAGGGAAACATCATTGTAGTAGTTCCATCATCCATACTTTCACCTGACAATCAAATTAACTTACATCATCTGCTGTGAGGGTAAAGTCATATTTCTGAGCTCGATTATCTAGGTCGTATTCCGCCACCATATTGGCCGAGGCACTCAGATTATCTGCAGCATCACACAAGGTCACATCATACACATCCCATCACAGGTAAACATAAGTTAGGTTATCTGCAGCACTACCCAAGGTCACATCATACACATTCAATCACAGCTAAACATAAGTTAGGTTATCTGCAGCACTACCCAAGATCACATCATACACATTCAATCACAGGTAAACATAAGTTAGGTTATCTGCAGCACTACCCAAGGTCACATCATACACATTCAATCACAGGTAAACATAAGTTTCTATGTAAGTCAGTCGATCATAGCGGCAATTACTCCACCAGAGGTCGTGAACCTCCCAGAGGTCGTGAACCTCCCCTCAGGTATATCATACCGTGCACGTGATCATTTACAAAGTAACA
Source organism: Urechis unicinctus (assembly GCA_034190875.2). Classification (NCBI taxonomy): domain Eukaryota; kingdom Metazoa; phylum Annelida; class Polychaeta; order Xenopneusta; family Urechidae; genus Urechis; species Urechis unicinctus. Next base: position 5,200,474 of record CM067348.1, on the reverse strand, counting down.
CGTATCTAAACACATCAAAAGAGATCATACTTACTGTATCTTCATATTAAGTATTGATTATTCATTAGGTCTATTGGACGACCACAAAATTGAAACATGTACTGCTAACACCAAGATATGACAGGGTATTTCTGTTCCAGTCAAATGTTTGCTCTCTATAACTTCAGAACGGCAGCTATTGTGCCTTTCCCACAGTGCACCCTAATGCCAAATCAATGCGCTCAACAGTAAAATCTCTCCCCCTTTAGCTTTCTCGACTGAGTTTGCACAAGTGTTGAGTAGATGATTCATTGTTTGGACACTGAATCGTTGAAATAACCAAAGCTACCCAAACCCATTGAGAATCTCCACAGATATCACATCAAACACACACAACCTAGAATACCGAGTGAATTTAGTCAAAGAAGAGAAATTAGACAAACAAAAGTTGAATATGAAAGCAAAGAAAACAAATAGCTTGAACATGTAAGTACCGAGTAAGCAGAAAAGGAAAATCAGAAATGGCTGTATAAGAGAAATAAACTTATATGGAAGAAGCTTGTGTGTACACCATAACAAACCATGAGTTGATATTAATATGTGAGGCAATATAGCCAGGCAAATGGTACAAACATGCTGGTTTACGGATTCATAATGATTTATCATTAAGGGACACAGCAGCAGATTCCCCCGCATGGAAGAACATTGTCTCAAGAAACCGCACAATACTCAGAAAATAGCCAAGCAAACTACAAGTATTGTTAACCTACCAGCTTAATGGTCAGAGTTTTGTGTGTGTCACTTGAGACTGAGTTTTAAGATAGCCCTTCAGCACCAACTCTTACTATATTTAGCATTAGAAGCATGACCCAACAAGGAAGCATGAAGCGCAGTAGATGTATACAGCATCATGCTTCTTCATGCTAGCTGGGGTGAACCCCCCAGGCAAGCAGGATAGTTCTGCTCCAAGGATGTTACGATAAAAGAACCATCACTGTATACAAGAACCCTAATATGATGCATGGGTTGCATCCATTAAGAGCCTGTTGAGTACCTACCTGTACTGTGTGTGTTTAAGTGGCCCCGACCATATCCAGTATCCAGTGATCTGGTCGAGAGCAGAGCTATGCCACCAGAGTCAGCACTAAAGTCATTGGGCACAGGCTTCTTGGAGATCAACTGGATTCCACCAGCTTTGCTTGCCTTCCCGGAAATGAGCGCCTTGGGTTGACCGGCTGCATTGGGTGCTGCACCGGCATACACTCCACTTAGTACTCGCTTCTCCACTCATAGGGTGGAGAGGGTGGGAGACGAATGGGGGGGGGGGGGGGGGGGGGGAGCAGGGAGAGGAGGAGAGTTCCATGGATGGGGCATGATAAGAGGGGTTTTGTCACTGGATGGTTAGTCAATAGGGGGGGGGGGGTTTTTCTACGTTATGGAAGGGGTTTGTTGCCGGGTGGGAAGTCAATGGCAGGGGTTCTACATTATGGGAGGGGTTCATTGCTGGGAGGGAAGTCAGTGGGAGGGGCTTCTATATTATGGGAGGGGTTTGTTGCTGGGTGGGAAGTCAATGGGGGGGGGGGGGGGGGGCATTGCTACATCGTGAGAGGGGCGCATGTGTTTGTGTTTCTGCCAATGGATGGGCAGGGAATGTTACTTGAGTAGTACAAGAACTAGACTACGAGCCAGTAAATTCCCTGCTGCATCAGCGTATACACTGGTGAGGAATATGGGTCGTGGATGGCAGAAATACGGTTAATGGATTATTTGTTCACTGGTTGTTTGTGACTGGGAATTGAACTGAGGTTTACAATCACTGTTTATTACATGAATATATCTTAGGGCGTTGGTGATTATATTAACGCGACTTTGCCAACTGATGATGGCAACATGTCAGGTGAAACCTGGCTGTGATATATAGATATATGCAGCCCCGTCTGGGTTTAGCAGCATCAGCTTGGCAAAACACAACTAGTACAAATGCACTGAAGAACTGAAATAATAAATTGAGTCAGAAAGCAGAGGACTATCACACTGCTATTGGATAAGTATCAGACACTAGTCTCACAGACACAGTTAGTATCAAGTGCAAGTTTTTAGGTAGAATATAAGAGTGCGGAACTCATAAAGGTGCATAATTTAAGTCTTATGTAAGTAAAACCGTCCACCGTAGCTAGCAAAAATGACCTCTTGCAAGATTTGGACTCCCAAGTTTTATATAAGTTGTTAACACTTTATCGTCACATATGTTGTCATCAAGGAATATGGAAGTAGACCTTGTGAATGTTATGCTTGTAAGCTACACTGAACATGTTATGCTTGTAAGCTACACTGAACATGTTATGCTTGTAAGCTACACTGAACATGTTATGCTTGTAAGCTACACTGAACATGTTATGCTTGTAAGCTACACTGAACATGACATGCTTGTAAGCTTCATTGAACATGTTATGCTTGTAAGCTACACTGAACATGATATGCTTGTAAGCCACACTGAACATGATATGCTTGTAAGCTACACTGAACATGATATGCTTGTAAGCTACACTGAACATGACATGCTTGTAAGCTACACTGAACATGACATGCTTGTAAGCTTCATTGAACATGTTATGCTTGTAAGCTACACTGAACATGTTATGCTTGTAAGCTACACTGAACATGACATGCTTGTAAGCTACACTGAATTGAACATGTTATGCTTGTAAGCTACACTGAACATGAAATGCTTGTAAGCTTCATTGAACATGTTATGCTTGTAAGCTACACTACATGTTATGCTTGTAAGCTACACTGAACATGCAGTAAGCTTCACTGAACATGATATGCTTGTTGAACATACATGCTTGTAAGCTTCAGAACATGTTATGCTTGTAAGCTACACTGAACATGACATGCTTGTAAGCTACACTGAACATGACATGCTTGTAAGCTTCATTGAACATGTTATGCTTGTAAGCTACACTGACATGTTATGCTTGTAAGCTACACTGTTATGCTTAAGCTTGAAGCTACACTGAATATGAACACTTCATGAAATGTTATGCTTGTAAGTACTGAACATGTTATGCTTGTAAGCTACACTGAACATGACATGCTTGTAAGCTACACTGAACATGATGCTTGTAAGCTACACTGAACATGTTATGCTTGTAAGCTACACTGAACATGACATGCTTGTAAGCTTCAACAACATGACATGCTTGTAAGCTACACTGAACATGACATGCTTGTAAGCTTCATTGAACATGTTATGCTTGTAAGCTACACAACATGACATGCTTGTAAGCTACACTGAACATGACATGCTTGTAAGCTACACAACATGATGCTTGTAAGCTTCATTGAACATGTTATATGCTTGTAAGCTACACTGAACATGATATGCTGTAAGTAAATGACTGAACATGTTATGCTTGTAAGCTACACTGAACATGTTATGCTTGTAAGCTACACTGAACATGTTATGCTTGTAAGCTACACTGAACATGTTATGCTTGTAAGCTACACTGAACATGTTATGCTTGTAAGCTACACTGAACATGTTATGCTTGTAAGCTACACTGAACATGACATGCTTGTAAGCTACACTGAACATGTTATGCTTGTAAGCTACACTGAACATGTTATGCTTGTAAGCTACACTGAACATGTTATGCTTGTAAGCTACACTGAACATGTTATGCTTGTATGCACTGAACATGTTATGCTTGTAAGCTACACTGAACATGACATGCTTGTAAGCTTCATTGAACATGATATGCTTGTAAGCTACACTGAACATGATATGCTTGTAAGCCACACTGAACATGATATGCTTGTAAGCTACACTGAACATGATATGCTTGTAAGCTTCACTGAACATGTTATGCTTGTAAGCTACACTGAACATGTTATGCTTGTAACTGCATGGTCACTGAAAGCTTCACTTATGCTTGCTTGTAAGCTACACTGAACATGTTATGCTTGTAAGCTACACTGAACATGTTATGCTTGTAAGCTACACTGAACATGACATGCTTGTAAGCTACACTGAACATGATATGCTTGTAAGCTACACTGAACATGATATGCTTGTAAGCTACACTGAACATGACATGCTTGTAAGCTTCATTGAACATGTTATGCTTGTAAGCTACACTGAACATGGTATACTTGTAAGCTACACTGAACATGACATGCTTGTAAGCCACACTGAACATGTGATGCTTGTAAGCTACACTGAACATGATATGCTTGTAAGCTTCACTGAATATGTTATGCTTGTAAGCTTCACTGAACATGTTATGCTTGTAAGCCACACTGAATATGATATGCTTGTAAGCTTCACTGAATATGTTATGCTTGTGGAGAAGCCTATCTTGCATGAGGTCTTCTTTATGCAGACATGACAACTTGTATAAGAGGCAGGTGCCACACTCTAACACAAATTACACATATTGCAACAATTCCAATCTATATGAATCATTCAAAACTTTGCAATCTGTATGAAAAGCTGTAAAAGCTATCCCCAAACTACACCCAAGCTATGTCACGTAGATTGAAATGGAAGAACCATGATCACCCAAAGAGAAGCCCATATCACTTGTGGAAGTCAAACGTACCCATGGAAGAGTGATCCTGCCGCGGTCGTGAGGATATCAGCATGACACCACCTTCCTGTGTATCAGGCGATACGTGGGGGATTTCTGCCCCCATTGACGGGAACATTGGCTGCGATGGGTCGTACGATGATTGGGATATACTGGAGGTGTCTGATTGGTCATCCCTAATCGAAATAGAATAGAGATGACAAATATTAGAATATGCAAATAGGGGTTAGCATATGCAAATTGCGGACTATCATATGGAACCAATTGCTATTATCATTTGAGGTACAAAAATAAATGAGTCAAAGATACTTAAGAGGATGCAGTTAGAATTGTACAGTACTGTGGTCGAATTATTAATTCTTCTGATTCACTAAAAACATGTTAATAAGAATGTCAAAATAAGCATGTTTATAAATTGGGTATGGCTTAGTCGATTTAACTGTGTATGATTAAAAACCTCTATCATTAATTGAAATAAACGAGCTGAAATTTAATAACCACCTATTACTGCTATAACCATAACCACATTACTATAACCATGCGGTTATAAACAAACCCTACATTATGCAATGGACTGGGTAAACATCCCCTAAAACAAAATGAGGAAGCAATGTACAAATAAACTTGAGCATTTGAAGATTGCCAAACCACAACAGACTCCATATGGGAGAAAGCAATCGAAGACTGCTAATTTACATTGGAATATTATTCCAAAAATGTAATAATTGCTGTAATCTAACTGTTAGCATAGCTTGGCAAACTGTCAAATATTGTTGGGTTAGTATGGAGCACGCAAGTAAGGCTGCAATGGGTGTATGTGTTGATTACGATCACACTATGTGGGAAAAGTTCTATGCGCAGTACAGTAGCTGATCAAATACTTTGTAATTGGCATAATACTGAACCTGAGATGAACCCAACCTATCTCTGATGGCATCATCTCTTAGCTGCCTTGAGCATGCGGAAAGCTGCCACACACATCATCCGTCCGCTTCCACTTACCCTGCATGGCTGTCATCATCAGACTGATCCTTGCTGTCTCCGATCCCTTCTAATGAACCATTTCCTACAGCTGTCAATGTTGCCACACTCTCATCTCCAACACAACCCCCGCCTGGTTTGCTATCAATGTCATCCAGCCTTGTTACATTTTCTTGTGTTTCAATTTCTTCGATTTCCACATATGTATCCTCAGAGAGTACAATAACATCTTCAGTAGCCACATCTTTCGGAGCTCGATTAGCCAGCACATCTTTTGGGTCCACGCCAATAACAAACTCATAGTCATCCAAATCCGAGTGGTCATCTCCAACGACACCTGTGTCTTGTGCCGAGGATCCCAGGTGAACATCGGTTGATCGAGGAGCGTCTGGTTCTTCGTGGGGAGGTGGGGAAGAGGGGAGAGGAGGGGGACCGAGGAAGACATCATCTCCCATATTAGTAATAGAGAGGTTACTGGAAGCATAGCAACAAGCCTGATGATACAAGACTGGACAAAGGTCACAGCAAGGTCACCACAATGAAACCCACACCATTGATGTCATGTCATTTGCATGTGACCTTTGTCGTTAACATGTGACATTTGGCTATTGTGCACCTAGAGACCAGAACATGCTGGGCGTTTCTACAGTAACCAAATGTAAAAAAACCCAAAGCCGTTAGTAAGTGAAGCACTGCAACAGATAATTCGTCACTCGCTAGATACTGTCTAGGTTACCACTCTATCACCATGACAACAGTCGCTGAGGTGCATATGATAAAGAATGCAACTCTATACTCCAAAGGTAAGAAATTAACTTCACCGCAACCAAGCAATACATGTGTAAGTCGATCCAACAAGGGTGAAGGTCACTAGAGTGAGTAGTGAGTGTGTGAGAGAGAGAGAGAGATATAAATAGAAGGTCAAGCCAGTTAGGGGGTCGTCACCTGTCATAAAGCTCATCCTCTTCATCGGACTCGTGCGAGGTCTGTCAACAGACATAACAAAATGAGGTAGAACAAAGCTGTACAATGCTGGGTGCATCGTTAGACCCATCATAGAGGGTCAAGTTAATGGACTGATGAGGAAAAAAGTGTGGTTGTGTGTGGTTGATTAATTGAATGGGGATGGCTGTGTAACTGATGGTGGATAGGTGTTTATTTGACTGGGGATGGCTGTGTAACTGATGGTGGATACGTGTTTAATTGACTGTGGGTGGGTGTGTAACTGATGGTGGATAGGTGTTTATTTGACTGGGGATGGCTGTGTAACTGATGGTGGATACGTGTTTAATTGACTGTGGGTGGCTGTGTAACTGATGGTGGATACGTGTTTAATTGACTGGGGATGGCTGTGTAACTGATGGTGGATAGGTGTTTAATTGACTGGGGATGGCTGTGTAACTGATGGTGGATACGTGTTTATTTGACTGTGGGATGGCTGTGTAACCGATGGTGGATAGGTGTTTATTTGACTGGGGATGGCTGTGTAACTGATGGTGGATAGGTGTTTAATTGACTGGGGATGGCTGTGTAACTGATGGTGGATACGTGTTTAATTGACTGTGGGTGGCTGTGTAACTGATGGTGGATACGTGTTTAATTGACTGTGGGTGGCTGTGTAACTGATGGTGGATATGTGTTTAATTGACTGTGGGTGGTTGATTAACTACAAGTGACTGTTTACAATTGTAATGGTTGCATGTTCTTTGTTAACTTACCGTGGATGAGGTGGTTTTACTCGGAGGCTTTCGTCCAGCCAGGGCCCCGGCAGATGCAAGATGAGTCTTGCTCTTACTGGGAGAGACGTCGAGAAGTTCTGTGTGGGGAACACAATCCAGGTCTTCTTGTCCGTACGAGGTATCACTGGGGGTGCCATTGACATGTCTGTTCCCCCCATGTGCTATCACTTTCTCTGTCATTATAAATAGAATCAAACATTAAGATATTCTGAACGCTATTCTAGCAGTAATTTATCTCACCAGATGAATATATGAGAACAATCGACTCAATGCGATACACATCAACAGCATTTACCAGGGGAGCTTTCAGGGGAGGAGTCTGTTTCTGAAACTTCTGATAGGTTGTCAGTTTCCAAGGGGCGTGGCTTCTGATAGCTTGTTGCTACAGCAACTGGCATCACCATGTCAATCTTTGTCTGGCTATATGGGGGCGGGACACTTCGACCACTGGCCTTCAATGCCTCAGCCAACTGCTTCTCAAGGTCGAAAATCTGGAGAGGTCAACATGATTATATAAGAGTTCAAAAAACCTCAACAAACAGAAGACTAGTTAATATATGCGCATACATTGACAATGAAGACATGACAGGGTAGGAGTGGCTGACCTTGTCCTTGAGTGACTTAACGAGTTGGTTGTACTGCTGTTCCTTCTCACTCTGTTGCTGGTATTGTGACTCCTGTTCTTGTAATAAGTCCCTCTCTCTGAAAGCCAACAATCTCATTTCTCACCTCCGCACCCAACCATGTACATCAGTAGTAAAAGTAATTGCTCGGAGGAGACGTTAAAGAAAACATTAACTAAGTATCAACCAGTATTTTCTACAGAATCAATCAGCTGCCAGCACGGTATGGCAGGCTGTCAATCAGCTGGCAGCATGGTATGGCAGGCTGTCAATCAGCTGCCAGCATGGTATGGCAGGCTATCAATCATTCTTCAATGGCCACAAGTCAAATACATCTCCTGGGATCCATGACAACTAATTGGAGGCCTCACCTGGTTTGGTAATCTTTGATGAGCTTCTTGGATTTGTGGTATTTCTTTTCCAGCTGTGTATACTCATCGCGGATATCCTGTTCCAGTTTGACATAGTGTTCCTGAGAGCCCTTGAGCACCTCCTGTCAGCACACAGTCAAAGGAATAGAATCTACAAGCAACTGGTCCTGTAGCTAGGGAAAATAAAATGGCTCCGGGAAATCTCCCCAATTCATTGGTGGAATTTCTTTGTTATTCAAAAGCCTCTAGTTATCTGTGAGTGCAACATTTATAGGACCTAGTTTATGATGTAATAGATAGGAATAACATGGCACCTGGTAGTTAGTGATTTCCTTCTGGGTCGTGGTGAGGTTCCTCTCAGTCTCTCTCAGGCGAGATGCCATGTCCTCATATTTCTTCTCAAATACCTTCTTCTGGGAATCTGCATTCTCCAGCAGAATCATCTGAAATCACAGAAATACAAAGAGTCTGTAGGATGACTAAGTACAAACAGGTCTTCACTTAATCATGCGTCGTTAGAATGCTGGTTGTCGTGTGAGAAAGGAAAACATTGATTCTGAGATGAAGGAGGATATTTCACCTTGGCTTTGAGTTTGGCTAATTCTGCTTCCGACACAGCGTTTTTGTACTGCGCCTGAAGACATACCATCAACATTATACACTATGGTTTGATATATCCACCAAGATTTATGGATGCATTTTTCCAAAAAGTATTTAAACAGAGAGACTGCACCTCTTTGAGTTTGATGAAGAGAACTTGAGGGTTCATCTCCGGAGTCACGTCTCCTGACTCTCCACTGCTCCCCTCATCCAACTGAAATACCTCTGCTGTTGTACGCCCATCTTCGTCACCCACCTGGTTCTCCTCCGTATCTTCATGCTGAAAAACATTGCAGCAAACAAATCAGTCATTACACGTTCTAGTGCGGATAAATTGTATCAGTGAATAATGAGATGCTGTTACTATGGTTACCTCATGTGGAGAAACATATTCGGGATCGTCATCTGATTCGGACTCCTCCTGAGGACTGCTGGGCTGGGGGGTCTGCCCCATCGCCTGACGCTCCTGCTGCATCTGCTTCTGCTGCTGAACCTGCAACTGCAGCTGTTCCAGCTGTCTCTGACGCTCCTCCAGCTCGCGCTTACGGACCTCATTGCGCCTCTTGTCCTGTTCCAGGGACTGTTGGATGAGGCGTGCCACTTCACTCTTGGACGGGTCCTTCTCTCGGCCAATCAAAAAGCTGTAAACAGCGATATATAGATCAATAATTAGACAAGATTTAGAGATACTGAGGTGTCTCCAGGAAACAAGGTTGTCCTCACATCCAACAAGAGAAGCATGATTTACACAGACAAACGGTGAGGAAACAATGATTACACACAGGATGTCAGCTGAACAGACGGTGATGGCCCTGACAACCTGCTCCATGGAGATGTGAAGACTTTCCACCACACCCCCCTCACAGTCACTCATCCTTAATCCACACTGCAACGGGAACCAACTCAAACACAGGATAAATGGAGAGGATAATCCAAACTACACTTCCACACCACAGATTTTAATTCCGTGCAACTGCCAAATTAAGACAGATCTCTTTTGACTAGATGCTGACGATTCCTGTAGGGTCTTGTTTCTTATAATGAATGACAAGTCTGCTGGTCAAGAGTGAGACTCAAGCAGGATGATAGAGGGGAATGAGGAACTTGTTCACATCCTGCCTTCCTCAATCACATGCCAGCCTGCCTATCAGGGAAGATAGCTAATCAAGCTAACATCCTAGCCTACATGGTAATTATCTGGCTTATCAGATAAACATGGTAAAGCAATCACAAGGAGGATTGCAACACTATGGTAACACTTGGTATAAAGTCAGGTTATTTCAGTTCTGAGATGGTCCCTGTTTCCGACTGATCCCAGTTCTTGCTGACTGTTGTTGGTAGGAACAGAACGAACAGGGGGCATGTCACACGTGACAGGGAGATGTGATTGTGATATACATAATTAATCTGCTGTAGATACAATGTGATACCATGGACTAGTAATGGTGCCTGTAGTAGACATGGAAACAATTTCAGTTTGACATGGCTTGATCTGAATATTATTATTGTTGTTGACATGGTTACAACTTTTGTTTACATGAATATGACAATAGTTGTAATGAATACAAGATATGTTGGCATGGATGTGACGATTGATGACATGAATACAACCATTGATGACATGGAAACAACCATGGATGACATGGAAACAACCATGGATGACATGGAAACAACCATGGATGACATGGAAACAACCATTGATGACAAGGAAACAACCACGGAAGACATGGACACCAGCATTTGAGACATGGACATAACCAATATTGACATGGACACAACAATTGTTGTCATGGATAAGACCATTGTTGTCATGGATATTTGCATGTTTGACATGGATATCTTGAACCTTGGCCAGGAAACCATCCTAGGGATTCAACCGCCCATAACATTTACACCCTGTATCTCCAGACATGTGTACAGTCGAGTATCCCTTATTCGGAATTCCGAAATCCGGAAACTTCCGAAATCCGGAATATTTGGGGCAAGCACCGTTATGACGTCGCAGTGAAATTTTCCGAAGATTTCAGTTCCCAATAAACGACAGACAGTCACGGTCTGACCTCGGCGGCAAGGTTTGTGGTGGGGCCGTTATCAAGGTGCTTAAATTAGTCGCACCTTCTCATCCGACAATGGGGGGTCTCTTAAATTAGCATTAATGCTGAAACCGTGCGCCTCCAATTCAGGCAGTAAAACGACCAAGGCAAAGAAACTTCGCCTCTGACAGCGTCCGCGCTGTTTACTAATTTAGATTTCTCATATACGTGCTGAGGCATCAGATCATCAAAAGACCAGGGGCAACTATCTTGCCAATAAAATGACCATAATACGCTAATTAGCATAAGCATCAGTGATGTTCTGTTGATCTATTATATGCCTCACATCGAACATCTAGAAAAGAGTGACGGGACCTCGGGTCGTATTCTCAGCTGACATTGTCTTTAGCCTGTGTCCAAGCATGTATGCCACAATGACGAAATAGGGTCTAAATTCGAATGTAATCCCCACACAATCACGTCGCTTTGACTGTTTCTTTAGATTCCCCATCACGAAATAACGTTGAGGTACGCTTGCGACTGTTAACGCACCCTTTTTTTGGACAAAATTATTTCGATTTCTATCGTCGAGTCGATATTTACAATGTTAAGTCAGAAGTGGACAAGGCGGTGTTCGTTTGGAAAACCGCAACGTTATGATTAACACTGACGGTTGTGCTTCTACGAATGCATGATAATGGGAGTATGGAAAGGCATATTCCGAAATCCGGAATCCGGAACACGCCCGGTCCCGACCATTCCGGATAAGTGATACTCGACTGTACTAACCTTAAAACAACCTGCATTCACATGAATTCTTAACCTTCAGACACATTCAATAAATCAAACTCAGGCAAACCAAGGCAAACACATGCCAGGTACCATCCCTGCAGGATGTTTTCAGAGATTCTCCATTTAATAAGGAACATGGGACTTATTGACAGAATACTGATGAAGAACTGGACTGAATGACAAGGGTTTCCCATGAATGAGGTCTCAAGGTCTCGTGTCAGATTGGTGGGATAAGAAGCACTTGAGATTGGAAAGCAATTCTCTGTTATCATTGGTAAGATAAGATGATATTATAAAGCATGGAGAGTTAGTGGAGACCGTATGTGAGTCAATACCAGCTCACTGTGGTCTTCTCTCAGAACCAACACCAGCACACTGTGGTCTTCTCTCAGAACCAACACCTGCACACTGTGGTCTTCACTGTGGCACCAACCACCTGGGACTAACCCGTGGCCCAAACCAGGCAGAGGAACCCATGCCACAGGGACTAAGGTCCGACACAATGCAATTCAGACCAGGTAGTGTAACTAGTAAGGCTTTCATATCTTGGGATTAATCCCACAACTTGTGGGTCAAGAGGCGAAGTAAGCCACTATTCAACGGGGAGAGACGAACGTGTGTCCCGTTCTGGTTCACAAATCTGAATTACAACGACCACAATTTACGACCTTTTACAGCATTGACACCCGAGTGCTGGGAAGCTACACATCATAACATCTAGCATTAAGAGACGTGGGCTTGGCTGGGTTCTGTTTAACCATTATGTAATGCATAAATAAACAT
>CM067348.1:5145062-5187881 GCA_034190875.2 Urechis unicinctus | reverse complement strand
CCAAGCGTCAAGATTGAGGGATCTGACGTTTGATGGAGGGTTTGATGGAGGCTGCGGTGAGGCGGGTAGGGGAGCTAATAGTTTTTTGGCGCAGGTGAGCACGATGAGCTGCATTGTGGTCACGCTGTGGGTGTGATGCATTGCACCCCGACACGCTACAAATGTGTTGGTATCGACACTGCGTATTCCAGTGGCACTTGCCTGCATTATACCGTCGGCAAATAGGCTGAGGATGTGACGATTGCGTCATAGCTGCACGGATTGGTCGTGAGGTTGTGTGGATATGCTTCGTGCGCGCTTCTAAGGTGAGTCCAATTAAGTGGACGTTGTCGGCTCCCCAGGGCTCCCGATTCAAAACTTACCACTTTCTGTATTCTCTGTCATAGACGAGGATTGAAGCCCATGTATATTTGGTGGCAAGATCACCTACCTTCTCCATATACCACAAATACGAAATAATGTTATTGGGCGCAAGGTCATCTCGTGCCAGAAATTCCGGAGTATCCGGAGACTCGCTGGCCACCACTGCACGGGGGAAACTTGATCGAGACATAGTCTGTTGCTTCTTCGCTGGTTGTGTGGAGGGCAATGGTGGCTGCGCGGAGGTCGACGGTTGGTCCATAGTGGTGTGGGGCGCTAGGTGGGCGTGACATGATGAAGACGACGTCGGGTTAGTCAGCATCGTATCGTTAAGACCGATGCCAAACTGCAGGAGGGCAGCCACTGCTGATGCAGCATCTACAGGTGTGGCGTGGTACAGGTCGGGTTTTGTTTCTGCAAGATAGCCCCTGCTAGCAAGCGACGTTGACCTAGAGGTTGCACCTCCATAGTTGCGATGTCCTCCACCCGCATCTCACGGATAGCATGCATGGTCGTGAAACCGCTAGTGATGGTGATGTTTTTAAGCCCAGACAAGCAGAAAATCTCCGTTCGATGTCGTTGGATCCGATGAGGACATTGTGGTACAATGCAGTGCAGAACAATTAAGCTTAAAATATATATATATGCTAAGCAGCAAAATTGCTTCGCAGCAACAAAATTGCTTCTGCTCGCTGTCGTGGCCGAAGTCGAACTAAACTCGAATCAAAAAACCAGACTCCCAATCCCACCCCGTTGACCAATACCAAGTCCCCAGCCCTACCAATTAGCGCCTCCCAATATGCAGATAAGACATTAATAATGATAGTAAACTTAGTGACTTTACCAGCGTGTCACGATGGACATTAAGGCGCCATGGGTTGACCACCTGTAGGCGGATTAGCGATACACAAAAGTAACGTGAGCCTGGTCGTAAACTCCCTCAACAAAAAAACAATCGCGGCCCCCCTCGAATCGCCGCTTCCCCACCTTCCTCGAACGAGAAAGCTCGAGAAAACATGCCTCAGTGCGTGCAGTCATCATGGAGACGCCCAGGTGTGCCGCATGCAGAGCGGTCAGTACGTCTCGCCTGACTGATATGGGGACAATGACCCGGTCTCTGAAGATCTGTTGTGGACAGTTCGTTCCGGAACTGGTGGAGAACGCGAAGCGTGTCAGGCATATCATCGTGTGAAGCGGGGTATGCCGTGTTCAATGAGTTTTGTGGGGGCAAGGAGGTCGGGGACACTTGCAGATGCCTCACGGACACTGTCCCATGTGGCGGCTTGGAGGAAATCAAGCGCAGCCAGTTTTGCTTGAGTCCCCGTTGAGTTCCATGGCCTGAATCCTAGCTGAATGCGTACGAGACTTGGTTGACCAGTTGCACCCATGAACGGGCGTCAGTTTTGCTCGGGGGTTCTGGAAAGCCCCTTAAGATATTCGGCGCATGGGCGGACGCTATCCATTGTGATGGTGAACCCACTTTTGGGCTACTGAAGACGAACTTTTCTTGGTTAAGTGTAATGCCGTATGACCGCAAATGTCCAGCCAATTTACTGCTACTGCTTGTTGTCTGCGATTGAGTCGGCCCATAACTGGGCTACGATCACGTCATAACGCCTATAACATACATAAGTGAGAAATACGAAGCGTAACGGGGATTGTTAATCACCCACTACTTACATATCTTTCGAGAATAAAAAATAAATTGCATCAACCAAAAATACCGAATGTCCCCCAAAGGATGATATTTCTAGCATGTCCCCCAAAGGCTGGTTTTATCAGCCTTTGGGGGACATTTTTAGTATATCAGTTATATATGTTTCTGGGGACAATTTTATTTGCTTTTAAAGGTAAATTCAGCATCGACGTTCGGAAATACATATGTTTCCGACTAGAAAAAAGCAAAATAACCAAAAGTGATAAATGTCCCCCAAAGGATGGATTTTTACATAAATATTGTCGAGGTCACTTCGGGGGACATCCTTTGGGGGACATTTTTGTATATCAGTATTATATATATTTCGGGACTTAGTTTTATTCTTAAAATGAATATTTGAGTAAAACCGTGATGAGGATCAAAGGTTTCAACCCCAAAAAATGTAAAATAACCTACAATAACGAATGTCCCCCGAAGGCCGGTTTTTCTAGCATGTCCCCCGAAGGCTGGATTTGTTAGTATATATATATATATATATATATATATATATATATATATATATATATATATATATATATATATATATATAGCGATGAATACCCTCTGATGCCCAGATTCAGTTGTCCTATATTGATTTTGTATCTCTCTCGTCTTATTGGCTATAGATGGCACGGCAACGGCAGTCAACATCAGTCAGACTGTACGAAGAACATATCTGACTGTAGTACGCTATTCTTATTTCTTATAAAAATATATGCTGTGTCGCATTACGGCTGCTTATGAAAGATAGACCTAACGTATGTATCGCTCTGTTGCTCAATTGACGATATAGTTGCCATTATGCCTGCACAAATAAAACCCCGACGGCTTGATTTGTGTACCTGTACTTGCCACAAGAGACGCTGCAGATTAATATTTTTATTCTCATTAACCACGCCAGCTGAAGCAAATCACTAAGTCTCAAGGCACGTTCAACGTGTTTCACGTGCAATGACTTTCGTAAATAAAACACTTTCACTTCGGGTCAACTCAAATCACGTCTTTATGAGCAGGATCATCTTCTCTCCTCAATAAATTCGCTTTCCTCTCCCGGCCAAACGCTACTCTGTATTCTAATGGCAAGCGTTAATGCTGTTACATTGCGTATGGCCAACTTTAATCTTCCAGCCGAGTTAGCATTGCTTCATTTGTCATATCGTGTCTAGTAGCGTAGTCCGTTACGCATATTTCACCGGGCTGTTTGTTACGAAAGTATGCACCCGCGTCAAAATATCTCGAATAGTTCATTTTCTGAGCTATTATTTATCAAGGCAGTTACCATTATAACATTTCCCCCTTCGTTCTGAGCTGCCCGATGTGTGCTGGGATCATACAACATCATTCCTTATTCAGTATCAGGGAGTGGGCGAGGGGAAGGAGCTGTAGGCGTGACACATGTTTAGGGCTGATTTTAAAGCAAATGTGCTGATAAACGATGCCGTACATTTAGTATTTCATTATTAAGTCAAAAGTATTGCGATTATCAGCAGTAACAGGGAATGTGTATGGCTGTTGCGGTGATGTGTGGCCTCATGGAACGGTATCGACAAATGAAGAACAAATAACTATGCTAACATAAGAGATATGAGCACGATGCACGGCCAGTAATTGCAGCGTTTGAATTTACCGTCGATGCCATACACTTGATCCATTGACAAGCGCGTCTACTATAGCTCTGCCCACACGTCCTTATGCAGTAACATTATTCACTTTAATTCCGGTTATATGTTAGCAAAATTCTTTTTTCTAACTAAACTCATCGGCATGGCATAGTTACTGCTTAAGTTATATTATGTCATGGTCTCTGTAATACTTATTTTGTCACTAAATTGTGTTGCTGCACGAAACCTTCTTGGAGAAATCGAAAAGATACATTGATCAAATACTAGCATATATATATATATATATATATATGTATATATATATATATATATATATATATATATATATATATATATAGAGATATATATATATCTATAGAGATGAGAGGGTTATATATATATCTATACATATATATATATATATATAGTATATATATAAAATATATACATATATATATATAAAATATATATATATATATGTATTTATATATCTCTCTATATATAAATATAAATATTAACAGTGTATATATATATATATATATATATATATATATATATATATATATATATATATATATATATATATCTGCATATACGTTTACATATATATAAACATATATATTTGTCAAGATATACATCATAGAGCTGTGCTTTTGCCGCATATTTTTCATACCTCTTTCCTTACTGTAGATCGATCAGTGTTTTAGTATGCATCTATCACACACTAGTCACAGGAAATCTTGGGAGAATGATTGGAAGAATGCTTTGCTGTGGGCTGATAAGATACTATACGGGCAAGGGTTATTTGCTTTGTATGTAGGTACATTCGTGTGTGTTCTTGCAAAACCGTCGTCATAGCCGTTGACAATGCTTCAGCTGGACCGACGGCATGTGTTGATCCCTGACGTTCTGAAATATGCGTAAGGGCCAATCAGTATGTTTCTCTTATACGTTTATTAAGTGAATGAGAATATTAATGGACATTCTGGGAGCTCCCATAAATTTTGGGATAAGAATGTCGGCATACCAGTTAACTTCGTGTGATCTTACATTTATTCACAAGATGATTATTGAACATTGACCACGGCATACATCACCCGGATGACAACAACCAGAGGTCCAGAACACATTCCCCCTTATCTGTATGTCTGCTATATGCCACAGACAGCTGTATCCTTATACTACACGAACATTGACAGGGTTTTCCACAGGTACACCATCCTTATGTTATTAATTGGCACGAGCCACCTAGTGCTTAGTGGTTTAGCACACCTGATATATATCTAAATGTTTTTTTGAAAAGACCATAAACTGATTGTTTGATATGGAATGAAGCTACTGAAAGATGTATAGTAATGATAATAATGTAGCTGCAATCATACATTCTCTCCGAAGGCATTAAATTGAGCATATAGGGAGGAAAAATGCGCAAATAATGGTGAAATAAACCATTACCTTATCATAATCTCCTCTATCGGAAAATTCATGATCGCATTCAGTTACGTGTATCGGACACAGTATGTTTTGGGCCTACTCGGAAAAGGGCACACACTCGACAAGATTATCTGGCCCAGACATGGTAAACTTGAAAAGCGGGTACAGGTGCCAGTACCAAGGTTAGTTAAATGCTTTACAGTGCCTTTTATAATACACATTGATCAACCCCAGCCAGTTAAGAAACTTTTCGCCTATCTAACGCCGAGGGACATTCACACTATCTTCAAATGCAATAATGATAGTATAGAGGACATCTGGTTGGTGTTACCAACAGCGCAATACAACAACTCGGTTGATTTACTTGCATACATTAAGAAACCAGGTTTGTGAAAACAGTGGCTGCGAGATGATCGGCGGAACAGACGAATTGGCATCATTACTTTGATGCGTCGTTAATTAGATACGAACAAACACCATAGCACCACACCCAGACATTACAACGCCACTATTATGAAATTGAGTAATATTGTTCAATAGATGTATACACGGCCGCTATATCAAACGTATAAGCTTGCAAGTACTCAGCGTTCATCCGCGCTTTTAAGGCCGGTTTACGTAACGAAGCTGTGTATTCACTCTTATTTACAAAGCAATGCTTTTGTTAGCTGGAGGTAATTTACAAACCCGCACCTGTGAAGAAGGTCATAGAAATAGGCGCCTTCCTGGAGGCAGGGGTGGATATAATTAATAATACACACAGAAGATATTAGGCTGTCAAAAATAAATTGAAAAAACTCCGAAGTGACCTTCGCTTGCACCTTTCTTAATGTTCGACGAATATCTCACAAAGTCATATTTTTCTGCCGTCAAAGATATCTCTTTGTCTATTTTGACCTCACACTTTTTACAAAGAAGGCATAAATAAACATTTCTCACAGACGGTGATGGCACTTAATTGAATATTATTTCAGCAAGATGGCGCAGCGCTTCGCGTACCTGACCGCGAAAATTAGTCGTAGGCTGACACTCGATATGTTGGGAGCAAGTGGTAATTGGCGCACAAACCTTTGATTTCACCATGTCGATCTGGTGTCGCTGAAATGAACGTTAAGTACGCAAACGTCTTAAGTAAAAAACAAATATATGTACTCACAGACTCTTGATTGTGTTTATATTGTATGTTAAGTAATGCACTGAGAAGTATGAATTTGTTCAGGTGTTTAATTAATAATAATCTTTTACAAAGCAGCGAAGAGAGACCCATAAGTACGTTCAAGTCAGTAATTTGTTTTTGTGCGGGCTATGCATTTCAAGTAGGGAAGTAAAGTGGCCAAAAAGTTCCAAATGTAAGATTGGTGAAAGTGACGTGTTTATAGTTTGACTCCAGGCCTGACATTACTGTTGTATCGATTGGACTGCATCCAAGTTGCGATGGTACAGAACGACCAGTCATATCTTTTGGATTGCCTGAATTGACCTTGGCGGCACATATTTGATAGGAAGCATACCAAAATATCTACAAATTTGACCAACCGCTAACATAGCTACATAAATTTCAATTTTTGCGCTTCCATTCAAGCTCCTCCAAACTTGCTGGTCTTGCCATTTAAATGACCACCTCTTAAAACTTGTTATGAGAGTGAGCTTGTTCCTGAGGCGTATACACGCCTAGCCGTATAGAGGAGCATTAAAGACGTTGGTTACTTAGTGAGGTCGATTAGTCGCAAGAGGTGCAACGTCACAGCGGTACCAAAGAACTTCACGTGATCAATGCGCACACCTCTACATCTAAGAGTTGCCGCTGCCAGCTGGCATAACACATACACGTTAATGTGACAATTAACGTGTCTATGATTGACAGGGCTAGAATATATATCCATTGTATTCGCCAAAACTTCCTAGATTACCCAGTAGCTAGCAATAGCCGGCTCATCAAGTCTAGTTGCCCCAGTGTCATATGTGATGGTCGAACAAACGTATCGCACAATAGGTATGATTAATTATTGTTCAGGGAATAGGCTTCTACTACAACTTCATCAACCCATACTTTCATTATACGATTCAACTTCAATCTGTTACGTTGCTAGTTGGATACGAACCACTGCATGTCAAAAGCCTAGATGGACCTAGACAGCAACTATTCTTAAATTGTGTGAGATTGATTAATGGTTTCAATCTTACAGGAACTCTTTGCGACAGCTGATGTATCGTTGTAACAACCTAAATGCAATCCGGCGTTCTGGTATTATGCTATAACCGACAATCAGCGCTTTGAATACTATGCCATACAATGAAGCTGCATATTCACCCTCACTATGACTTTCCGTTTGCAACCTGATGTATAGACCCTCACATGTGAACAAGGCTATGGAATTATAGCATCATCACACAGACAGGTGGATGTTATGACTCAATCCCACATGAAGGATATTGGGTTATCTAATAAGGTTGCTCGACGACCATACATCAAACGACTTGAGCTTGTCGCATTATGGTTGGTAGAACTAGAATCATTTTCCATCATGCAAATGTTATGTAGTCTTCTACCATTGCATGTGTCTCTTTGTCATCCTATGCAGTAAGAGGACATCAACAGACGCATTAACAGCGCTTTGTGCAATCGTATTGCGACACGACAGTGCCGTGCCCTGCTTTTTGACAATTGTTTCACATTTACGGAACATTGCATCTACCCGAAGGGTTTGTTTACTCGACAGAGTGCCATGTCTTTCATCCGTCTATTTGTTCAACCGTGGTTACTTATTTGCTTTGAAAATATTCCAGTTGAAAGCTTTTTTACGATGAACGGATAACGACAGATAAAGGATGGAATCTGGATTAAGCAGAGTGCAGTAAATTACAATGCATATTGAAGCCACCAATTCACCACTGTAGTAGCCATGCAATATGTTAGCGCCCTCGTTTTGCAATAATCGACAGTTGCATTTCATATGCATTACTTATATGACGATAGATTGTCATAAACAGACGCATTCACAAATTTCACCATCGGACAGTAAGCGGTAGGTATCATTATGTCGGACGTAACAACAATACAAAAATGAAGAGCCGTCACATATTAGCAGTTGGCCATTCTGCAGCCTATGGTTATCTACAGGGAACCTCTAGGTGCATTACGCATCTCCTATTCCTTAATTATGAACAATGATTAAACAGCTTGCCCGTGCATTACGCATTATCGAAACATCTTGTTCTCAATATTATCAATGCAAACGACTGGAAACGACTAAGGTATGACATAATACACTTGAGGCTAGTATGGAATAGAGCTAAAGGCGAGACAAATGAGAAGGTGTTGGCGAAACAGTGCACGTAGTTACAAACTTTGACTTTATTAGTTAATTCTCCTGCATAACACTCACCAATAACATGTAATACACTTCAGTTCCACCCATACGGTTGTGAAGTAGTATGACATGACGGCCAGATGACGTTAATGACGGGCGAACACATAGCTCTACAAATGACAGAAGGAAGCAGACTTGTTGCATAATGCTTGACGTTACTATGCAGGAAAGCGTAATTGCCATGCTCAACCAAACACACGCAATCTTTAACCGATGATTTTCCATTGCCCTCTGCATCCCTTTCGTGCGCAATGACAACGGGCACATCCGAGCGTGTGTCGCGTCCGTCTTAATATATATAAAAATATATATATATATGTATATATATATATATATATATATATAGATATATATATATATATATATATATATAGAGATATATATATATATAGATAAGATAACTAGATATATAGATATATAGATATATGTACATATATACATATATATTTTTATATATATATATACTCTATATATATATATCTATATATATCTATATAGATTTTATCTATATCTATATATAGATATAGAGATATCTCTCTCTCTCTATCTATATCTCTCTATCTCTATCTATATATATATATATATATATATATATATATATATATATATATATGGTACAATGCCACTTTGAGAAAGCTAAATGCATAGCAATGAGTTACATCCCAACTGACATAATATGATTATCAACAGCAGTAATATATCGACATAGTACAACAGCCTCACAACCTTGGACGTCGTTCTCAACAACGTAACTAGCACTTGTGTTTTAAGGCACATCGAGAGATTAGTTGGGTCAAACATATGGTACTGTAAATTAACAAATTATGTATATAACTCTCACCTCTACAGCAGGGTTACGCCAAATTCCGACGTTTTGTGTATAATTCTAATGAGTGCGCGTGTCTGTAAATAGGTTCCAATAACGTATTACCTTATAACTGTTTTCTACTTTCAATTATAATTTAGACACATGTTGCTCACATACGGGTTGATCAAGCCGTGTAGACATTGTGGCAACTCCCAATGCATGGAAAAGCGAGTCAAACCTTCTTACAGCTGTGATATGTGGGCGCAACCCAATGCATAACATATCAGAGATGAGCACACAAACCCCAGTAAGGCTTCCCGTTTACAGTTCATCTGTTCGTCTACCAAAATATCTACCCACTGTCATTTCTAGTTCTGTTATAACGGTCATTATAGAGATTGACGAGAAGAGGGTGATTTTACGTTCGAAACAGTGTTAATCAGACGTGTTAAACAATTAGAAATATCTTCTGGTGACAAATATATAATAGTACAATTATTCATATCATATCCACTGGGATAAATATTTGGTTCGATCCTGTATGAAAGAAAGCAAAAAGCACGAAACAAGAATTATTTATTGCTGTGAACAATTGGTGTCCGAACTAACTTTTGATACATAGATAATATCGTTGCCTGCAATATTTATATCTGGTGTATAAGCAGCATGGCATGCTATTAAATATATGATATACATCATACCGTTAAGGACCACAAACTTTTAACCGGCAAACTATATATATAACAGGATAACTCTGATTGAATTTCCTTTCAAGAGAAAGCAACTAAGTGTTGTATAGGTCCATTATTAGTCCTTTTGTCAGAGATAACACATAAGTAATAGACAACAAAGATTAGGTGTTCCCTAAGGAACGATTCTATGCTTCGACCAAGCTGCTAAACCTGAAAATATCTAGCGTTTGAATAGCTAAGTAAATGACATATACAATCGAGGATATTAATATATAGCACGTCTGAGGTAAAATACAATCAGAGATCTTTTGGATATGGGGTTTAGCAGTGTGTTCGAACGATTAAGAATTTGCTGATTATGAAGTGCACCAATAGAGGCGACGATGTTTGAGCAGCCCTTTGTGGGTAAATAAGATTCAAACATATTCATGATTTATGTAGAGCGAAATTTAATATATGGCGGCGATATGTATCCAACGCTCGTATTTATGGCAATTGACAAAGGTGCTCTGGCTCCTGTTAAAAGTTGTATATATAGGCTTTCGTTTGCTCTTGTCCGTGAACGTAATATGGTTGATCAGCATATCTTGTGGATACGTTTCGAGTAATCTTGAGTAAGGTATGTAAACTCAGATATATTTAGAGCTACTATGTAGGAATGGATGGAAAAGGCGAATCAAATTATACTTGGTACTACCAGTCGGTATTCGTATCAATTGTTAGGGTTAGATAAACCATGTCCAAGCAGCGAATACAAAAGGTGTGCGTTCTTTTGACCATGCATACAGTCATATTCTGGGACATCATGCTGTGATATCTTGAACCTGGCGTGAGGAGCTTACCGATTCAATACATTAATCGCATGTCTCTAAACTTTGTGTGAAACATCCACAAGATGAGGATTGTCATATTCTGTGGCCACATGCAGCTAAGTAATGCTGTGCCATATCTTGAACACTGGCGTACTGAACGATGGAGCTTACCGATTCAATATATTTTATATGTATATGTACATGTCCTAAACTGTGTGTGATTACGCATCCACAAGATGAGGATATATATATATGGATACATCCCTATATATACCAAATATTTATATATTTATATACATACGAATGCGACTTTTATGGACATGTAGCGAAAAACAAGCCATTTTGGTACATCGGAGGCGACAAAACGTATATCATTACTATTTTTCTTTTCAAATCCAAAGATATTCCCGACCAGCAACGCAACCTCGTCTGATGAAACCCGAGGAACTTTACCAATTATCCGACCTGCCTATGCATTTCGGTTTGTCCAGACGAATATATGTCTGGCTCCAGCTGATTAGAAATCGTCAAAAACAAATATCCATCATTTTTTTCCATCTATCGAATGTCACGTGGATAGGATATATTCATGAAGGAACTAATTCTAAACAACATACAAGAAGTTGGGATAATGATATATAGGATTATATCGAGAAACAAGCTGTTAAAGTGCCAAAAAGGTCGCCGATGCAATATATAAAAATTTTCAAACGCCCATAACCAATTTCTGCGCTATGCATTAGCCAAAACCTGGATATAAATAAATGGAGAAAATGAACAGTGTAGCATAACTTTTAATTAAATGTGATAACAATAAAGCACTCAAAAAGGTCTTGACGTTTACGGAATGCACGTCGTGTGCTAAGATGTGACTGTGGTCCAAAAAGGTTTGTCGATTGCCTCAAAAAGGTTGCATTCGTATATATATATATATATATATATATATATATATATATATATATATATATATATATAGATATATATATATATATATATAGATATATATATATATATATATATATATATATATAAACATATATATATATATACATATATATATACATATATTTATATATATGTATATTTCTATATATATATATATATATATATATGTATATATCTCTCTATATCTGTATATAGCTATATATATATATATATCTATGTATATATATATATATATATATATATATATATATATATATATATATATATATATATATATATATATGCATATATATTTCTTCTGTTAATAACCCATTAATGACAGTGTACGATGCTTAGACATGACGTAGCTTCAAGCATAAATTCTGTCCCGAGACAGTTTAATGGGCATATTAGGAGGAAAATGCCGAAACATTCCCCACATTAAGTTACGAAAAGCCAATCTATGACCAAAATGAATGACTTTGCGCTGGACACAGCATGTTTAAGGCGTACTCTCAAAAGGGCACACATTTGATGTAGATATCTAACTCAGACTTTGGGTAATTGAAAAACAGATGCAGGTGGTAGCACCTGGCTATCATCATTATTGATGCCTCGATCCTCAAATTGCTAAGTTTGCGGAAACAGCGGCCACATTCTGTAAGATTGCTAACACCGGATGACACTGCATACATGTCTTCGAAGCCTTTAAACCAACCATAATCTCAAATGCATAACTAATGACATCGCTTGAGATGCTGC
This sequence comes from Urechis unicinctus, assembly GCA_034190875.2. Lineage (NCBI taxonomy): Eukaryota > Metazoa > Annelida > Polychaeta > Xenopneusta > Urechidae > Urechis > Urechis unicinctus. Next base: position 5,175,421 of record CM067348.1, on the reverse strand, counting down.
ACGTGTGGTTCCTATTATAAGGAAATCTCATCTAATTATGGAGTTCACCAACGACCAGCCTTCATCGAATTTATTATTCATCTCAAACATCATTGATCAGCTCCCAAAATACCATTCTATATTGAACATAGAGATAGGCCCGTGTCAGATAGCAAACATGGATTCACATTCGATAGAATGGACACTTTTTAGAGACCAGAATGATGCATTCATTAACATGAAGAGTGGTGATGGCGTGGAACAGGTGTAATCAGACCTTGCTTATTTGTAATAAACTTTGCAAATACATGTTGTTTTGGGTCATAAATACTAAACATTCAGCTATCCGGTTCCTCTGCAAACGGAGCCGTAGTCGAGTGATGATATCGGTCGTTTAATACTGACATAAAGTAGATTGGCCTCTGCCATATGTTTCCGCCGCTAAAGCATTCAATCTTGGTAGCTTATACTTCGGTGTAATCACAGTATATAGATGGTTCTTTTATGGCAAGTTTTCGGATGATGCATTAAGTGAATTCTCGTAGTCAACAGGTCATGCGGACAATATTCAGGAAACTCAAATGTTACGCAAGTCGTTTATAAACTTCTGTACCAAGATCCATTATTCTGCGCTCTGCGTCCATCTTCCCTTCAAATTCTTTTTTCACATATAGAAGCTGTATTTTCACCTTTCATTACTGATATGGATCATTGACCTGGCAAAGCTTTTGTTAGCTGTGGGTGATTTATATACCCGCAGCTGCAAACAAGGCCATAGAATATCGGCGCCTTCCAGAAGACAGGTGGGCGGATATTACTAATGATTTACCAAGGGAACATATTACATTGTCAAGGCAATTTAAACAAAACCCCGAAACTACCTTTGTTTGCACATTCTTTATGTTCGACGAATATCTCATAATGAGATGCATTGTCTGGTGCATTATAATACGTAGAACAGGGACCCTTTTCTCGCAATTAGGCGACATATTTTTCCGCCGCTATACCAGTGTCTTTCCTGACCTCATACTTACTAGTAAGAGGGCATAAATAATCATTACTTACAGCCGATGATGGCACTTACTGGAATAACATATCAGTGAGATGGGTGGATCCCTGTATATGTAGCTGACCGTAAAAATTAATCATAGGCTGATGCTCGCCATGTAGGAAGTCATTCTCTTCTTCTACGGCGCATAGCAGTAAATGAAGCACCTGTTTATGTGATATCAACATGTCGATCTGGTGTCTCTGAAAAGAAAGTTTCAGTACAATAAGGATTGTGCCTAAGTAGGGAAACATAGAGACCAAAAGTATAATAGTAGTTTAAAACGTCAGACTGGAGAAAGATACGTGCTAATAGTGTAACTCCCGGAGCGCCATTATTAAAAAATCGAGTAAAATTGTATCAATAGTTTCAAACAAACCCGCTGGTTCATTTTTACAAGACATTGCGCTGAGTTGGAGTATTTGCATCAACTGATTTATCGTTGTAACCCTATACAATCCGGCATGCTTAGGGCTTTATCGTATTATGCGAGCATTGTCCATCGCGCTTTGAATACCGTGTCACACAACGAGGCTGTATTTTTACTCTTACTTAGTTAAGCGGATCGTACAACTTGACCGTGCATTATGCAATCGTTTATCGACACGATAATGTCGTGCCCTAGTCGTAGCTGACCACAATAAACAATCATGGGCTTGTCTACTTTGTAGGCTGGTTACCAAATGTATTTTGACGATTGTTACATTTATAGAACATCGCATGTAAACGAACAAGACGGCTAAGTTGGGTTGCTTTTACTAGACAGAGTACCGTGTCTTCCATCCGTCTATTCCTTTAACCGTCGTTGCCTATTTGCCTGGATAATATTCTATGGGAAAGTTTTGTTCTGCATACGATGAACAGGTAAAGGCCAGTCAAAGTACGGTGCGGTATTAAGCAGAGTGCAGTTAGTTGAAATGTATATTATTGGAGCATTGCCCTCCGTCCATATATATGTGCCCCTTAATCTAGGCAAAAGAAGAGATGACAAGGAAAGGGCAATGATTGACTTAAATAGGTGATATGGTTTTACTGTCGGTAGGTTTCACATCGCGAAAGAACGAGTAGCTACAGACATGTTTATGTCAATTTGAGCGTCGCTGTGCAAACGCAATATGGAAGCCATCAAATGACCTCTCTAGTTGCCGTGCAGTATAATAGTGGCCCCTTAAAGCTAATATCGAGAGTTTCACTGCATCGGATTTACTTATATGGTGATAAATGGTCATAAACAGACGTGTTCACAAAATTCTTTATCGGACTGTGAGCTGTAGGTAGCATTATGTCGGACGTAACGGCACTCCAACAACGAACAGCTACCACATATTATCAGTCGATCATGTTGCAGCCGCAATTTGTCCACTGGGAATATGGAAACATCTTGTTGTCATTATTACCAATGCAGTCCATTTCGACTGGAAACGAATATAGTATTTCAAACTTGAGGCTAGTGTGGAATAGAGGCCATAGGCGCGACTAAAGAGCAAGTGTTAGTGCGAAAGTTTTAATAGTAACGAACTTACACTTTATTTGCTGATCCTCTGCTAAACACTCGCCAATGCCATGTTATATACATCAGTTCCACCCAAGCGATGGTTAAACTGCATTATATCACTGACAATGACTATTCAGTGAGTTTTACTGACGTGTGATCGAAAGGCCGCCTACATTTCTCCCCCAGCGAATGAAGGAGGACGACGTGATGCATTATGCTAGACATTACTATGCAAGACAGCTAAACGTCTTAGCGCAATTAAATACACGCCACCTGTAACTGTTAAATAGCCATTGCACTATTGAACCCTGTCGTGCGTTATGACGAAGATCACATCACAGCATAGCGTATTCGTCTGAATACATGGCAAGATAAACGTTACATAGCCATCGTTAGAGCAGGCGTAATTCATACACCCATGGGTAAAATTGATTAATAATTGTCCAACTTGTGATGCAAGGGATGATTAATATGCCTTGAGGCTCGGATCTAGGCAGTTACACCTGATATGTCGATTAGCAGAACGGATTCGACTGCATTTGCAAACGTATAAATGTTTCATCCGGCGTATCTTTTCCCGCTCACACGTGTTTGATGCGTAGCGTATTTTGGTGAGTAAACAAATATTATGACCGACATTGAATGAACTTCTATGGCTTACACATTTAGCATGCAGTTCGCCGACGATCCCTATATATCACGAAGCCATAGCTTACGTTGCGGATCGGCTACATTACAAGGCCTACATTTTCTGTAGAGTCATAATACCAACGAAAGCGTGAAACCTCTCTACACGGAAATTCATTCGGAATATGAGATATCTACATGCGAATGTCATAACAAGAGTTTATGATGTATATATATACCAAAACCCACACACACAAACACACACACACACTAAAACATACACACAAACACATAAGCACACACACGCACGCTTACACACACACACTTATATATATATATATATATTTATTTATACATATATATATATGTATATATATATATATATATTTTTCTACATATACATATATTTATGTTTATATATATATAAATATATATATATATATATGTGTGTGTGTATATGTATATATATGTATACAAATATATATATATATATTTATATTTATATATGTATATATATGAGTGTATATATGCCTATATATACATATATATTGATAAATATATATATATATAAATAGATATATACATTAATATATATATACATGTATATATACATATATATATTTTATGTATATATATATATAGATAAATATATATACATGTGCATATATATATGTATATATATATAGATATGAATATATTATAAATATATAGAGATAAATATATATATATATATATACATATTTACATATGTATGTATATGTATATGTATATATATATACATACATATATATATGCATATATATATATGTATATATGTATATATATTTAAACATATATATATATATATATATATATATATAGACATATATCTATATATATATATTTATATATATATACATATATGGATATACATAAACATATATATAGATATATCATATATATATTTATATATACATTTATATATATATATATAGTTATGTATGTATATATATATATATATATATATATATATATATATAACATATATACATATATAAATATATATATATATTTTTATATATATATATTTATTATATATATACATCTATATATATATATCTATCTCTATATATCTATCTCTATATATATCTATATATATATATATATATATATATATATATATGTTTATATATATGCTGATAACACTGGTTATACCATCGCTGTGATTGTTTCTGTCGGTAAAACCATGCGAAGTATCCGGATTAGGCTTTGTACTTTTTACCCTGCGAGTCTTATTAACTATTTATTGCATTTGTGATTATTATTTTTGTTTCGCCGATGCTACATTCAAATGTTTCTCATTAGATTGACAGATTGACCTTTAATAGCATTATTACAATACATCCAATGTTATGATAATGGTCAGTTCCTTCGCTATTTAGTTAGCCATTTTGCGTACGAATAACCGAAAATAATGTTTTGTATCCTATACTTAGGGCCAGATAAGCTATATTAAGTAAAAGGATGGTTCAGCTTCCAATTTCGTCTGTGTGCAAGTAACCTTACAGCCGATGCTAATATCGGTAAATTATTGCAAACATGCGCATCAAGTTCTACTTCCGTGAGAATTTCAAGCACATAGCAAAGACGTTTATCCCCTTTAATTGGCATGACAAGTGCTTGGTAAATGCAATTACTTCTATAGCAACCTCAATCAAGCTGAGTTAGCTGTGACCATAGTATGCGATGTGTTCAATGTGGCAAGGCAGCATTACGACCGTAATAGAATGAGCCAAACGCAACGATGGAGCGATATGAACGATATTAACTACAGCATATGGTTTATTTCCGTTTTATATAGGCTTTCTCATTTTCTCATTACGTTCATAACCATGCTCTCCAGCGACAAACAGTACCCAACATGACTAGTACTGCTATGCCTGGGACGGAATACTGGGGATTGACGCCATGGTCTGATAAAGCCAGTTGTACCTTGCAAATTGATTGATGTTGCAATAAACTCACTCAGCGGTTGTAGTTGAATAAATACCGATAATCATATTTTACGTGATTAGCTACAGTGAGGGACACTGGCAGAACCATTTATTCAATTTAATAACTCAGGTCATCTGTGTTAAATTCTAGTGAACAAGGTTTTTTTTATTTAGGTATGTATTATGACTTGCATTGGGAACAAACATTCATATTCTCAATCGATAACATTCTGCCAATATTCTTAGAAACATGTCTCTGCTCCTAATGTGTGCGCTTCTTAGACACAACAATGTGGCTTGTTCCTTGGAGGCTTTAATTTTACTATAAGCATCCTAGTCGCAGCCAAACAACAGGATTGACACACTGGTCGCTCAACATTTATACCATTGCAGCGCTTGCTAAGGCATTATCATTAACATCAGTGGTCATTGCATCTATTCTAAATTTAGCTGACACACATCTTTCTAACTACATTCACGCGGAGCATGCACCCAAATATTGCTTATACGGTGCAAAGCAGTTATATATGTTAACGCAACACAACAGTCTCGTGACCTTTGCCGTCGGTCTATATATTGTATGTGATACATTGACTACTTCACGCTGGTGACGATACTACAGTTCTATCGTTAGTCTTATTTGTTCTATAACCATCATTGCGTTGCTTTTCTTTTGATCTGTTATGCATCTAATGGATTGAGTTCCTAGAGCGGTTATCAGAAGCATAGCTTTATAAGGACCGTTTAAATTGGAGTAGACCAGATTATATATTCAAATAAAAATTCACTATTCACGTCACTTTGGCTGCAGCTTCTAATCGTGATTCTTGAAGACGAATTAGATAATTACGAAAACCTAGCTTACATTGGCAATCCTGTTACGATTTATTATATAACGTAGAGCGAAAACCATTTTAGACACGTCACAAGTGAGCTAAATTGCCTTCCGGGAACTTGGGCGGTCTAGACAGGTGTTTTACTTACCAACAAAGGGACTATGATGTTCCAATAAACGCATGACACGAAAGGTAGGACGAGTTATTCATCGAATAACTGGCTTCTTCCTCATATCTTCCTTATAAGAATGAAGATATTATTAAAATCGTCAATCTCTAATACAATTGGTTGGATACGAACCAACACCAATGGAACTCAGCGGGACGTCATAAGCCGACCCAGGCAACAGCGCTCCACTATTATGTAATTAAGGGAGATCAGTTAACAGTTTTACCCGCTGCTTCAATCTTACAATAACTCTCGCCGAGTTGGCTCATTTTGCAACAGATGACGTATCGCTGCAATAGCCTAATAAAATTGGGTGTACTTTATGAACCCGCACTTGTGAGCAATACTGAGGAATAAAATAATCTTCAAGAGGACAAGCGGATGACGGATCCTCACAAGGAGGATATTAGGTTTTCAAGGAAAATTACTATCTCAAATATACATCCTTTATGTTCAACTTACAAGTCATGCATCGAGCGATTCGGGTATGGTGCATTATTGTTTGTAAAACAAGAATATTTTCCCCGTGCAAACATGATTTGTTAAGAAATAATCAATGGTAACCATTAGCATTTTGTGTATTTGTCATATTTACTTATATCGCATACACAATAACAAGGTGGCTAAGTAGGGTTTGTTTATTCTGCCGAGTGCTGTGTCGTTCATTCGTCTATATATGCAACAGTGGTTACCTATTTGCCGTAAAAATATTCGATGTTGAATATATCGTTTCCTGTGTGCAATGGACAACAAATATCAAGGAAAGGTGCGGTTCTGGATTAAAAACAGAGCAGTAAATTACAATGCATATATTTGCCACCGCCCACATATATGTGCCAGAATCATGACAACAATAGAGTTAGAAAGAAAAGGCAATAGTTGAAGCCATGGGACGTGTCATGTGAGTGTACAGCAATCTGATAATCGCAATGGCAATAACACAGAAACACATTGATGTAGTTGCGCATATTTTGGGTTGCACACTGAGAACGCGTGAGTAGCTATAAAACTAATGTATACGTCAATTACGGAGATTCTATGCACGAGCAAGGTGGAAGCCACAAAAGGACCACTGCAGGTTTCGTGTTGTACGATAGCAACCTCCTCATTTTATCATCGACAAGTGGCATCACATATGTTTGGTGTATATGCCGTAAATGGCCACATGCGTCGGCATTCACGATACGCATGTCCGGAGAGACAGCGGTCGGTAGTTTCACCCCTAACAAACGCATACATACATGCATACATTTAAGAACACATACATCCACTTCACATCCCTCCCAAAAGTTTCAGTTAGATTTACAACTTTCCGGCCTCTCGGGACATAAAAACTAAACCAATTTAGGCTTATAAAATTCACCCCTTTTTACTCGTACCAGATTAATTGTTGTCCAATTAACATAAACCTTTTTGATCCTTTTAAGTTAATGCTCCAATCGGATCAGTTTTGCAAATTATATAGTGCCGGTTCAGCAAGTACAACCCTTTGGTGCCAACATTCGAATCCCGTCAATTCCCAAAACAATTAACATAGACCCGTTTGATCTCCAATTAAAAGCTCTTGATAATTGCAAGTCAATCCGAATGTCCCCAAGCACCCGATTATCCAATCACAGCTCACCACATCGAGCCACCCCCATCTTTCACTGTAAATACGACAGCATCGGACACTCACAACAATAAGAATTATAACATTAGAAAAATATAGAGAGAACATACCTAAACCGCACATTCAGAGACACGAAGATAAATTACCAGGAAAGAGCGTGCCAGCCAGCGGAGAAGAATAAATCTCAGTTAGGACTAAAAGTCAAGTCTCGAGTATTTACTACAAGGGGCTACTAATACCTACAGTGCCAGAGTCAACCAGACTAATCTCTCGTCTGTCATCACAATCCCCGACTCAAACTACGGTGACCTTTGGTGAAACCAAGGTTCTGGATGGGTCTTTGAGGCGGTAACAACTATCTGGATCGACTACGCTCAAGGGCGGCTCCCACATTGAGCTACCACTATCCCTAGCAAACAAGAAGGCCATCATAAACGTAAAGAACCAAGACGACTTATGCATACTATGGTCAATAGCAGCAGCCCTTTACCCAGTTGCTAAAGATCCACAGCGGCCCACAAAATATAACCTCCACGGGTTGCTAAATAAGCTCGAGGGTGTGGGGGTGGAGTTTTCTACCCAGGTCTTCCACGTTGGAAAAGTATTTGGCTGTGATGGGAAAACCACCGTAGTACACCGGATCAGCAAACACCCCGGCAGCCGCATTAACCTCATGCTAATCGAGAAGGACGACAGGTTTCACTATACTCACATCAAAGACCTGAACCGCCTACTCTACGACCAGAATAAATATCAGCACCGCAAGTTCTTCTGAGAGCTTTGCCCCCACGGTTACACCAACTGGATACTGTTCCTGCTCCACAAGTCTGAGTGTGCGGGGGTAGGGCAAATTGCCGTGCTGGTGGATATGTCTGAGGAGGGGAAAAACATATTATCCTTCCAGAACTGGCAGCAGAAGCTTCCGGCCCCCTATGTCATCTACGCTGACTTTGAGGCGCTCACAGTAATACAGAAACATCAGGGCAAAAGGTCTGGAGCACGTTCGGTTGCAAGAACATGGACGACTTCCACGACCTCTACCTCCGGACAGACGTCCTCCTCCTAGTCGACGTGGTTGAAACATTTCGGAAGACCAGCCTTCAGCAATACAGTCTGGACCCGGCCCACTACTACACCAGTCGGGGCCTCTCGTGAGAGACTCTTCTCAAGAGCACAGGGGTAAAGCTCGAACTCCTCACTGACTCCGAAAAGGACCTCTTCATGGAGATGGGTCTGCGGGGAGGAATAAGTATGATCTCGCGGCACCACGGTTCCGCCATGGGATGAACATGCTCCGAAGTGACAGTCACAAGATATATGGGCTGCACGTTCAAAAGGTGTCTTTATCCACCTTTGATACAAAGCGATGGTTAGCTTCGGGTGGTGTACACACCCTGGCCTACGGGCATAGCCGCACCCATGTCTACCCACAAAGGGCGTAGACAGCCGGCCGGCAGGGTGCATCATATTTAATCGTGGGTGTATTCACACCTTCCACCTCCGACCGGCCACTGATTCCTGGTGGTGAATTTCCCGCATCACAGCTGGACACCTCTCTCTCACTCTTTGCCCCCTCCGCGATCGCGAGATCATCCACCTTCTCACATATGCGCTATAGTGAGACTGAGGGGTGGTCTTTCTAGCCTGAGGGGGTTTGGGTGTGAGGGTGGCACCACCATCTGTGACCGGGGCAGCTGTCGGACGTGAGGGCTTGGTCTTCCTAGCTCCAGAAGTTTTATCTAGCACGCCTTCCTCAGTCTCAACGTCAGTCTTCCGGGGAGGGGCCTTCCCACGATCCGGTTCACCACCCTCAAGCCTCTTCTTCTCACGAAGGCGCTTGTGGTCACCCCTTTCGAATCCACAATCTATACACAGCCCTAGGTTATTTTTTATGCCCTTCTGACACTCTGCACAAAGCCGATTTACGATCCCCCTTTTAATCTTAAACCTGTGCATTGCACAAAAGTCAAACTTACAGGGCCTGTCGCAAGGGTCTCTCTATCCAAGTAATATGCAGGGACACTTTCCAGTTGCTTCCATTTTTACCGATCTTTCTTTTGTCTAATTGGTTATACCGTCTGGGGGCAGCTGGGTACCGGACGGCACCACAAGCAGCTCCGCTGACTTTGAGGCGCTCACAGTGGAGCTTCCAGGGCCGGCGCTCAGTCCTGAGAAGAGTAATACCCAGAAGACCCAGGAACATCAGGGTTGCGGGTACGGCTACATAGTGGTCAGGTGCGATGGAAAGACTTCGCCCCAGTAGTCTAGAGGGGAAGAGACACTGCGGAGAAGTTCCTCAAGGCCTTACAGCAGGAGGAGAAAAAGATCAAAGAGATTGGAAGTCATGCTCTCCAAATGATCTAATCATAACACCACTCGCTTGAGACTCGTCAAAGCCGCGTGTGGAGACAAAAATCTCCCAAACAAACGTTCTATTGATTACTAACGCAGAGGCTGCTGCCACGGATGACACCAAAACAGTTAAGCTCAAAGGTACCGTGTTGCTATGGATTCGTAACGAAGTAAAATTTGCATGCTGATTGTACCTGTGCGATAACCATATTCAGATGGCGCCTTCAAATCATGACGATATATATATATATATATATATATATATAGATATATATATATATATATATATATATATATATATATAGATATAGAGAGAGAGAGAGATATATATATATCTATATAGATATATATATATATATATATATATATATCTAACATATATATATCTATCTTTATATATCTGTATCTCTCTATGTATATTCTATATCTCTCTATATCTCTCTATATCTCTCTATATATATCTCTCTATCTCTATCTATATCTAGAGTCCCTCTATATATCTCGATCTCTCTCTATCTCTCTCTATATCTCTATATATATATATATATATATATATATATATATATATATATATATATATATATATCGCAAGGGTTGTATTAGGCAACATAAGCAAGCTGACACATCCATTTGGATCACGCATAAGTTAACATGGCGTTGATGTTGTTTTATAGTTTTGTTGCATCGAGATTAACTAGAAGAAAATCACATAAATGTTACATGAATTATTTATCTTATGGATAATATTAAAGCATCTCGGTTATGTCCTTTTATATGGAAATAAGCCCTTCAAAATATAGCCACAGATAAACATCAGGTTTTTGTCATGTAATTGAGTAGGACGCATAATCCTTAGTTATAAAACATTGACTGTTGGGAGCTATGGGTGTTGTATATAACACAGTTTTAACATCATTACTCTGACTATCTTTGATCGGGTTTTAGGAGGCATGATTGTCATCGTTTGCACCATATTAAGATGTTTAATCTGTCCATGCTCCGCCACTTCCATTGGCATGGTCGTTTATCGTATAATAATATACCGTAGTATTTCGATGATGTAATGTTTCTGTCTTGTGTGATTGTTTTTAAGTTGAAAGTTCTTTTATCGTAGAACATTCTCGTAGAACATTTATATGGCGCCTCGCAGAGCGGCAGGTACTTGGCAACTTGGATTCGCCATTTTCAGCTCTAAATGCGGTTTCTGTGAGCTCAGTGTTGTCCTGAAAGTATTTCCAATGACCGCAATTGTGATATCCCTCGCATCATTAATTCCCTGACACTATGGGTTAATGTGCCATGCCGACTCAAAGCAATGAGTGCAGTGTAATTAAATTTGACAGCAAATCTGGTTTATCAACTTTGAACATTGGAATAACTGGCAAAGCATTGAAAATGCTTTTTCTCGCTAATGTTATCCTTTAAACAAATACAGAGAGAGAAGGGGAAATGGGTAAAGCAGTGATCCATCACTGTATATAAAACACGCTTATCTGACTGGCCTCATCAGAATTGCCGACTTTGATATGTATTCACTGATGACACATTTCTGTTGGTCATAATGTTGGCGTAATTATTGCAACATATCCTTCAGGAAAGTGGTTCTATATGTAGGGGATAATCACCTTAACAGCGTTAGACTCTTTCGCACACACTAGTCGGCCATCATTAAGTCAATCGGATTTGTGTTTAGATCAATGTTTGAATAAACCTGTAACCAGTTTTGTCGTTCGCATACTAAATATGCTAATACGTCAGTTAATACGCGCCGTTTATCCTGAGAGATATTATCCTGCATTTTTTACATTAATGATCTCAATTCTGCTGCTCTTTTGTATAGCTATTTTCATTACCTATGATGAATACTAGTCTGATAATATTCATACATCCTCCATGAAGGTTCCGCTTTGCACACAAATAAGGGCTAACATTGTGTACGTTTTAGACGTTCAACAGACCTTAATAAGAGAGACTTCTGCCTGTTAGTGATTTTGTATGCATGTTATTACAACAAATTGTAAAGGCAGTTGATTAAACTGTTCAAACTATTTCCTTTCATGTTGTTTGAATATTGTGATTGCTTCCGCAATGTTTACGTAATAAATTTTCAAGTTTTGTCCATGGCACCTTATACAATTACAAATTTAAATTTACTCATTTCCTACCATACACCCACACTGACTTTGTTAACATGAACAGATAGTGCCAGTCTTTTTATCAGGTGTTTTAACATTTCGATTAACTTTATGTTGCCTTGCGATTGCGTCAATTTACCACACTTCCCGTATGAAGCTGATTTGTCATGTAAATTATTAATTGCGCATCACTCCATGTGCGCATATAAATACCGTAAATACCAAACATTTGAGTAACAAATTTTACATGATATTACGAAGTTTCTCTCGTAGTTTGCTTCTATTTTTGGGTTTTGACACGTCAATAACCGGGTCATATTTGCATTGTGGTTGCTAGTGTAACCTCTAACATCGCAATAGGCACTTTTTCTCAACAAAGCATGAACATTAATGGTAAACAAAATGTTTATTGACTGATTCGGAACATGCGTCGCTGCTGTTCCTTGTCGCCACTTATTTGCGCAATATATTCCCAGTACTCCGATCATAAGCAACTGGACGAAACGAATGCAAACAAAAATAAACGGATGGTGCGAAATGGTATGCGGTAGTACTGTGTTCGCATATTAAAGGGTGAAAACATTCTCTACCTATCCCAGTCATTGCATTGATACTAATGACCAATTGTATTATATATCAATTGGTTTATAATTGATGGTTAGCAAGGTCCCGTGGCAGAAGATGATCATCATTTCATGTAAGCGAGTCTATTTTGATCGGTCGAGTGTCACTTACATTAATGCAAACCATATTTCAGGCTTACATTTACTGTCCGCTGGTTGTTTATCTGTCATAAATAACCTGTCGTGCCCATGCATACAGTGCAGGACCTTCGGATAATGTTTTTCAATGTCGTGCGGCGGAAAGGAGAATCACCATTAAAGGGAAGCAAGGAATCCATGTTAATGTCACAGTAGCCATTTCGCATATCAACGCAATGCCTGTTCTGTTTACAGCTCACGCACTGATGCACGGCCGGTAGCAGTAAAATGGACCATTTAACCTGGATGGCGCTTGCATTTACGTTTTGTCAGCTTAGTTAGGGCAATAGCTTAAAAGAGTTTTTGAGCGTAATCACCTGTATGACCACAACTAAGTTCACGACACAGCGATGGAAGCTTTATTGCAACCTTAACTGCTATGTAGGTGACTTAGCAATAATTGATGGAACGTTGGTAAATACTTATGTGTGCATAGAGGAAGCAATTTTGTACAAGTCGCTGATAGTAGTATCCCTAAGTTCTGCTTGTGTACTAAACTTCAGCATGAAACTTATTATTATGTCCGTCTCACAAGTTGCCCAAAGCAAAACAGCATGTTGACATTCAGTAGCGTTTTGCCAATGCGTTAACGTTTGTCATAAACATTTAATGTTCGTGACGGATTATCCAATTAACAATGATCATTATAGTGCTGCTCTGTAACAAAACTGCAATCACTGATAAATATATAGCTGGGAAAATGATTATAAGCCAAACAAGTATTAACAAAAAGCAGCGATATCTCGTTTTTGTAATTTTAATATTATCAGATCACTAAAAAACCTTTACATGAACAGTAATTGAGCACTTGGCCATCTTCATGGGAATGGACTCCAGGCACTAGGGGCAATAGGCGTAGTTTTTGAAAACACACTGAAATAGATTGTCATTAAATTGAATTAAAGTGATTTATTTAGTTCAAAACATATGAGACATCCTTTTATGTGTAATGAATTATATATGAGAATGTTAATGAAATCATTAGGGTGCAGAAGTCTGATGTACGAACGACGTACTACTTATATACAAGATGCGAATTCCCAACATATCTGGCAAGCAGTCTTAATAATATGCAAATTCGTATACCTTGTGAGACTATGTAAAGTTTCTTACCCAAATTGGCCTTTATGCATAGATATTAACTCTGTGTTAACATGACTGAACATACAATGATAACAATGAACAGAAGTGACATCTTTGAAGCCAAGCAAAGGATTCGATTAATATCATCGTCATCAGCATGATGTGCCCCTAATCTAGTTGAAGGTGCTTTGTGCATACTCAATACTGTCATTTATTGGATCATTGGGCTCGCAAATATGGACCAAATTAGTACTTCGATTAAACACTTACACGAAACATGTTTCAGTATTATAGGGAAATTACCTGGTGGTTAAATAAGATACGTTTGTAAATTGCCCCACTCCGGCGGACTGGGTTATAAACAAACGTGATCTGTTCTACAGTGCTCATCACAGTCCGTTTATTCAGTTGAATAGGAACTTGTCAAAGCAATTCCACCCTGAAGAGACCTGAAAGGCAGAAGCCACAGTTGTTAGATTTACAAGACTCTGCCTTCAACAAACGGAAGGTAATTGTACCGAATTTGTCTATTATTATGTATTTATACTGCATGGTACTAAGGTGATATCTTTTATACCCAAAAGGAACTTGTTTTGCAGTATGAAATCAAAATACTTATATATCCTACTGGCTGTAGGTGAACGATTGACAGCGGATGACTTTGGTTGCGTTCATTTATTCAGCTTCTTTATGTTGAATAAAAGGGTGAAGCAGCGAGTTTGGGTGCTCGTAGGAATCCGTGTTGTAACAATTAAACATAAGTGTGAATGTTTCATGTTGAAACATACTGTATTATCTAATTAAGTTACAATTCATGTAATTCTTAAACTGCAATCTCAGCTTTTTTCACGCAAATTAAAATTTGCATTGCTTTACATATGCATCAAGAAATGACACTTTTTTGACATTTTCCTTTCTTTTGAAAGCAAGAAATAACACTCAGCTTTAACTGAGAGTACTATTGTTTGCAGTAGACAAAGCAAGAAGTATTTATTGTTCCAAATTACTCAACGCGCAATTGTTTCAAATGAATTTCTCAGGTGCAATTTTGTACACATCGATGTCTCTACTTTCTTTTCTCATCAGTCATTGTTGCAAATGCATTTCTGACTTCCACGATATATAATATTCAACCGTATCTTGGTAAAACCATTGTTACATTGTAAACGTAGTGGCATTTGTTACATTACACATTACAATGCTTTGGGATGGCTTCTCCTGTCTTCGGTTTATAGTTGCAATACACATTGAAGGATGTTTAAAATGGTCGTTTTCGTTGCTGGGGGTATGCCTTAGCACCTTGCTTGATGACCTGGTATGTTGTAGTTTGTAAGAAGGATGTGTACGTACAGGTTGGTTACCTTTGGCCGATAAGTCTTGTGTGCGATTGTTCATCAAATATAGATTTGTAATAATTAGTTTAGGCATATGTTATTTTTTTGACAACAGCTGATGCATATGATGCTTAAATTCCATTATGTTGGTTGATAGGTCGTAGCGAAAACATACGGCGTCTATCATTGTCATTTCTCTTAGTCAACAAAGCTGTTTGCCATACTTCAACAATTACAAAACTAAATACAAGATAAATTCACATGCAGGTTTTGCATGGAAATAACGTCCATTTCTGCGCTTGGATACGTTGTTGATCATGAGGAAATAAGAGTGTATGAAAACGTCAACCTAAACGATAAGTGCGTTACTGCGAACGCAAAAGCAATAAATTGCTCACCTTGTCGGCTAAATTGAGCCAATTATAATTCAACCAAATATATCTATTTCACACCACCTCTTTGTAGCACACCCACATGCAGTCCGATATATCAATACGACAATATTGCTGTAGCCAGAAAAGCGTCTGTATTTATTTATCGTTCACACAAGCTTCTCCCCTGATCCCGGCCTCGACTAATTGAATGCCCATCTCGATTAAGCTCATCTGGTCAAGCTTCACATCGGTCCACTTTCTCCTAGGCACCCAAACACAATCGTTCTCATAACGTCTCTATAGCTTTAGGTTACGCAATGCAATTTACCTATTATGTTTTTTGAATGACACACGTGAATATGCACGCTCAACATAATGAAGTTATATGCATGTAAACAGAGTTGCTATGTCTTTTATGTCTACAATTACGAAATTTATTGCCAAAGGTTTTTTCTTCCTGCATTACTCAAATCAGTATCATTTTTCGTCAACTTGACAAAGCTAACAGCTTATATTAGAAGACATCTGTTTCACCTATTTAGTTGAAAAAGCCTGAAACAACTGCAATAACATGTTCTGTAGATTAATAGCGCTGTCATCTGTAGCTGTGCAACTCGCGTGATATCTGTTGAAATCGACAGATTTACAGACCACTGCAATTTCGCTGCATCCGGAGCAATCGTTATTCTAGAAATAATAGTTTTCTTACGTCGGAAAGAAATGCGCAGTCCATGAAAGATGTTTTATGTTGCTTTGCAGCTCTATTGGCAAGTCAACCAGTAGCATGCGTATTTTAGCTAGACTATTTGCAAAGGCTGCAGCAGTCTTAGTGGCAAATAGTTAATTTATTCAGTGTAATGACAAACACGGTGGAATCTCAGTGTTGCTAGTATTGTACGGAGTATGCTATTTGGGATAGAGATTGATGTTGTTTACTCCCATGCTACAGGACTATTTGCGTTCAAGAAATCCCGGAGGAACTGGGTTGTGACAACTCGTTAATGCAGGCGTTATATGCAAAGGAGCGAATATTGACATATTTCCGTTGATACACGCCATCATGCGCACGTTTGTTAAGCGTTTCTCAGGAGGCAACAGCATCATTAATCATTGTCACTTGGGGGCGGAGGGGGATTTAAAACATTAACATCACACTGTATTAAGGTCGCCACTTTAAAACTATATGCTTCCTAAGAATATTTCTAAGAGCGCCTGAAATATCCCGCAGTAACACAGATGTCGATATGGCTATATATCATTTAATGGATTACATAAAGAACACATTTGCATTTGGAGTATCGCAAGTGTACCATCGGCAGCCATGCCGGCTGGCGGAAGTATTTTATGAACCTTGTGCGCAGGCGCACACCTCAGTGTCGCGTTCGGTTCCTCCCCGCGAGAACATTACATCTCCCTTCTTATGAATTGTGAGTGTCTGTCTGGTGGGAGGCTAACTTTTAGATACTCTAATGTGCAACAACTCTATATACTAAGCAAATTCACTCAGGTATAATTTGACAATAATAATGATATTAATTTCTAGTACTAAATCAACTACAATTATAACATGTGCATGATTATGGAACATTCACAAGGGACAGGGTCGACTTCTGGAGCCCTTCGCCTGATGCTGAGCATTAATATGGCTCGTCACATGCATCTGGAATATGCGTCAACGCTAAGCGTTGAGCATGATACTCAACGTGATGGTCTATAGGTCGAGTATATCTCTAGGCTTGCTTGTGCGCCCAGAGCGGCGTACTGGTGTTGGTGTTGGTGTGCTCGGGGGACTCACTGTTGGTGTTGCAAGTTTTTCAGCAGCAGGTGTGGCGCTGCTTGGTGTGGAGGTGGTCGGTGCAGTCACATCTGATGCTCCACTATACTGATGCCAGTCACGCCGATTTCTTCGATACTCCGCGTCGTACTCGGTCTGTATGTTGTATGATCGAGGTGTTCCTGCTGGTTTGGTGACAACACCCATCTGGCTGTCTCAGTCTGACATTTGCTCCTGAGTGCAGGGCTGCCATGGGCTTTGCTGAGCGGTCGAAGAATTTCTTCTGCTGTTGTTGTATGACTTTTAGCCCATCGCGGGCCTTCGATCCGTCAACAACCTCTGGTGCAAGTTGTTGTGCCGTGTTGGTTGTGTATGAAAATAGCGCGTTAAATAAAAGGAAAGGTGCAGTCGAGATCGACTCAGCCGTGCCTTTATTTCTAATGGAAACTAATAATGTCAACTAAAGATCGGGATATACCAATCTGTAAATAAGCAAGTAGAACGTAATTTGTATACCTGTTAAGAGACAATGATTCATTAAAGAAGTCTTATGCTGTTCCCCGTACCATCTTGATATCTTTCGACCCGCTTTATTCACTCAGCAATAGTCAAGCCGTAAAAATTACGCGGTTAAGTGGAATGCAGTATATCACATCCTACTTCCTCATGCGCCACAGAGCACAGGGATCAAAGTTATCGAATGGTGCATTAGTAACAACAACTTGACAAAGGGAAAACGAGTCTATTGTGTACTTGATCTAATGTGATAGACCAAAAGGAGAAACACGAGTTATATCAGAGAGACTGAGCTAGTGTATATACGTCAAGCTGACAAAGTTCACTCACAAGGTTCCGGGTCATCTTGCAATGACATCAGACGCACAATCATTGTCCCCGGTCTCTTAAAGTTTTTATCAAACAGATAACAAACTGTGATCACGTTTATAAGCCTTCCCCATCCTACCCGCAGCAGCAATCTTCAACCATCATATACGAACACCGAAATGGTCTGCAGGGTGTTCAGATAGATACAATCAAGCTATGCTTTACATTCCATGTAACTAACGGAATCTAAAATGCTTAAATATCCCCCTTCGATTGTCTATCATTTTACTTCTACAATCACCTGATATTTAATAACTGATGAGCCCCATCGACAGATTTCACTGTATTTTGTATTGGTGGCTACTTGGGCTTTCTTGTGAGAACCAGACCGCATGGTAATGTCTTGATCAAACACTACTGCAGTCGTTTGTATCTAAATTGTGTGTTTTATGAGTATGACTATGACCTAATGACCATGTACAAGTGCAGGGGTGGGGTGGGTGGGGGAGGTGGTATTTTAGAGAGCAGTACAATTCACGATGTTTTACCAAATCTACTAAGCAGCTGTCTTGTTAGATGATGCACTAGCCAAGATGCATGGCTGCATAAACTTAGACCCCTGTCGGACGGTGATATACTTATATGCTGACTTGCACCTTCATTTTCCGCACGAATGGATGTTGTTTTTTTTGAATGCCACACTGCATTTAGTATCTAGAAAACAACATGTATCAAGAGCCCGTGAATAAATATGTTGTAACGGACCAAACGCTTAGCCCATAGTTATGCGGTTCCTCAATAAATGCCATTTAATATAGATTTCCGATAACGTCACATGATATTCGTTTGCGCTCCGTTCGCTAGGTGCTCATGTAGTCGGTACTACTCGTCTTTGTGTACCATCACACAAAAGCTAAGTTGCAGCACATGTCTTTTTGGCGTTGAAAGTTCGTATTAAACCTAGATGAGCGCTGCGGGTGGGCAAATTTTTTTTTTGTCACGACCGTATCGTAATATACCTCTTACAAACAATTTGATCAAAAAAGCTATAGTTGACTTTATCACAATAGTAACCAAGGCATTCTGTGGCATGGCTGTGCTCTTAGACGTCGAGTTGAATGCGCACCATGCTTTTTGAACTGTCATCGGTTTGAAATATTCCGGACAGCATCTGCGCACAGCTACTGCCACCTCACTGTAAATATAAACATGTAAACATGTGCTAATTGATGATTCAATTGTCATGGTATTTCATGTCAGCTGTAATACATCTCCCGTGATTATAGAAGCATGTTATTCTTAACCGTCAAATCATGCGATGAAAACAAATAACTCGCCAGGTTTTATACGTTCAAGGTTTCTGATTTCTTTTGTGAATATTCAACCAAATGACTACACCCATATGTTGACCCTTAGATATTGCAACCCAACTTTCATGCCTTAACATAAATATGGAGAAGCCAATAAGCTATTGCCCTTAACGAGATATTGCTTCCACTACCCGAGAGAAGACATTTCAAACTTGGATTAAGAGAGCACAAATTTGTATGAACATGCTAAAATGGATGGGCTACATAAAATGGCCTACATAAGATGGACTATATCATGCGTTACAAGAAGTGTTTATATAATCAAGTTAAGGGACCAGTGCTTTTTGCAAAAACATCAAGAACTCATAATAAATGTATAGCTTTGATTATCACACTAAGCAAGGTAGTCGCGTAGCTCCGTAATGAAACCGTTGAGTGTATGACATTGTACATCTATAAGAAATTGATCGCCTTTTTCAAACAGGTAAAATCAATCACTGCACATTTAACTCGCAAACCTGCTCGGCCTGGCCGACGTAAGCATGTATAAAGTATCATAACATTGACGACCTAGAAAACCATGGACCCGATAATTTTCAGCTCATCTACCAATGCAAAAGAATGCACGCAGCATGTCGTGCTAATTATATCCGATGATGAATGCAGTTTTGATGCACTTGTATATAGTGGAGATTCGTTTTAGAGCACTAGTGTTATTATAGTTTAATCAAAACCACGTTCGAATTTAATAATGTTCTCCGTGGCATTCGACTACACATATGCGATTAAGGCACATTATTATTTGTCAGAATATGGCGTGATTATTGTAACATAATTTTTGGAAAAAGGTTTCTGCTGTTATGAGAGACTTTTTTCGTACACATTAATTGACCATCTTTTAGCCAATCGCATTTTTGAGGATTCATTTTGAATCAATCAGTAACCAGACATGTCCTTCGCATACTTACTATGCTAATATGTCAGTTAATACGTGCTAGCTGCTCATTTGTCCTGCTATTGTCATCGCCTACTAAAAATTAATGATCTGATTATATTGGTGCTACCTCTATGAATGTACCGCTTTACACATTCAACAAACCTTCAACAGAGATATTTTAGCTTGCTAGGGATTTTCTATGGATGCTATTACAAAGAACTATATAGGTAGATGATCTACCTTTTTCTTTTATTGTTGTTTGGTTTTTTAAAATTTCTTCTAGTGCCTTATTCAATGATAATTTTCAGTTTAGTTATTGCTTTTAATTAAGGCATTCCTGCCTGGTACCCACACAGTCTTTGTTTACATGAAAAGACGAATGTACCAGTTTACTGACTGGCTATTTGTTTTACATTGCAATGGAAGTTAAGTTGCCTAGCGATTGTGTGGATTGACGGTTACATCTTGTGTGAGGCTGTTTGGTCATGTCAATTATGATTTGCGCGTAACTCCAAGTGCGAGTAGAATTACGAACTCAACGACGACGATGACCGGTTAATTTGGCGTCAAAAAATGTACGTGACATTCACAATGTACTTTCGTAAGTTGATCAAAGAGTTTATAGCTACGCTAAGGGGGCTCACTTCGAATGGCTCTGCGATGATGGCTTCCCTAATTATAATACATTGCAATCGTGAGGTGGCGCTACCGTGACACAAACAAAAGCACATGGGAATACTGGGCTGACGCCACTGTGATTGATGAGAGCGGGGAAAATGTAGTTTCCCAGAGCCTTGCCGCTGCCAAAACCCGTCGCAGAAATAGGCTTATGAATAGCCTAAATAGCAAGTACACTATTTAATAAATGTCATCTTTATAAGTATGGCAAGTTGTAGGCGCTAACATCCATGGATGAAAACTTATTTTCATATATTTATTTATATGTATAAGCAATGTTCGGACGCGGTTTTTAAAGGTTTATAAGTAATAGTTATCGAGGCCCTAGGGCTACGAAGTAGATCATCACACCATGAAAGCGGGGCTTTTTGGATCGGCGAGTGCCATTTACATAATTGTTAACAATGTTCGTGTGCCACTCATGTTGTGATTTACGGCTTGTAACTACGAAACAACAGGGTAATCATGGAGCACCGTTCAACTTGCTTTTGGACTTGGTTGAGACTTACATTTACCGTCCGCTGGTCGTTTATTTGTAATAAATAACGTGTCGTACACAGGCATACAGTGCATTGCTCACATAGAGAGGAGAGCGGTGATGACCGGATTACTTTAGCAGGCACATGGAGCATCAGATACCCCACGAAGAAAACAACACATTTAAGTTATCAATAGTGACACGATAGCGGCGGAGCTAGTACGGTCATTATCTGGTTTGGATCACGCAAAAAGACAATATCAACATCCGGGTAATGTTTATCAAGGTCGCATGGCGGAAAGGAGAATCAACATTATAGGCTGGCAAGGAAACCAGGTTTATGTCACAGTAGCTACTTCGCACGTTCACACAAAGCCTCTTCAGTGTGCAGCTCTGATGCACAGCGGATAACACTAACGAATGAATAAGGTGCAATCGCAAAACGGAATGTTGGCATTCAATTTCGTATGCCATAAACATTAAATGATTGTGACGGATAATTTACAATGATCCGTAGCTGCTCTGAAGCAAATCTGTAATCAGCCTTGTACCATACTTTCACTCAAATTGCAATATTCATGATACCGAATGAGAGTCAATGTTCCAAGTGACCAACCGCTTAGTTTTTTCCTGAACTTTTTTACCAGGTCAATTACAGAACATGCAGAAGAAATTTCTTGTTGATCAACACTTGTCTCATCAGGGGTTGTATCCTCTTTCAACTGATATTGATGAGCAAACGCCGATTTGATGGACTTTAAAAAACAAAATGCAGAGAAACTCCGGCGATCATATTGCTTCTCAAGTTTATTGTGACAAAATATGTTCACTTTTATTTTGTTGTATGGCATCTATACAAATGGCGGTGCTCTGATTTATTTGTTGATATCGTTGACTTAAATCTTAAATAAGAGAACTCGTTGACCCGGCAGTCTACTACAGTTATTTTAGGGCCCAGGTAGTCTACTGTTCACGGGTTAGTTCCAGGCATACTATATCGTTAAATAATTTCTGTGAACAGGAATGTCTAATCCCATGCCTTATGAAACCCTTTGCGAATGTCCATTTCACTTATGAAAGTGACATATCGCATGCCAGATCGACACTTGATCACGTCATGGTTTCAATAATTTTAAGTCATGAATGCATTCATGATGGTGACAAAATGTCGGATCATAGTCCAGTTATAGTGAATTGTGCTTTAGAATGTTTCACTTAAATATCGCAAAATTACAATTGGGTACTAAACGGAAGTGGAAGAGCGCAAAGGGTTATGACATTGATTTGTACAAGGACACTCTGCGAAAAATGTCTACTTATGCTGATGTTCCAATGGAAGTTTTATCATGCGAGATCCCGAGTTGCTGCGAGAATGTTGTGAAAATTAATCAGTTTCACGATGGCATAATTCATACTTGCATGGCATTGTCTCTCTATTTTTCGAAGGAAGTTCGTAAGAAATTTAGCGCATGTGTGTCCGATCCCTACCCTTGTTGGCGATGCTCATGAAGAGGTTTCAATATGCGAACCCTTTAAGGACAAATATTCTAGGCTGTAAAACTCTGTTGCACATAACGAGCTTTAAATCAACGATCGTTACAGATCAATATGTAAATATGCCACATTATGCTGCAAAACGGGCGAATGTATTTCTGATCATGACATAACCGTTAAGTAGGTCGAGTCCGCAACGCAGAACTTGAAACCAGACAAAATCGGTGGTGATTCTGAAATCTGTTTTGACCACATTAAGAATGCTTGCCAAGAATTGCTCATTGGTCATATCTCACTGTTGTTTATTGCACTGCTTCCGCATGTATATACTCTTACGGCTATGATGCATTACACGCTGATACAGAAATCGTTGAATATTATTGATAATTACAGAAATCAGTAGTGTTTTGGGAAAATTACTTGACAATATTATTTTAACATCCACAAGTGACGCACTGAAAACAAACGATCTGCAATTCGGTTTTGAACAGTCACCCTCTACTACTCAATGCACATTTGTTTTGCAAGAGATTGCTGATCATTTTGTTACTCAGGGCTCATCGTATTTTGTGATTATATTGGACGCATCTAAAACATTTGAACGTGTGAATTATGTGAAATTGTTTTCGTTTCTCAGGCCGAAAGGACTCTGCCCAACAATATGTAAATTACTTATTAATATGTACACACGTCAGAACCTGAGAGTCCGATGATATGCTTCTAGTTCTGAGCCTTGTATTTGCATGAATGGTGCTAAGCAAGGCGCAGTGCTTTTGCCATCATTGTTTTGTGTATATATCGATAAATTACTATGGCGCCTTCGTGAAGCTAATGTAGGATGTAAAATGGGTCATCATTATATGGTGCTTTGACTTGTGCTAATAAAGTTGTACTCATTGCACAGCGGCTATGACAATGCTTAGAATATGTGAGGAATTTTCGAGGGAATACTGTCTGCAATTCAATACTGCAAAACGACGGTTGCTAGCGTTCAATGCTGACGACAGTCCAGTATATTTAACACTTAATGATGAACTTATTGTACAAAAGAAACAAGCTGTTCACTTGGGAATTAATATCGATTGTTGTACGAATTTGCTATATACTCGTGCATGTGGGGATTTGATAGCAAAAACGAATATGATTATGTCCTGTGTTGTATATCGCAAATTGGTTATATAACAAACCTCACTATTTGAAGCATACTATAGTAGTTTTTGGGTGTCGGCGATATGGAGTTAAGGATCTAACCAGCTTGTCAAATTGTGTAGTGTTTGGATGAGGTGTATTTGAAAGTGGAGAGTATGGAGCAGAATCCACTTGCTTATATACTCTTTGCTCTGCTGCAACATCTAATGAAAGCGAACAAAAAACATTCATGTCATAGAATGCTCACTGCTAAAATATCAAAGCATTTGTATAAACAAAGTAGTTAACATGTTTCAGTAATGATGAAGTTAATGGTGGATGTATCAATGTTTAATTTAGATAAATAAGAACAAATACAGCACTTAAGCTGGAAATTGGAGACGCAGATCAGCATTCAAAACTTTTAGAGAATCTCACTGAAATGAGATACCGGTTTTCTCGATCTGTGATGTGTTAAGTTTCAAATAATAAATGAAATCATAAAGTATCAGCCGACTGTTTTTAACAAGGGAATAATTAGCCAGATTGTTTTGTGTTATCAGTTTGCTTATGTCGTAAAATCCAATTGTCCGCACGAACGGAACCTCAGCCTTATGTTGAAGGTATATTTTGGGATTGTAACAATTCCAGCTTGCCTTACCACGTGGAATTTTCGGTACACGAGCGAAAATAAACAAACGCGATCGGTCAGCCATGACAATTTTACACGCTCTCTTTCCATTTGATTTTTATTTGGTCAGTATGATTCCAACGTTTATTTAGTGAATATCATTCATGTATCAATAAACGTTATTGTTAAGTGAAAAATTTCATTTATGACAAATTATGAAATACCCGTAGTTTACAGTAGTTAGCGAGCTTCACCGGGCTGTTCCGGACGTGAGTTCTGCCGCTCGCAGTCACACTTACCGATCACTTTTCCAACAACCAACAATACTTAGACACCACGTTATTGTTACTTGATGCCTGCAGCTTGGTTGATCAGAGCTACCGATTACCATTGATTTTCTTTAAAAATTGCATTTCCAAACGTACATTTAACCGTGTTGGACATTTCAGCGAGCGGTTTTTGCACCATCTGTCAGATGCCATTTTGCCCACTGTCAGCCTGGTATTTTGGTTTGTGGTATCTGCTGATCTTGACAGTGGACATGCGCTCCGGTATCACAGTACCCCAGACGCTCCAATAGTCTTGTTGAGTAAGTAAGGGGACCCAGCATCATCGATCCCACTCGTCAACCGACTTCATGCCCTGTAACTTACAATGTTGTGTGGTGGACTATGACACTAGCCACTAAGATAGCTAGTGTCATAGTCCATCATACCAAAATCCTGGTTGCAGTGCGGTGTGGTAGGGTTATACTATTTTGTTTTCAAAGGCTGTAGATTGATATTTTGCATTGTACATCATTGAATTATATACTTCCATCAGTAATGTTACCCTTAACCTACATTATAAAGTACTTTTATTGGACATGATTATAGCATGATCTGCTAATATCAGATATCATTCCAATACACTAAAACAAAGTTTTTTATTACATTCCTATCAGTTTGATTATATGTTACATAATAGTTCAGTCATGGACAGTGCCATCAATTAGTCAGGAAAATGATCTTTGATTTCAAAAGAAGCTTTCAAAAAATGATCAATGCTTGTAATCCAATTCTTTAATAGAACAATCACCTCATTTCAATCTATCAGATATAGGCTATTAATGCCATGATCATTGGTAAGTTAGTCTTCAAATCTGTGCATCTGGTCTAGTTTTGATGGTGGTATTAAGCATATTTGAAACCCCAAATCACATGAGGCCTTTTTAGGACAGTGCAGTTCCCAAGATGTAACATACTGACTGGTTATGCATGACTTGGATGGCCCCTTTGATTAGTTTCCATCCCTAACCTGTTGCATGCCACTTATAAGGCAATAGTTATGGACCATTAGGCAGGAACCATTAATAGTATGCTCCTTAGCACAGCTTTGCTCTGTCAATCTGTCTGCATGTATACTTCTGGTATCACTTTGTTTTAATAATACAAGCCACTGTTATATTGATTGTCACTTACAAACAAAATATCAGCCCTTTGTGACCTTATTATTGAAAAATAATCTCTTAGCTATGTTAACCAAATAGGGAATACCAGTCTCAAATTAATCATGAACCACTCTTATATTTCTTATGTTTTGTTCCTGAGAGATTTACATAATGGGGAATAATTCTTGATGGCACATTTTCTTATAATACAAGCTAGCAACTCCTCATTGACCAAATCTTCCTGCATAACCTTTGACCCCTGAATTATTATTGAATAATATCCTGTGCCTATAAACCCAATGGGGTATTAAAAGTTTTGATGTCACATTTTGTTATAAATTAAGCTAGTGACCTCAAATCCTACAAAGGGTCTTCTCGTGTCAGTATCTCTTTGCAAACTAGAAATCAGATCTGTATGGTCCTTGACGGCGGCCAAAATGTTAGGATTATTATCAATTATACTGGTCAAGTGAAAAATTGGGTTTATCATGTCCTTATATCCTGGCTTTTAACCTCTGACGTGCTAAATTAAAGCAAATTAAAATTTCTTGTTCCAGGAAAAATGTTATTAATAGCTCATGGGTGTTTGGGTGAATCATTTCTTAAAAACTTATATTATTTGGCTTAAATGCTAAAACTATTTGCAAAACTTTGGGGGGTTTATTGTTCAGCCCTGGTTTATCATTGAATACAATGTTATGCTATAAAAGCTATGATTAAATGCTGTAATAACTTGTTAATACAAATCGTGCCCAAAAAAGGAGAGTTCAATAGCCATGGCCTTCTGTCTTTATTGTCAGGCAGTTAGATTGACTAAGTGTTTGCGATGACATTTTGCCTAGCAGCACTCATGTTATGGTATAACCTGCTTTACCTACTGTTCTGGGTTTAATATTATGGACCCAGCATCTCAATTGAATCATATTGGAGATTTATATCTGCTGTGTTGGTTTATCAGCCCTATTTAGGAAATTTATTTGTTCAAGATGGGCAACGGTATCAGCTGTCCAAACATCACAATTATGCTCATCTATCTCTGCAAGATACCTCCTCATATCAAAGGGAGCAGTGTTTTGCTTTAGGACCACTAGGCTCTTGCTTAGTGAAAAGAAATATTCTTTAGTCTTATCATTTCATGACATTTGGTGATTTGAGATAAATGTATAGTCAAAGATAAAAATAGTGAGGAGGTCATGTGGCTTCATCTATATTACTGACAGTAATGTAGATGAAGCCATATGACCTCATCACTATTCTACATAATGAGTTACATTTGAAATATTAAAGTTCATGTGCTAAACCACCATGAAAATTTATTTTCTTCTGCATGCATGTATATGGTACAACTTCGTCATATTGTGGCTTCACCGGTTTTATTGGTTCTACCAATATTGTGGCTTCACCAATGCTGTGCCTTAACCAATATTGTGGCTTCACCAATACTGTGGCTTCACCAATACTGTGGCTTCACCAATATTGTGGCTTCATCAATATTGTGGCTTCACCAATAACATAGCTTCACCCATACTGTGGCTTCAACAATATTATGGCTTCATCAATGTTGTGGCTTCATCAATGTTATCCCTTCATCAATATTTTGGCTTAACCAATGTTGTGGCTTCACCAGTGTTGTAGCTTTACCAAAATTTTGGCTTCACCAATGTTGTTGATTCATCAATGTTATCCCTTCATCCAAACTTTGGCTTCACCAATGTAGTGGCTTCACCAGTGTTGTGGCTTTACCAATATTGTGGCTTCACCAATAACGTTGCTTCACCAATATTATGGCTTAAACAATAATGTGACTTCACCAATATTGTGGACTCACCAATACTGTGGTTTTATCGATATTTTGGCTTCACCAATGTTGTGGCTTTACCAGTGTTGTGACTTCACCAATATGGTGGCTTCAGCAATATTGAAAGTTCATCAATATTGTGGCTTCACCAATATTGTGGCTTCACCAATACTGTGGCTTCACCAATATTTTGGCTTCACCAATGTTGTGGCTTCATCAATGTTATCGCTTCATCATTTTTGTGGATTCACCAATGTTATGGCTTCACCAGGGTTTTGGCTACATCAATATTGTGGCTTCATCAATATTGTGGCTTCACCAATATTGTGGCTTCATCAATATTGTGGCTTCACAACTTTTGTGGCTTCACCAATGTTGTGGCTTCATCAATGTTATCCCTTCATCCAAATGTTGGCTTCACCAATATTGTGGCTTCATCAGTGTTGTGGCTTTACCTATATTGTGGCCTCACCTCTAACGTGGCTTCACCAATACTGTGGCTTCATCAATATTGTGGCTTCAACGATATTGTGGCTTCACCAATATTGTGGCTCAAGCAATACTGTGGCTTCACCAATATTGTGTCCTCACCAATACTGTGGTTTTATCAATATTGTGGCTCATCAATATTTTGGCTTCACCAACGTGGTGGCTTCATCAATATTGTGACTTCATCAATATTGTGGCTTCATCAATGTTTTGGCTTCCCTAATGTTGTGACTTCACAAATGTTTTGGCTTCTCTTTTGTATCATATCCTGTAGAGATATATCAATCACTGGGGCTTAAAAAGACATGTTATGTCTAAATGTCATTGCTGTTAAAACCATCAGAATGACAAAAATGACCAAAACAATGAGTATTATCTGTATTTGTTGTGTGTGAGTATGGCTTCACCAGTCGGTTTAAGTTTTTTATCAGAGGTTATTTTTACCCAGTATGACTGTTAAGCTCCACCTGGTCCTGATTGATGGTCCTGCAGTTATGATGTATGCACCTGTGTAAAGTGTCACATTGTTGTACACTCAATCTGCTTTGTATTTATCTGCAATTCATATCACCTCCTCATCACCAGCCCAGCATGACACAGACCTGGGATTCTCTTTATTACCAGCCCGTCGTGACACTGACCTGGGGTTCTTATCACCAACCCATCGTGACACTGAGCTGGGGTTCTTATCGCCAGCCCTGTATGTCACTTATCTGGGGGTCGCCAAACTTGGCATCTTTTTTGTTTGGAGGGGTAGAATTTCTTGAGGCCGGTTAACATCTCAAATGGCCATTTTTGTTAATTTCCAGCCCTGTATCTAATGACTGAACTATGCTCTCTGGGCTGTAGACTAATTCTGAACATCTGGTGAATGTTTTGTCACAGAAGAGAGCTGGCTTATGTGGATGAGACACCATTTTATCAGTGTTTAAGTGACCATGGGAGAGGCCCAAAAGCCAACCCAGGGGAGCAGCCAAGCATTGAATTCTAGTATATTTATCAATGCTTAGCTCTATAGTAACCTTCCTGGTGGTCACTAGTCAGAGCCTGTCATCTTATTACACAGAAAGAGAATGTTAAAGTTGCCATCAGTGGTCAATGAAGGGAGGTTACATTAATTATTGATGGGTGGGCGGTTTGTTATTGGTTATATAATTGAAGTTTAAGTGCATATTGATAAGATAAGGCTTACAATGTGTTTTAACCAATATTAGTTTATATACAAATGTACATTCCGTTTCTGCCACATGAGAGTGGATTAGTTTTCACTTCCTTTACTGAATAACAAGAGATGGATTCATGTGACATGTTGTATTGATGATCAACCTAATCAGGTTGGTAAGAATTAATGTTGTGTAATGTATTACATAGACTTCCTTTAGTTCTTATGATATAAGACTGATATGCAGTTTGACAAGTTAATTTTATGTGTGTAACTGAATGTGCAACTATAGCTTGGGCACAGCAGGAGAACCATCTTTCGCTGAATCATATGGACAAGCTGTTGTATGGATTCACTAATTGTGTCCATATGGAAACCCACCAAGACTGGACCTCTTTAAAGTCTTTTACTGATAGTGCAACATAAGACGCTGTTGTGGTAGTTCCTG
>CM067348.1:5129426-5144962 GCA_034190875.2 Urechis unicinctus | reverse complement strand
ATCATGTTCGTGCATCCCCTCAATGTCTCAGTGAGCATCCAGTTTTGTTTCACATATTTCAAGACAAGATGGCATTAATTTCATACATATAAACCTCTTCTGTCTCCCTTGAAACGTATTTTAATATTTGTTGAAGCGTATAGTACCAATTGTGCTCGATGGGATTCGATATATCTTGATTAATCAGTCGATCATGCCTATTAAAAGGAGATTTTGAATGAACAATAGGATTTGTTAAGTTCAATATTCACAGATTAACTCATCCGTTATACTGTCTGCCAATCGACTCTCATACGGGGTTATCGTTTCACATATCATTCCCAATGAGAGTAGATTAACTTCTTATATAATATTCTATATCCTTATTTTGTTTCATATCTTAAGCATTTGTTATCCGCATATATGCGGGAAATAGAAATCGCATTGATGTACATGATTTTACGCCTACTTTTATAAGAATTTTGTATACATGATGAAAAGTACTGGATTGTTTGTCCATACCAGGGAGGGTTTATCGTTTCCGTTCATGTCATCAGAAAAGTGATTTCTTGTGCGCGACCGCTGTTTTTCTGTTGACGTTCTTATACTTAACGATGACATCCATTATTTCGTAAAACAAATGGACAATAAATAAATTGACATCTGGTTCGCCCGGGCCATTTACTTACTGAATCTGTCATCGTATCAATAGGCTGACAGGAGTGTCTTCCAGTAGCCAGAGGGCGCTACTGTCATCCTATGGCATACGCATGACCGGCGACTCCCAGTATCCTATAGCATACGCTGACCCCAGTTGTATCGGGTGCAATGAGAGCCTTTATAGAACACACAATATGATTCTGTCTACGAAGCAAACACATTCACATCAGGAACAAACGCGATCATCACGCGATCAGTGTGTTTGTTTTACTCACATTACCTTTAGTGCCACTAATACAAGCCCATTATACGGGAAGGAGTAATAACCACATGTTTATCTTACTATGATTGTTCCATCGCTGGTTCTCGAGCACTTTATAACGAACGTAATTCTGCAATGCACATCCAGGCCAACAATGTAAGATTTGCTCTCGGACTTAGCTCATTAATACATCACATATCACGTTCACGACCAACATATCTTAGCTTAGGTTGCAATACATTTTGTTGTATTAACCTGGCAATTTTTCAATGAAATGAAGATAGATGTTTGTCCTTTATGCTTGAAGGCAATAGGGAAGTAGAACTTAGCGCACATTAATGCCATGAAAAAGATGCATGGCACCACATACTAAGATTAATACGTAGGATTTGTCGCATCATGTAAATATAACCAATGCAAACAGGCATTTCGGATAACGCTGTCACCAGGCTTCTCCAATTCCCCAGTCACAACGTTTCGTCAGCCATTGCAATCAACTTTTTTCGTTCCTTGCGGCACTCCATCTGACTTTCGTCGCATTGAGGTTCGTAACTAAACGTAGGGTAATAGGTTGATCTCATATATTGTTTGCGTCTTGTCTGAGGCATATAGGAACCAAATCACTATGCTACAAATTTTGTATAGGCGCCATCAGGGGCGAAACGTGCAGTACATGATGTAACATATTACCATGCATTTAGCATCACACAATGGCTTTGTATAACAATGCTACTAAATGACTGTAGTTGAAAAGATCAGCAATTTATTTTGGCTTGGACAAATGACATGATTCCCTCCAGCGAGTCAAGCCATAGTCCATTATTTGTCCGCAAGATGGCTTTGTAGACATTGGCCCTTTGTATCCCTTTAAATGTATTGGGACAAATGTTATCTAAGGGTCCAGCTGTTGCTACTATATATTATATATATAGATATATATATATATATATATATATATATATATATATATATATATATATATATATAAATATATAGAGATATATATATATAGATAGACATATATATATACAGAGATATATAGAGAGATATATATACATATATATAGAGATTTATATATACATATATATGTATACCTATATATATATATATATAGAGATATATATATATATATAGCTAGATATATAGCATATACATATATAGAGAGATATGATATATATGTCTAGATATAGGAGAGATCTTTATAGATGATATATCTATAGAGAGATATATATATATCTCTATATCTCCTATATCTATCTATATCTCTATCTCTCTAGATATCTAGATATCTATCTCTATATCTCTATATAGATCTCTCTATATATATATCTATATATATATCTATATATATATATATCTATATATATATATATATATATCTCTATATATATATATATATATATGCTCACTCTCATATACAAGTTTTAAAAGGGGGTCAATTAAATGGCAAGGCCAGTTAGTTCGGAGGAGTTTAAATGAAAGCGCAAAAATTTAAATTCATATAGCTATGTTAGATGTTGGTTAAATTTGTAGATGATATTGTATGTTTCAAGTTATCTTGTGTCTTATGAAATATGTGCCGCCCAGGACAATTCAGGCAATCCAAAAGAGATAACTGGTCGTTCTGTACCATCGCAACTTGGAATCAGTCAAATCGATACAGCAGTAATGTCATGCCTGGAATCAAACTATTAACACGTCACTTTCACCAGTGTGACGTTTGGAACAATCCTTAAACTTTTTGGCCACTTTGCTTCTTTACTTAACTACAGCGGTATCGGGTCACTTCGCCCCCGGGACACGTCGCCCCCGGGACACTTCGCCCCCACTGGGACAGTTCGCCCCCACTGGGACAGTTCGCCCCCAGGTCAGTACGCCCTCGGTGGGACATTTCGCCCCCAGGTCAGTTCGCTACCTGGTCAGTTCGCCCGCAATGCTGCACCCATGTTTTACAGAAAGGAACATACTGAATGCTACATATTTCATTCAATAAAGGAACAGTTTTGATAAATTTATAATCCTGATATGAAATAAATTAAAAGCATTATGTCTACCGTCCATCGTCCCCAGATAGAGTGCTGCAAGGGCGTTTGGACTCTGCGGCAGCGCATTTGGCCGGGCCGCCGTCTTTGGGACAGTTCGCCCCCAGGTCAGTTCGCTACCGGGTCAGTTCGCCCCGCAATGCTACACTCATGTTTTACAATATGTCTACCGTCCATCGTCCCCGGATAGAGTGCTGTAAGGGCTTTTGGACGGGCCGCCGTCTCGGGACGATGTGCCCCTTTAACAAAACGAAGATAGGAATATTAACACGACTCAGCTCTTAATAAAATATACATGACAAGAATATGAGAATAGCGGAATACTAACTTAAAGCCCACAAAAAAATACATATAACTCAATACGACACGGGCACTTTATTCAACATTCATAAAACATAAATAAAGAAAAGAAGATAGGAATATTAACACAACTCAGGCTCTTTATTCAACATTAATAAAACATACATGACAAGAATATGAGAATAGAGGAATACGAAATTAAAGCCCACAAAAAAATACATGTAACTCAATACGACACGGGCTCTTTATTCAACATTCATAAAACATACATAAAAAAAGAAGATAGGAATATTACCACAACTCAGGCTCATTATTCAACATTAATAAAACCTACATGACAAGAATATGAGAATGGAGGAATATGAACTTAAAGCCCCCCAAAAAATACATATAACTCAATACGACACGGGTTCTTTATTCAGCATTCATAAAACATACATTAAAAAAGAAGGGAGGAATATTGACACAACTCAGGCTCTTTATTCGACATTAATAAAACATACATGACAAGAATATGAGAATAGAGGAATATGAACTAAAAGCACACATGCATTCATATTACTCCATACAACCTGGGCTCTTTATTCAACATTCATAAAACTTACATCAAAACAAACATGATACAATTCGGACTCTACATTCATACAATTAATCAGATGCATTTTGAAAGATGGAGCAGATAGGCTGAGCACGTGGATACGGTCAAAGTGCTCTGCGACGTGACACGTGGTGAGTTGTGAGCGGGAAGCGTCATGAGTACAAAGCACATTGCGACGTGACACCTGGTGAGTTGTGAGCTGTCAGCGTCCTGAGTACAAAGCATATCGCGAAGTGACACCTGGTGAGTTGTGATCTGTAAGCGTCCTGAGTACAAAGCATATCGCGACGTAAACACCTGGTGAGTTGTGAGCTGTCAGCGTCAAGAATGCTGTGACCTGGTATGATTCCCTATATAATGTACTGATGTCTGCATTTGATCATTCACTTATCAGATTTTCTCTGCTCAAGTGTCACAATCCTGGATCATGAACATCTGCATAATTTGCGCTACTGAAATAAGAAGAAGGCAACAAACTATTGAGTGCGAGGGGTGCAGCCGTTGGCAGCACCGAACATGCAACCCAGGGGTGGGTCAGACTAGCTACAGGTTAGCTATCAAGGACCAGCTTGGTCTCTCGTGGAGATGTGTCGACTGCTCAACAGTTGGCATATTCAGCCCATTAGCCGAGAGCTCCAGATTATCTGCAACGCCAACCACTCCTGCCGATATGAACCCACAAAGGCATTCCGAACTTAGTGACACGGAAGTACCTTGCTCAACGGCGGATGACCTATCCCCCACCGTCACTTTACCCTTATTCAGCACCCCCAGCCACCCTGCTGGAAATCCGATGAGATAGCCGACCCCACCCCAGTTACTTACAAGGTACTCGAGGCAGACTTTGAAAAAGGTATATTTCTAGGCTCTTACATGGTTAGTGCTGTGGAAGTTTTGGTTACGGTTAGTATTGGTTGATGTATGCAAGCACAATGCTTTATGCGTGACAGGTATTTGGCAGGGTGTTTGCTAACGTCCAGGTGGGAGGGTGTGCCTTCCATTAGGCCATGGCGGAATGGAGAAAGTACAGGATGTTGGCCTTCTTGCGGCATGCAGTGAGGGCCCTGCTGTTTGCAAGATGATACGCCGTCTCCTCTCTCTCCCCTTCCTTCCAGCGGAACACATCGAGCCTGCGTTCAAGAAACTGCAAGACCGGACCATCAACGACAGACTGCAGGAGCTCTTCGTCTACGTTTCGAGCATCTGGCGATATAGCCAGTTGGAGTGTGTTTCGACGTTCCAGCAGGACCAACAACGACGTCGAATGATGGCACACCAGGGTGAACTCGAGGGCTGGAGGTTGCCAAATGAACTTCTACAAGCTGCTCACCATCATCCACGAAGAAGCCCGCCTGGTTTCCATTCAAGTCCGACTGGTATGTACTTCGTATTCTTGTCATGTATGATTAATGAATGTTGAGTTATATTGAGTTAAATGTACGCGTGTGTGTGCGTATTCCTATATTAACTTCGTATTTTTGTTTTATTTAACTGATTTTTACGAGTGATCGATTACTGCCATTTTGTCCCGAGACGACGGCACGGCCAAATGGGCTGGCCGCCGAGTCAAAACATGGGGGCGAACTGACCCGGTAGCGAACTGACCTGGGGACGAACTGTCCCACCGAGGGCGAACTAACCCGGGGGCATAATGTCTCACCGAGGGCGAACTGTCCCAGTGGGGGCGAACTGTCCCAGTGGGGGCGAACTGTCCCGGGGCGAAGTGTCCCGGAGGCGAAGTGACCCGGAACCAACTACAACCGATGAAATGCATTTCCCGCAAAAAAACCCGAATATTTGATTTAAACTTACTTATGGGCCTCTCGTCGCGGCTTTGTTAAAGGTCATTATTGTTGGAACAACTGAACAATTTCCTAATTGTTAGTTCATTCCTTAACATGCAGTATAAACCTAATCTGTCTGTGAGTACATATATTTGTTCTTTACTTAAGACTGGCGTATTTACGTTCATTTCAGCGACACCAGAATGACATGGTGATGTCACATGGACCGGTTGATGCGTCAATTACTGCTTGCTATGTGCCATAGAGGAAAAGTATGTCACCCCACACAACAAGCATCAGCCTACGACTAATTTTCGTGGTCAGTTAAGCAAACCGCTACACCATTTTGCTGAAATAACATTCCATTAAGTGCCGTCAACGTCTGTAAGAAACGATTTATTGATGCCTTCTTTGTCAAAAGTATGATGTCAAGATAGACAAAGCGATATCTGTAACGGCAGAAAATATGTCGTCATGAGATATTCGTCGAACATAAAGAAAGGTCCAAGCGAAGGTAACTTAAGAGTTTTTTTCTTGTTAACCTAATGTCTTCTGTGTGTTAATCATTATCGATATCCGCCCTCATGCCATCAGGAAGGCGTCTATTTTCTATGGCCTTGTTCAAAATTGCGGGTTTATAAATCACCTCCAGCTAACAAAAGCATTGCCAAGTGAATAATCCATCTTTGTAAGTAAGGGTGAATATACACCTTCGTTACGTGAAATGACATTGTAATGTGTCATTTGCTATTAATAACCAACTTCTTACGGAGCTATTCGACGTATGCAAATGCGAATATGTCAAGGAAAATCATAACGCAATGATTACTATCATTGTTACCTCAGCATTTATAGATATAAACTGTAATTTGTTATATTCAATTGACAACACAATTGCTAACAACCTGATGAACAACTTCCTGAGAGTGTATGGGCGGTATTCAATGTTTGAATATATGGCCCAAACAGCATGTATATTACCAGCTCCATTCGAAATAAAAGGGGGAAGACCGGTCGTGCATGAACTCCTCAGCGATCAGACGAGATCTCTTAATAATAAGGCCCCATGTGTCTCTAAAGCTATGTCCTCGGTTATGCACTTGTGATTATTCATTTAACTTGTGGTAGTGCTTCATGTGATTCGGCCAAGTAGGGAACATATCTAGCGCACAGTTCCAATTCTAATTCTGTGCCCTTACCTTGTGTCAAGTTGACTATGGATGTTGGTAATCTTTGCCTAAAAAATAATATGGCAGCTTTTAAGGAAAACTAAGCCATTGATACTCGGGGCATCCATAATGATGGCGAGATTATCTCTGCAGCAATAAATTTAGATTTATGGGCGCAGCCTCCATTACATTTCTACATTCTTGCAATGTATCACTAAAGAACTGTATTTTATCCGACATACAATTATGTTGCCCACGTGTCACTCTCGCTTGAATAATTGATGGTTCACGGTTAATCTCGATGAAAGACATATGCGTTCTTACAAACCGTTTGTATTGCGTTTCATCCTTGACTTGTTCCATATATGACATGGAACAATTGACACGTGTAAGAGCCTGTGTTATATGGGATGCAAGTACATCAAAAGAGTTGTAGTATGGCGCTGTTGGTAACATCGACTATATTTCATCTGCACTTTCATCATTTCATTTGAAGAGAGTGTGAATGGCCCTAGGCGTTGGATAGGTGACAGGTTTCTTAACTGGCTGGGGTTTATCAATCAATGCGCATTATGAAAGGCATGTCAAGTATCCAACTAATCAGGTGGTAGCACCCGCATCTGCTTTTCAATTTTACCATATCGGAACCTAATATTCTATATACCATTGAATGCGCTCATGAATTGCCAGTCTCTGATGGATGAGATTATGATTGGGAGAGAATTTATGATTGAAGCTACATCATTATTATGGCTAAGAGTCTTTCAGTAGCTTCATTATACAGCAAAGAGTCAGTTTATGGTTTATGTACTGAAACAAGTTAATAATAAATATTAGGTGTGTTAAACCGCTCGAGAAAATTTAATAACACAAAGACGGTGTACCTGTGGAGACCGTTGCCAATGTTCGGGTAGTATAATTATACAGCTGCACGTGGCATATAGCAGACATGCAGTCAAGGGAGGATGTATCCAGTGGACAATGTTCAATCCTCATCTTGTGAATACATGTGTTGATCACACGAAGTTAACAGAGGTGGTATGCCATAGAATCCGACATTCTTATTTCTGATTTTCCTTTGGTATAGTCATTCACTATATAAATATATAACAAACATATAGTGTTCGGCCACTGTGCATAATCAGTACGTCAGGGACCAACATATGCTGTCGATCCAGCTAAAGTGTTGTCAACGGCTATGACGACGGCTTTTCACGAGCACACATGGATTTACCTACATAGAAAATACCCTCGCTTGTGCAGTATTCCACACATAAATATTACTTTATTTATATTTATATATATAAATATATATGTATGCATATATATATTGTTTTTATATACATATATATATGTATATATATACATATATAAATATACATATATATAAGTATATATACATATATATACGTATATATATATATGTATATATATATATATAGAGGGGATATATATTTACATATATCTATCTATCTATTTATATATATATAAAATAGAGATATATAAATATATATAAAAATATATATATATATAGATATATATATATATGTATATGTATATAATTTATATTCTATATATATATCTCTATCTATATCTACATATATCTCTATATATATATCTATATATTATATATCTATATCTATATATATATATATATATATATATATATATATCCATGAGCTATGAGCTATTTTAGATATCTCGACGCAGCCACATACTTCTTACACAAACAACTCCATAAAATATACCGACTACGCTAAAATACACGAGTTGACAAATGCAGCAGTGCTTACTCGGCTGGGAGATTGATGTTGGCCACGAGCAATGTAACAGCATTAACTCTTGCCAATGGAATACAGAGTGGCATTGGGCAAGGAGCATAAAGTGAACTTTTAGCGGAGAGAAGATTATTCTGCCCTCAAAACGAGATTTTGGTCGACCCTTAATGGAAGTGATGTATTTACGAATGTCATTGCACTGCTGGCGAAACACATTGATCGTGCAATGAGATAAAATAATTTGCTTTAAGCGGGAATGGTTTGTATGCATAAAAATATATGCTTATCTGCAGCGTCTCTTGCAGTAAGCTTTGATTAATCTTTCAGCATTGTTAGTTCGCTATCTTATGAGCATGGAATATTATTATTGTGATAGGGACCGCATATATATCGTTGGAAGTTATCCGTCAAAAACCATGCTGGGCTTTTGACCTACATCTTGTCTTAACCATTTTGATGAGCTAGTGGATGAATACCAAGTGCAAACAGTCTACAACGTATAATTTTGCATTTCACAATCAATTGTGATTGTTTTGATATTAGAATGAGGTTATTGAGTATTAATTCTGAACAATACAGAGCGGATTAGTCAATCCCTTTGACACAACGTGGCATTGTGGCGAACAGCATGGACACAAAAAGTTTGAAATAATTCGAAATAAATATATTGCCAACGTTGCGGTTTAATTGATCTATTGCTCTAAATTATACATGCCACAAATCTAACCGGGTATTCCTGTCAGTGATAAAGGTAGCAGATAATGACTGACCATTTAGACAGGTGCAAATAATACATGCATCTGGCAAGTGTACACATTAACAAGATAAAGATCAAATAGGGATACGATAGTGCCTGAAACGATAAATATACGAACCTATTATGCTGAACATACAAAGTTGCAAAACGTCTTATTTCAACCGCGCCATTACAAAGTAGAAGGATATTTTCTTAGTTTGAGATAATTATAGATATATTGTACCAAAATAACCTGTTATGCGACTTTCTCGATATGTTTACCACAAAACTACATCAATTTTAGTGCATCACTAGAGCGTTCGAATAAATGATTCAACAAAAGTGTTATTTGTTGAATATTAATTTCTATGCAACACTAAAAATAATATGCCGATCTCATTTATATTCAAGACATTGTACAGTGCACCACCATTCGTGCCTAGGTGCATTCTTGACCATGCGTTATATTGTCCTTAGTCAACGCCTTTACCCAGCACGGCTATGTTTGATTGATTGATTGATTGATTGATTGATTTGTCAACAACAACATATCATACATTATAAATAATAATTCGAGTAAAATATACAAAGTTTGTTGTGACAATGAAGACGAGACATCATAAATAAATTGCTTTTAAGAGAAGGACATTCAAGAGAATAAAAAATAATTTATCATACACTTATGAGTATAGTACTATAAAAATAAACAAAACCATGTGCCAGGACAGCATACTTCATGCAATGTACTTAGCAAGAAAATGAATTCGAAGAGCTACTTTAAAAGAATGCAATGAGCAATATACATTAAACTTAGTGCAATTTGCGTTCCAGATATTCACGCCTTTTGCGCGCATGCTATTATAGGCAACCTTCGATTTAAATAACGGTACAATAAAATTTCTAGATTGTCTTGTAGTAATTGTTTGATTAGAGGATTTTCGTCGAAACATTAATTTGAAAAGATTAGGCAAATCACCTCTATATAACTTAAACATAAACAACATGATAGAATATTCATACAACTTAGTAAAACGTAACATATTTAAGTATTTAAATAATGTCAATGAACATGTGGGCTTTGGCGAACCGGTAATTACTCTACAGCATAGTTTCTGTAATTTGACAATAGAGTTTGTATATTTCTTTGCAGCTGTACCCCAAAACTTCAAGACAATATATTATGTATGGGTATATAAACGAACAATACAGAGTATTGAAGGTACTTGTTCTAAAAATATTTTTTGCCTTACAAAGTAAGCCGATATTTTTAGCAATTTTCAATTTTATATGTTGAATGTGAGACTGCCATGTCAATTTGCTATCTAACTTGACTCCCAAAAATGTTGTCGAGTTCTCTCTCCTTATAACCTGATTATTGATATAAAGTGGTTGAGTTGGTGTTGGGCTATAGCGTCCAGGTGCGAATATCAGGTAATGTGTTTTGTTGACATTCAACGTAAGCTTATTGGCATTCAGCCATAGTACTAAATTTTTAAGCTCCACATTTGCACAGTTTATCATATTATCACTGTTATTACCTGTTACAAACATATAAGTGTCATCTGCATACAGTATAGGATGCACACATTTCGAAACATTAACAATGTCGTTGACATAGATTAAAAACAAGAGTGGCCCCAAGATTGAGCCTTGTGGAACGCCACAAGTAATACGCCCTCGTTCAAAGTGGACACCGTTGTAAGTAACATATTGGTATCTTTCGAGCAAATAATTTTTTTATCCACTCTAATGCGATGCCTCTAATGCCGTAGTGTTCCAATTTTCTTATAAGAATGCGGTGATTGATGGTGTCGAACGCTTTACTTAGATCAATGAAAATCCCTAAAACATATTTATGTTCTTCGTGAGCATTATTAATTTTATCAACCAAGTAGCTTATAGCTTGAGTGGTACTGTGTTTTTTACGAAAACCAAATTGATAGTTTGGTCTGCTTTTTCTTATTTAGGACATTTGTAATCAACTCCCACGACTTCCTCATGTTAATTTTGTTTTTAGAAAAGGCATTTTCATAGTAGATTTGTTCACAGGTCTTCATTAGTGAACGCAATTTACATTTGTAGCGTTTGTATTGTGTTTGGTTGGTCAGCGTGGGGTATTTGATGCTTTTTATATACAATTTATTTTTTACTTTGATAGATTGTTTAAATCCCGATGTTAGCCATTTATATCGATGTTTATATTTCGATTTTGATAGTTGAATTGGGAAGCATGCATTGTATGGATCTTTAAGAGTACAATAGAACCTTGTGTATGACTCCTGTGCGTCATTGATGTCTAAAACATCCCTCCATTAAATTTTTCCAAGTTTCGCAGAGAATTTATCTACTTTTCGGGCCGAGATTTGTCTGTAGTAAAATTGGTCACATTCAGTATTAGTTTTAATGCCGTGGTCGATACAGAACACTGAAGAGGGGTCACTTACATCTGTACACAAAATACCGGATATATAATTGTGCTGTGGTTGAAAATTGGTAGAAATATTGTCTATAAGTGTAGCGGAACGATTTGTTACTCTCGTGGGTTTGGTAATGAGTGGGGTAAAAGAGAAAGAATACACCATTTCAAGGAATTCTGCTGTAGCGACATGGCTATCTACATTTAACAAGTTAATGTTTACATCGCCCATTAAATAGCAGATTTTGTTTTCATGCTTTATAGTAGATATTATATCAGATACATAATCTATGAAGTCACTGATTGAAGTGTTCGGTGGTCGATAGACCGCACCAATTATTATATTCTTACGATTATTGTGAGATTGGAGAGACGTACATTTAGGAATTTCAACGAAAACACATTCAATATTACAGTTGCAGATCGAGAGGTCATCTCTATTACGATAATGTAATTGATCATTAATCAGGAGAGACACCCCTCCACCTGGTTTATTTGTTCTGTAATAATTGACTGTATTGTAGCCGGCTGGACTAAAATTGCCAACTGTTATATCTGTCAGCCATGTTTCAGTGAGAGCAATAATGTCAAATGAATATTTCAAAGAATTAATATAGGCATCAAGATTGGCATAGTTTTTTTGAGCACTGCGAATATTCACGTGCATAAGTGATAACATATCATAGTTAACTTGAGAAGCTTTACAAAGTGCATTGAATTGATCTTCTACATATCTGGATCAAAAGCGGACAGCGGATTTTCTTGTTCAGTATCATTAAGTTCATGTACATTCAAAATCATGCCCTCTACATTTGCCATGTTATGTGGCCCACATTCCACAATATCATCAATAGCATCCATAAAGTCTCTATCATCATTAAAATGATTAAATGGGAATATACATTGCACACAGTTAACACAAAACCAATTGTTGCATTCTCTGGAGGTGTATAGTGAATCATTTCTACATACTTGTGACAGACAATTTAAATGAGTAAGCTGACAACATATGGAACATTTTAGATAAAAGGAATGAATGTGCACACGTTTGTTACATATGATACACAAATGTGATCTTATAATTGATTCCATAAGTGTACAAAATGGTAGTGCTGGTGTAAATAGTACACAATATATGGATATAAAGAATGGTGATGAGACTTACATAAAGGCGGTTTCGTACAACGTTATTTCACAGTTTCTCGAGATCTGTCATCTCGCGTATATGGAGGATTTTCGCCTTGAAATCTTTCACGAGTACTTTTCCATCATGTGTCCAAGTGTCGGCTACTTTTCCGTTCTTTTTCAGCTGTCTTGCTTTCCAAAGTAATCAGGAGCGTGTTTTGGTCAAATCCTCGTTAATAAAGATCGGCGTGGAACAATGCCTTAGGCTGGTCCGCTTTTGGTAGATTTTCTCACGTATTCTGTATGTCGCCAGTTTCAGTATGACAGGACGGGATCCATGTCTGCTTTCTGTCGGCGGTATGCCAACTCGGTGCACCCTGTCGATGTCCGATGTTGTGATTGGTGGAGACATATTGAGATCCTTATTCACAAGTTTTATTATCTCTTCATAACAGTCCTCATGTTTATGTTCAGGAATGCCGTAAATCCTAAGACTGTTCCTGCGAGTATACTGTTCAAGAGTGTCGGCTTGAGTTTCAAGACCGAGCACCCGTTTTTCTAGTCGTTCAATGGAGTCGTCTTTTCTCTTTATTATTTCTTTCAGTGCAGTGATTTCCTTGTGCAATGGATCACAAATTGTGGACTT
Organism: Urechis unicinctus; assembly: GCA_034190875.2. Taxonomy (NCBI): domain Eukaryota; kingdom Metazoa; phylum Annelida; class Polychaeta; order Xenopneusta; family Urechidae; genus Urechis; species Urechis unicinctus. Next base: position 5,131,467 of record CM067348.1, on the reverse strand, counting down.
TAAAGTCTCAATGACCGCAGTGTCACTGAGAGCGGCTTTAAGTCCTTTAATAAATTCATCCATTTCCAGGCCTATGCTTCGCGAAAGACTTCTTGGCCACCTTGTGGTCATTAGAGATTATGTAACTGCTAGTCGTGCCTGGTCCGGCTGTAGAGGGGAAATGGTGCGCTGCTTGACAGAAAATTGTTGATAACGTTGACTTCAGGTGTACACAAAAGTTGCAATTTTCGCTTTTTAGAAACACTGTAAGTCTATTACACTTCACTATGGTCTTCTCGCCACCATTATATATCCATGTGGGGTTACATTTAGACGTTGTAACCAGAAATACGCTAAAAAGTCCAAAATAGTAGCACACAGAAAATGTGTGCTTTGCGTCAAGGTTATGTCCGTTTCATGATGAATATTATATATATCTATATATATACACATATACATATGTATGTATATATATAAATATATGTTTCTGCCAACGTTTCACATGATAAAGTAGTAAGCGCCACTAGCCCTATATCAATAAATAATAATGCGCAGGTATGATATATTGTTATATCTCGTTCCATGCTTTCTCGCTGTACTAAGGTACTCAAATCAAGTCGCCTGGGTGTTGATTGTGCTGGCAAAATGGCCGCTATATCGTCAGTTGATCAACAGAGCGGTACATACGATGGGCCTAGCCTTCTTGTTCAGCCATTATGCAACACAGCGAATTACCATTGGAATAGGTTATTACAGTCAAATATGACATTGTACAGGTTGACTGCCATTGCCAAGCCATTTATGGACAATAGGACTATCATATATATATATATATAATATATATATATATATATATATAGATATATATATATATATAGATATATATATAAAGTATAGATAGATAGATATATATATATATAGATATATAAATATATATATATATATATATATATATATATATATATATATATATATATATATATATATCTATATATATATATATATATATATATATATATATCTATATCTATATATATTAGCACGAACGCGATCTTAGGTAGACAAAACGTTATCCACTCGTAGACATGGGTCCACGAATGGATATATGTCCACTTGGAGTCACGACATTTTTTCTTTCAAAATGTTTAAACTTATTTTTAAACTAATTTTTCTCAATAATCGTCTCTCACCAACTTTTAGCAAGTTCGCGAAAAACTACAAATGGCTCATGATGATCATATCTACAATAAATGTTATGATTCTAATCCATGATGACGGAAAATTATATATATATACATAAATATATTAATATATATATATATATATATATATATATATATATATATTATATATATATATAAATATATATATACATGGAAATATTCATATAAATTTGCATATAAATTTGTACATAATTTTATATATATATGCATATCTATATATATGAATATATATACATATATCTTTATATAAACATAGATATATATATATATATACATACATATATGTTTTCTATACATATATATATATGTGTATATCTATATATTTGTTTATATCTATATATATACACATATACATATGTATGTATATGTATATATATATATATAAATATATGTATATATACTGTCAAACGCTGTAAAACATTGTGCAAAGCAATAGACACAATACATTGTACAACGCATTGTGTGCAACACACCCGCCTCGGCTGAATATGAGCTGGAGAAGAGAGTGGAGAAGATGGACCTATTTGATGTGCAGCTAGAGAAGGGTGAGTCTGCTTGCTTCTGGCATTGCTCCTGCGGTCGTCTATATACCCGTCGTGGGTGTCTGGTTATGGGTGGGTGTATAGAGGGGTTCCCGGGTCGACAATGTACATCGTGACACGTTATACACCTCTGTCCGTACAGAATAGGGTGTGTATATGTGTGTTAGTCCTGCTCTTCATACCTAGTAGTATGTTTAACATATACTGTGGCTATATCACAGCAGCCTGTATTATTACTGTTATTGTTTTAGGTTCTGAGGGACTTGGCCTGAGTTCATCATCGGGATGGGGGTGGGG
>CM067348.1:4995984-5121463 GCA_034190875.2 Urechis unicinctus | reverse complement strand
GGGAGGTGGGGAAGAGGGGAGAGGAGGTGGACCGAGGAAGACATCATCTCCCATATTAGTAATAGAGAGGTTACTGGAAGCATAGCAACAAGCCTGATGATACAAGACTGGACAAATGTCACAGCAAGGTCACCACAATGAAACCCACACCATTGATGTCATGTCATTTGCATGTGACCTTTATCGTTAACATATGACATTTGGCTATTGTGCACCTAGAGACCAGAACATGCTGGGCGTTTCTACAGTAACCAAATGTAAAAAAACCCAAAGCCGTTAGTAAGTGAAGCACTGCAACAGATAATTCGTCACTCGCTAGATACTGTCTAGGTTACCACTCTATCACCATGACAACAGTCGCTGAGGTGCATATGATAAAGAATGCAACTCTATACTCCAAAGGTAAGAAATTAACTTCACCGCAACCAAGCAATACATGTGTAAGTCGATCCAACAAGGGTGAAGGTCACTAGAGTGAGTAGTGAGTGTGAGAGAGAGAGATATAAATAGAAGGCCAAGCCAGTTAGGGGGTCGTCACCTGTCATAAAGCTCACCCTCTTCATCGGACTCGTGCGAGGTCTGTCAACAGACATAACAAAATGAGGTAGAACAAAGCTGTACAATGCTGGGTGCATCGTTAGACCCATCATAGAGGGTCAAGTTAATGGACTGATGAGGAAAAAAATGTGGTTGTGTGTGGTTGATTAATTGAATGGGGATGGCTGTGTAACTGATGGTGGATAGGTTTTTATTTGACTGGGGATGGCTGTGTAACTGATGGTGGATACGTGTTTATTTGACTGTGGGTGGCTGTGTAACTGATGGTGGATACGTGCTTAATTGACTGTGGGTGGCTGTGTAACTGATGGTGGTTACGTGTTTATTTGACTGTGGGTGGCTGTGTAACTGATGGTGGATACGTGTTTAATTGACTGGGGATGGCTGTGTAACTGATGGTGGATATGTGTTTAATTGACTGTGGGATGGCTGTGTAACTGATGGTGGATACGTGTTTATCACTGGGGGTGCCATTGACATGTCTGTTCCTCCCATGTGCTATCACTTTCTCTGTCATTATAAATAGAATCAAACATTAAGATATTCTGAACGCTATTCTAGCAGTAATTTATCTCACCAGATGAATATATGAGAACAATCGACTCAATGCGATACACATCAACAGCATTTACCAGGGGAGTTTTCAGGGGAGGAGTCTGTTTCTGAAACTTCTGATAGGTTGTCAATTTCCAAGGGGCGTGGCTTCTGATAGCTTGTTGCTACAGCAACTAGCATCACCATGTCAATCTTTGTCTGGCTATATGGGGGCGGGACACTTCGACCACTGGCCTTCAATGCCTCAGTCAACTGCTTCTCAAGGTCGAAAATCTGGAGAGGTCAACATGATTATATAAGATTTCAAAAAAAACCCCAACAAACAGAAGACTAGTTAATATATGCGCATACATTGACAATGAAGACATGACAGGGTAGGAGTGGCTGACCTTGTCCTTGAGTGACTTAACGAGTTGGTTGTACTGCTGTTCCTTCTCACTCTGTTGCTGGTATTGTGACTCCTGTTCTTGTAATAAGTCCCTCTCTCTGAAAGCCAACAATCTCATTTCTCACCTTCGCACCCAACCATGTACATCAGTAGTAAAAGTAATTGCTCGGAGGAGACGTTAAAGAAAACATTAACTAAGTATCAACCAGTATTTTCTACAGAATCAATCAGCTGCCAGCACGGTATGGCAGGCTGTCAATCAGCTGGCAGCACGGTATGACAGGCTGTCAATCAGCTGCCAGCATGGTATGGCAGGCTGTCAATCATTCTTCAATGGCCACAAGTCAAATACATCTCCTGGGATCCATGACAACTAATTGGAGGCCTCACCTGGTTTGGTAATCTTTGATGAGCTTCTTGTATTTGTGGTATTTCTTTTCCAGCTGTGTATACTCATCGCGGATATCCTGTTCCAGTTTGACATAGTGTTCCTGAGAGCCCTTGAGCACCTCCTGTCAGCACACAGTCAAAGGAATAGAATCTACAAGCAACTGGTCCTGTAGCTAGGGAAAGTAAAATGGCTCCGGGAAATCTCCCCAATTCATTGGTGGAATTTCTTTGTTATTCAAAAGCCTCTAGTTATCTGTGAGTGCAACACTTATAGGACCTAGTTTATGATGTAATAGATAGGAATAACATGGCACCTGGTAGTTAGTGATTTCCTTCTGGGTCGTGGTGAGGTTCCTCTCAGTCTCTCTCAGGCGAGATGCCATGTCCTCATATTTCTTCTCAAATACCTTCTTCTGGGAATCTGCATTCTCCAGCAGAATCATCTGAAATCACAGAAATACGAAGAGTCTGTAAGATGACTAAGTACAAACAGGTCGTCACTTAACCATGCGTCGTTAGAATGCTGGTTGTCGTGTGAGAAAGGAAAACATTGATTCTGAGATGAAGGAGGATATTTCACCTTGGCTTTGAGTTTGGCTAATTCTGCTTCCGACACAGCGTTTTTGTACTGCGCCTGAAGACATACCATCAACATTATACACTATGGTTTGATATATCCACCAAGATTTATGGATGCATTTTTCCAAAAAGTATTTAAACAGAGAGACTGCACCTCTTTGAGTTTGATGAAGAGAACTTGAGGGTTCATCTCCGGAGTCACGTCTCCTGACTCTCCACTGCTTCCCTCATCTAACTGAAATACCTCTGCTGTTGTACGCTCATCTTCGTCACCCACCTGATTCTCCTCCGTATCTTCATGCTGAAAAACATTGCAGCAAACAAATCAGTCTCTTGACTCACAGCATTACACGTTCTAGTGCGGATGAATTGTACCAGTGAATAATGAGATGCTGTTACTATGGTTACCTCATGTGGAGAAACATATTCGGTATCGTCATCTGATTCGGACTCCTCCAGAGGACTGCTGGGCTGGGGGGTCTGCCCCATCGCCTGACGCTCCTGCTGCATCTGCTTCTGCTGCTGAACCTGCAACTGCAGCTGTTCCAGCTGTCTCTGACGCTCCTCCAGCTCGCGCTTACGGACCTCATTGCGCCTCTTGTCCTGTTCCAGGGACTGTTGGATGAGGCGTGCCACTTCACTCTCGGACGGGTCCTTCTCTCGGCCAATCAAAAAGCTGTAAACAGCGATATATAGATTAATAATTAGACTAGATTTAGAGATACTGAGGTGTCTCCAGGAAACAAGGTTGTCCTCACATCTAACAAGAGAAGCATGATTTACACAGACAAACGGTGAGGAAACAATGATTACACACAGGATGTCAGCTGAACAGACGGTGATGGACCTGACAACCTGCTCCATGGAGATGTGAAGACTTTTCACCACACCCCCTCACAGTCACTCATCCTTAATCCACACTGCAACGGGAACCAAACTCAAACACAGGATAAATGGAGAGGATAATCCAAACTACACTTCCACACCACAGATTTTAATTCCGTGCAACTGCCAAATTAAGACAGATCTCTTTTGACTAGATGCTGACGATTCCTGTAGGGTCTTGTTTCTTATAATGAATGACAAGTCTGCTGGTCAAGAGTGAGACTCAAGCAGGATGATAAAGAGGAATGAGGAACTTGTTCACATCCTGCCTTCCTCAATCACATGCCAGCCTGCATATCAGGGAAGATAGCTAATCAAGCTAACATCCTAGCCTACATGGTAATTATCTGGCTTATCAGATAAACATGGTAAAGCAATCACAAGGAGGATTGCAACACAATGGTAACACTTGGTATAAAGTCAGGTTATTTTCAGTTCTGAGATGGTCCCTGTTTCCGACTGATCCCAGTGCTTGCTGACTGTTGTTGGTAGGAACAGAACGAAGATGGGGCACTAAGACGGGGGCATGTCACACGTGACAGGGAGATGTGATTGTGATATACATAATTAATCTGCTGTAGATACAATGTGATTCCATGGACTAGTAATTGTGCCTGTAGTAGACATGGAAACAATTTCAGTTTGACATAGTGTTCCTGAGAGCCCTTGAGCACCTCCTGTCAGCACACAGTCAAAGGAATAGAATCTACAAGCAACTGGTCCTGTAGCTAGGGAAAGTAAAAAATGGCTCCGGGAAATCTCCCCAATTCATTGGTGGAATTTCTTTGTTATTCAAAAGCCTCTAGTTATCTGTGAGTGCAACACTTATAGGACCTAGTTTATGATGTAATAGATAGGAATAACATGGCACCTGGTAGTTAGTGATTTCCTTCTGGGTCGTGGTGAGGTTCCTCTCAGTCTCTCTCAGGCGAGATGCCATGTCCTCATATTTCTTCTCAAATACCTTCTTCTGGGAATCTGCATTCTCCAGCAGAATCATCTGAAATCACAGAAATACGAAGAGTCTGTAGGATGACTAAGTACAAACAGGTCGTCACTTAACCATGCGTCGTTAGAATGCTGGTTGTCGTGTGAGAAAGGAAAACATTGATTCTGAGATGAAGGAGGATATTTCACCTTGGCTTTGAGTTTGGCTAATTCTGCTTCCGACACAGCGTTTTTTGTACTGCGCCTGAAGACATACCATCAACATTATACACTATGGTTTGATATATCCACCAAGATTTATGGATGCATTTTTTCCAAAAAGTATTTAAACAGAGAGACTGCACCTCTTTTGAGTTTGATGAAGAGAACTTGAGGGTTCATCTCCGGAGTCACGTCTCCTGACTCTCCACTGCTTCCCTCATCTAACTGAAATACCTCTGCTGTTGTACGCTCATCTTCGTCACCCACCTGATTCTCCTCCGTATCTTCATGCTGAAAAAACATTGCAGCAAACAAATCAGTCTCTTGACTCACAGCATTACACGTTCTAGTGCGGATGAATTGTACCAGTGAATAATGAGATGCTGTTACTATGGTTACCTCATGTGGAGAAACATATTCGGTATCGTCATCTGATTCGGACTCCTCCAGAGGACTGCTGGGCTGGGGGGTCTGCCCCATCGCCTGACGCTCCTGCTGCATCTGCTTCTGCTGCTGAACCTGCAACTGCAGCTGCTCCAGCTGTCTCTGACGCTCCTCCAGCTCGCGCTTACGGAGCTCATTGCGCCTCTTGTCCTGTTCCAGGGACTGTTGGATGAGGCGTGCCACTTCACTCTTGGACGGGTCCTTCTCTCGGCCAATCAAAAAGCTGTAAACAGCGATATATAGATTAATTATTAGACAAGATTTAGAGATACTGAGGTGTCTCCAGGAAACAAGGTTGTCCTCACATCTAACAAGAGAAGCATGATTTACACAGACAAACGGTGAGGAAACAATGATTACACACAGGATATCAGCTGAACAGACGGTGATGGACCTGACAACCTGCTCCATGGAGATGTGAAGACTTTCCACCACACCCCCCTCACAGTCACTCATCCTTAATCCACACTGCAACGGGAACCAACTCAAACACAGGATAAATGGAGAGGATAATCCAAACTACACTTCCACACCACAGATTTTAATTCCGTGCAACTGCCAAATTAAGACAGATCTCTTTTGACTAGATGCTGACGATTCCTGTAGGGTCTTGTTTCTTATAATGAATGACAAATCTGCTGGTCAAGAGTGAGACTCAAGCAGGATGATAAAGGGGAATGAGGAACTTGTTCACATCCTGCCTTCCTCAATCACATGCCAGCCTGCATATCAGGGAAGACAGCTAATCAAGCTAACATCCTAGCCTACATGGTAATTATCTGGCTTATCAGATAAACATGGTAAAGCAATCACAAGGAGGATTGCAAACACTATGGTAACACTTGGTATAAAGTCAGGTTATTTCAGTTCTGAGATGGTCCCTGTTTCCGACTGATCCCAGTGCTTGCTGACTGTTGTTGGTAGGAACAGAACGAAGATGGGGCACTAAGACGGGGGCATGTCACACGTGACAGGGAGATGTGATTGTGATATACATAATTAATCTGCTGTAGATACAATGTGATACCATGGACTAGTAATTGTGCCTGTAGTAGACATGGAAACAATTTCAGTTTGACATAGTGTTCCTGAGAGCCCTTGAGCACCTCCTGTCAGCACACAGTCAAAGGAATAGAATCTACAAGCAACTGGTCCTGTAGCTAGGGAAAGTAAAATGGCTCCGGGAAATCTCCCCAATTCATTGGTGGAATTTCTTTGTTATTCAAAAGCCTCTAGTTATCTGTGAGTGCAACACTTATAGGACCTAGTTTATGATGTAATAGATAGGAATAACATGGCACCTGGTAGTTAGTGATTTCCTTCTGGGTCGTGGTGAGGTTCCTCTCAGTCTCTCTCAGGCGAGATGCCATGTCCTCATATTTCTTCTCAAATACCTTCTTCTGGGAATCTGCATTCTCCAGCAGAATCATCTGAAATCACAGAAATACGAAGAGTCTGTAGGATGACTAAGTACAAACAGGTCGTCACTTAACCATGCGTCGTTAGAATGCTGGTTGTCGTGTGAGAAAGGAAAACATTGATTCTGAGATGAAGGAGGATATTTCACCTTGGCTTTGAGTTTGGCTAATTCTGCTTCCGACACAGCGTTTTTGTACTGCGCCTGAAGACATACCATCAACATTATACACTATGGTTTGATATATCCACCAAGATTTATGGATGCATTTTTCCAAAAAGTATTTAAACAGAGAGACTGCACCTCTTTGAGTTTGATGAAGAGAACTTGAGGGTTCATCTCCGGAGTCACGTCTCCTGACTCTCCACTGCTTCCCTCATCTAACTGAAATACCTCTGCTGTTGTACGCTCATCTTCGTCACCCACCTGATTCTCCTCCGTATCTTCATGCTGAAAAACATTGCAGCAAAACAAATCAGTCTCTTGACTCACAGCATTACACGTTCTAGTGCGGATGAATTGTACAGTGAATAATGAGATGCTGTTACTATGGTTACCTCATGTGGAGAAACATATTCGGTATCGTCATCTGATTCGGACTCCTCCAGAGGACTGCTGGGCTGGGACATGCCAGCCTGCATATCAGGGAAGACAGCTAATCAAGCTAACATCCTAGCCTACATGGTAATTATCTGGCTTATCAGATAAACATGGTAAAGCAATCACAAGGAGGATTGCAACACTATGGTAACACTTGGTATAAAGTCAGGTTATTTCAGTTCTGAGATGGTCCCTGTTTCCGACTGATCCCAGTGCTTGCTGACTGTTGTTGGTAGGAACAGAACGAAGATGGGGCACTAAGACGGGGGCATGTCACACGTGACAGGGAGATGTGATTGTGATATACATAATTAATCTGCTGTAGATACAATGTGATACCATGGACTAGTAATTGTGCCTGTAGTAGACATGGAAACAATTTCAGTTTGACATAGTGTTCCTGATTGAGCACCTCCTGTCAGCACACAGTCAAAGGAATAGAATCTACAAGCAACTGGTCCTGTAGCTAGGGAAAGTAAAATGGCTCCGGGAAATCTCCCCAATTCATTGGTGGAATTTCTTTGTTATTCAAAAGCCTCTAGTTATCTGTGAGTGCAACACTTATAGGACCTAGTTTATGATGTAATAGATAGGAATAACATGGCACCTGGTAGTTAGTGATTTCCTTCTGGGTCGTGGTGAGGTTCCTCTCAGTCTCTCTCAGGCGAGATGCCATGTCCTCATATTTCTTCTCAAATACCTTCTTCTGGGAATCTGCATTCTCCAGCAGAATCATCTGAAATCACAGAAATACGAAGAGTCTGTAGGATGACTAAGTACAAACAGGTCGTCACTTAACCATGCGTCGTTAGAATGCTGGTTGTCGTGTGAGAAAGGAAAACATTGATTCTGAGATGAAGGAGGATATTTCACCTTGGCTTTGAGTTTGGCTAATTCTGCTTCCGACACAGCGTTTTTTGTACTGCGCCTGAAGACATACCATCAACATTATACACTATGGTTTGATATATCCACCAAGATTTATGGATGCATTTTTCCAAAAAAGTATTTAAACAGAGAGACTGCACCTCTTTGAGTTTGATGAAGAGAACTTGAGGGTTCATCTCCGGAGTCACGTCTCCTGACTCTCCACTGCTTCCCTCATCTAACTGAAATACCTCTGCTGTTGTACGCTCATCTTCGTCACCCACCTGATTCTCCTCCGTATCTTCATGCTGAAAAACATTGCAGCAAACAAATCAGTCTCTTGACTCACAGCATTACACGTTCTAGTGCGGATGAATTGTACCAGTGAATAATGAGATGCTGTTACTATGGTTACCTCATGTGGAGAAACATATTCGGTATCGTCATCTGATTCGGACTCCTCCAGAGGACTGCTGGGCTGGGGGGTCTGCCCCATCGCCTGACGCTCCTGCTGCATCTGCTTCTGCTGCTGAACCTGCAACTGCAGCTGCTCCAGCTGTCTCTGACGCTCCTCCAGCTCGCGCTTACGGAGCTCATTGCGCCTCTTGTCCTGTTCCCTCAATCACATGCCAGCCTGCATATCAGGGAAGACAGCTAATCAAGCTAACATCCTAGCCTACATGGTAATTATCTGGCTTATCAGATAAACATGGTAAAGCAATCACAAGGAGGATTGCAACACTATGGTAACACTTGGTATAAAGTCAGGTTATTTCAGTTCTGAGATGGTCCCTGTTTCCGACTGATCCCAGTGCTTGCTGACTGTTGTTGGTAGGAACAGAACGAAGATGGGGCACTAAGACGGGGGCATGTCACACGTGACAGGGAGATGTGATTGTGATATACATAATTAATCTGCTGTAGATACAATGTGATACCATGGACTAGTAATTGTGCCTGTAGTAGACATGGAAACAATTTCAGTTTGACATGGCTTGATCTGAATATTATTATTGTTGTTGACATGGTTACAACTTTTGTTTACATGAATATGACAAAAGTTGTAATGAATACAAGATATGTTGGCATGGATGTGACGATTGATGACATGAATACAACCATTGATGACATGGAAACAACCATGGATGACATGGAAACAACCATGGATGACATGGAAACAACCACGGAAGACATGGGCACCAGCATTTGAGACATGGACATAACCAATATTGACATGGACACAACAATTGTTGTCATGGATAAGACCATTGTTGTCATGGATATTTGCATGTTTGACATGGATATCTTGAACCTTGGCCAGGAAACCATCCTAGGGATTCAACCGCTCATGACATTTACACCCTGTATCTCCAGACATGTGTACAGTCGAATATCCCTTATCCGGAATTCCGGAATCCGGAAACTTCCGAAATCCGGAATTTTTGGGGCAAGCACCGTTATGACGTTGCAGTAAAGATGGTGATTACGTGTTTAATTGACTGTGGGATGGCTGTGGGGCCGTTATCAAGGTGCTTAAATTAGTCGCACCTTCTCATCCGACAATGGGGGGTCTCTTAAATTAGCATTAATGCTGAAACCGTGCGCCTCTAATTCAGGCAGTAAAACGACCAAGGCAAAGAAACTTCGCCTCTGACAGCGTCCGCGCTGTTTACTAATTTAGATTTCTCATATACGTGCTGAGGCATCAGATCATCAAAAGACCAGGGGCAAGTGTCTTGCCAATAAAATGACCATAATACGCTAATTAGCATAATCATCAGTGATGTTCTGTTGATCTATTATATGCCTCACATCGAACATCTAGAAAAGAGTGACGGGACCTTGGGTCGTATTCTCAGCTGACATTGTCTTTAGCCTGTGTCCAAGCATGTATGCCACAATGACGAAATAGGGTCTAAATTAGAATTTAATCCCCACACAATCACGTCGCTTTGACTGTTTCTTTAGATTCCCCATCACGAAATAACGTTGAGGTACGCTTGCGACTGTTAACGTACCCTTTTTTTTGGACAAAATTATTCGATTTCTATCGTCGAGTCGATATTTACAATGTTAAGTCAGAAGTGGACAAGGCGGTGTTCGTTTGGAAAACCGCAACGTTATGATTAACACTGACGGTTGTGCTTCTACGAATGCATGATAATGGGAGTATGGAAAGGCATATTCCGAAATCCGGAACACGCCCGGTCCGACCATTCCGGATAAGGGATACTCGACTGTACTAACCTTAAAACAACCTGCATTCACATGAGTTGAGTAGATGATTCATTGTTTGGACACTGAATCGTGAAATAACCAAAGCTACCCAAACCCATTGAGAATCTCCACAGATATCACATCAAACACACACAACCTAGATTACCGAGTGAATTTAGTCAAAGAAGAGAAATTAGACAAACAAAAGTTGAATATGAAAGCAAAGAAAAAAACAAATAGCTTGAACATGTAAGTACCGAGTAAGCAGAAAAGGAAAATCAGAAATGGCTGTATAAGAGAAATAAACTTATATGGAAGAAGCTTGTGTGTACACCATAATAAACCATGAGTTGATATTAATATGTGAGGCAATATAGCCAGGCAAATGGTACAAACATGCTGGTTTACGGATTCATAATGATTTATCATTAAGGGACACAGCAGCAGATTCCCCCGCATGGAAGAACATTGTCTCAAGAAACCGCACAATACTCAGAAAATAGCCAAGCAAACTACAAGTATTGTTAACCTACCAGCTTAATGGTCAGAGTTTTGTGTGTGTCACTTGAGACTGAGTTTTAAGATAGCCCTTCAGCACCAACTCTTACTATATTTAGCATTAGAAGCATGACCCAACAAGGAAGCATGAAGCGCAGTAGATGTATAAAGTATCATGCTTCTTCATGCTAGCTTGGGTGAAACCCCCAGGCAAGCAGGATAGTTCTGCTCCAAGGATGTTACGATAAAAGAACATCACTGTATACAAGAACCATAATATGATGTATGGGTTGCATCCATTAAGAGCCTGTTGAGTACCTACCTGTACTGTGTGTGTTTAAGTGGCCCCGACCATATCCAGTATCCAGTGATCTGGTCGAGAGCAGAGCTATGCCACCAGAGTCAGCACTAAAGTCATTGGGCACAGGCTTCTTGGAGATTAACTGGATTCCACCAGCTTTGCTTGCCTTCCCGGAAATGAGCGCCTTGGGTTGACCGGCTGCATTGGGTGCTGCACCGGCATACACTCCACTTAGTACTTGCTTCTCCACTCATAGGGTGGAGAGGGTGGGAGACGAATGGGGGGCGGGGGGGGGGGGTTGCAGGGAGAGGAGGAGAGTTCCATGGATGGGGCATGATAAGAGGGGTTTGTCACTGGATGGTTAGTCAAAAGGGGGGGGTTCTACGTTATGGAAAGGGTTTGTTGCCGAGTTGGAAGTCAATGGCAGGGGTTCTACATTATGGGAGGGGTTCATTGCTGGGAGGGAAGTAAGTGGGAGGGGCTTCTGTATTATGGGAGGTGTTTGTTGCTGGGTGGGAAGTCAATGGGGGGGGGCTTCTACATTGTGAGACGCATGTGTTTCTGCCAATGGATGGGCAGGGAATGTTACTTGAGTAGTACAAGAACTAGACTTCGAGCCAGTAAATTCCCTGCTGCATCAGCGTATACACTGGTGAGGAATATGGGTCGTGGATGGCAGAAATACGGTTAATGGATTATTTGTTCACTGGTTGTTTGTGACTGGGAATTGAACTGAGGTTTACAATCACTGTTTATTATATGAATATATCTTAGGGCGTTGGTGATTATATTAACGCGACTTTGCCAACTGATGATGGCAGCATGTCAGGTGAAACCTGGCTGTGATATATAGATATATGCAGCCCCGTCTAGGTTTAGCAGCATCAGCTTGGCAAAACACAACTAGTACAAATGCACTGAAGAACTGAAATAATAAATTGAGTCAGAAAGCAGAGGACCATCACACTGCTATTGGATAAGTATCAGACACTAGTCTCACAGACACAGTTAGTATCAAGTGCAAGTTTGTAGGTAGAATATAAGAGTGCAGAACTCATAAAGGTGCATAATTTAAGTCTTATGTAAGTAAAACCGTCCACCGTAGCTAGCAAAAATGACCTCTTGCAAGATTTGGACTCCAAGTTTTATGTAAGTTGTTAACACTTTATCGTCACATATGTTGTCATCAAGGAATATGGAAGTAGACCTTGTGAATGATATGCTTGTAAGCTACACTGAATATGTTATGCTTGTAAGCTACACTGAACATGTTATGCTTGTAAGCTACACTGAACATGGTATACTTGTAAGCTACACTGAACATGATATGCTTGTAAGCTTCACTGAATATGTTATGCTTGTAAGCTTCACTGAACATGTTATGCTTGTGGAGAAGCCTATCTTGCATGAGGTCTTCTTTATGCAGACATGACAACTTGTATAAGAGGCAGGTGCCACACCATGATGCAAACTCTAACACAAATTACACATATTGCAACAATTCCAATCTATATGAATCATTCAAAACTTTGCAATCTGTATAAAAAGCTGTAAAAGCTATCCCCAAACTACACCCAAGCTATGTCACGTAGATTGAAATGGAAGAACCATGATCACCCAAAGAGAAGCCCATATCACTTGTGGAAGTCAAACGTAACCATGGAAGAGTGATCCTGCTGCGGTTGTGAGGATATCAGCATGACACCGCCTTCCTGTGTATCAGGCGATACGTGGGGGATTTCTGCCCCCATTGACGGGAACATTGGCTGCGATGGGTCGTACGATGATTGGGATATACTGGAGGTGTCTGATTGGTCATCCCTAATCGAAATAGAATAGTGATGACAAATATTAGAATATGCAAATAGGGGTTAGCATATGCAAATTGCTGACTATCATACGGAACCAATTGCTATTATCATATGAGGTACAAAAATTAAATGAGTCAAAGATACTTAAGAGGATGCAGTTAGAATTGTACAGTACTGTGGTCGAATTATTAATTCTTCTGATTCACTAAAAACATGTTAATAAGAATGTCAAAATAAGCATGTGTATAAATTGGGTATGGCTTAGTCGATTTAAATGTTTATGATTAAAAACCTCTATCATTAATTGAAATAAACGAGCTGAAATTTAATAACCACCTATTACTGCTATAACCATAACCACATTACTATAACCATGCGGTTATAAACAAACCCTACATTATGCAATGGACTGGGTAAACATCCCCTAAAACAAAATGAGGAAGCAATGAACAAATAAACTTGAGCATTTGAAGATTGCCAAACCACAACAGACTCCATATGGGAGAAAGCAATCGAAGACTGCTAATTTGCATTGGAATATTATTCAAAAAATGTAATAATTGCTGTAATCTAACTGTTAGCATAGCTTGGCAAACTGTCATATATTGTTGGGTTAGTATGGAGCACGCAAGTAAGGCTGCAATGGGTGTATGTGTTGATTACGATCACACTATGTGGAAAAAGTTCTATGCGCAGTACAGTAGCTGATCAAATACTTTGCAATTGGCATAATACTGAACCTGAAATGAACCCAACCTATCTCTGATGGCATCATCTCTTAGCTGCCCTGAGCATGCGGAGAGCTGCCACACACATCATCCGTCCGCTTCCACTTACCCTGCATGGCTGTCATCATCAGACTGATCCTTGCTGTCTCCGATCCCTTCTAATGAACCATTTCCTACAGCTGTCAATGTTGCCACACTCTCATCTCAACACAACACCCGCCTGGTTTGCTATCAATGTCATCCAGCCTTGTTACATTTTCTTGTGTTTCAATTTCTTCGATTTCCACATATGTATCCTCAGAGAGTACAATAACATCTTCAGTAGCCACATCTTTCGGAGCTCGATTAGCCAGCACATCTTTTGGGTCCACGCCAATAACAAACTCATAGTCATCCAAATCCGAGTGGTCATCTCCAACGACACCTGTGTCTTGTGCCGAGGATCCCAGATGAACATCGGTTGATTGAGGAGCGTCTGGTTCTTCGTGGGGAGTGGGGAAGAGGGGAGAGGAGGGGGACCGAGGAAGACATCATCTCCCATATTAGTAATAGAGAGGTTACTGGAAGCATAGCAACAAGCCTGATGATACAAGACTGGACAAAGGTCACAGCAAGGTCACCACAATGAAACCCACACCATTGATGTCATGTCATTTGCATGTGACCTTTATCGTTAACATGTGACATTTGGCTATTGTGCACCTAGAGACCAGAACATGCTGGGCGTTTCTACAGTAACCAAATGTAAAAAAACCCAAAGCCGTTAGTAAGTGAAGCACTGCAACAGATAATTCGTCACTCGCTAGATACTGTCTAGGTTACCACTCTATCACCATGACAACAGTCGCTGAGGTGCATATGATAAAGAATGCAACTCTATACTCCAAAGGTAAGAAATTAACTTCACCGCAACCAAGCAATACATGTTTAAGTCGATCCAACAAGGGTGAAGGTCACAAGAGTGAGTAGTGAGTGAGAGAGAGAGAGAGATATATAAATAGAAGGCCAAGCCAGTTAGGGGGTCGTCACCCGTCATACAGCTCATCATCTTCATCAGACTCGTGCGAGGTCTGTCAACAGACATAACAAAATGAGGTAGAACAAAGCTGTACAATGCTGGGTGCATCGTTAGACCCATCATAGAGGGTCAAGTTAATGGACTGATGAGGAAAAAAGTGTGGTTGTGTGTGGTTGATTAATTGAATGGGGATGGCTGTGTAACTGATGGTGGATAGGTGTTTATTTGACTGGGGATGGCTGTGTAACTGATGGTGGATACGTGTTTATTTGACTGTGGGTGGCTGTGTAACTGATGGTGGATACGTGTTTAATTGATTGTGGGTGGCTGTGTAACTGATGGTGGATACGTGTTTAATTGACTGTGGGATGGCTGTGTAACTGATGGTGGATACGTGTTTAATTGATTGTGGGTGGCTGTGTAACTGATGGTGGATAGGTGTTTAATTGACTGGGGATGGCTGTGTAACTGATGGTGGATAGGTGTTTATTTGACTGTGAGTGGCTGTGTAACTGATGGTGGATAGGTGTTTAATTGACTGGGGATGGCTGTGTAACTGATGGTGGATACGTGTTTAATTGACTGGGGATGGCTGTGTAACTGATGGTGGATACGTGTTTATTTGACTGTGGGTGGCTGTGTAACTGATGGTGGATAGGTGTTTATTTGACTGGGGATGGCTGTGTAACTGATGGTGGATAGGTGTTTAATTGACTGTGGGTTGCTGTGTAACTGATGGTGGATACGTGTTTAATTGACTGTGGGTGGCTGTGTAACTGATGGTGGATACGCGTTTATTTGACTGTGGGTGGTTGATTAACTGCAAGTGAATGTTTACAATTGTAATGGTCGCATGTTCTTTGTTAACTTACCGTGGATGAGGTGGTTTTACTCGGAGGCTTTTGTCCAGCAAGGGCCCCGGCAGATGCAAGATGAGTCTTGCTCTTACTGGGAGAGACATCGAGAAGTTCTGTGTGGGGAACACAATCCAGGACTTCTTGTCCGTACGAGGTATCACTGGGGGTGCCATTGACATGTCTGTTCCTCCCATGTGCTATCACTTTCTCTGTCATTATAAATAGAATCAAACATTAAGATATTCTGAACGCTATTCTAGCAGTAATTTATCTCACCAGATGAATATATGAGAACAATCGACTCAATGCGATACACATCAACAGCATTTACCAGGGGAGTTTTCAGGGGAGGAGTCTGTTTCTGAAACTTCTGATAGGTTGTCAATTTCCAAGGGGCGTGGCTTCTGATAGCTTGTTGCTACAGCAACTAGCATCACCATGTCAATCTTTGTCTGGCTATATGGGGGCGGGACACTTCGACCACTGGCCTTCAATGCCTCAGTCAACTGCTTCTCAAGGTCGAAAATCTGGAGAGGTCAACATGATTATATAAGATTTCAAAAAACCCCAACAAACAGAAGACTAGTTAATATATGCGCATACATTGACAATGAAGACATGACAGGGTAGGAGTGGCTGACCTTGTCCTTGAGTGACTTAACGAGTTGGTTGTACTGCTGTTCCTTCTCACTCTGTTGCTGGTATTGTGACTCCTGTTCTTGTAATAAGTCCCTCTCTCTGAAAGCCAACAATCTCATTTCTCACCTTCGCACCCAACCATGTACATCAGTAGTAAAAGTAATTGCTCGGAGGAGACGTTAAAGAAAACATTAACTAAGTATCAACAAGTATTTTCTACAGAATCAATCAGCTGCCAGCACGGTATGGCAGGCTGTCAATCAGCTGCCAGCATGGTATGGCAGGCTGTCAATCATTCCTCAATGGCCACAAGTCAAATACATCTCCTGGGATCCATGACAACTAATTGGAGGCCTCACCTGGTTTGGTAATCTTTGATGAGCTTCTTGTATTTGTGGTATTTCTTTTCCAGCTGTGTATACTCATCGCGGATATCCTGTTCCAGTTTGACATAGTGTTCCTGAGAGCCCTTGAGCACCTCCTGTCAGCACACAGTCAAAGGAATAGAATCTACAAGCAACTGGTCCTGTAGCTAGGGAAAGTAAAATGGCTCCGGGAAATCTCCCCAATTCATTGGTGGAATTTCTTTGTTATTCAAAAGCCTCTAGTTATCTGTGAGTGCAACACTTATAGGACCTAGTTTATGATGTAATAGATAGGAATAACATGGCACCTGGGTAGTTAGTGATTTCCTTCTGGGTCGTGGTGAGGTTCCTCTCAGTCTCTCTCAGGCGAGATGCCATGTCCTCATATTTCTTCTCAAATACCTTCTTCTGGGAATCTGCATTCTCCAGCAGAATCATCTGAAATCACAGAAATACGAAGAGTCTGTAGGATGACTAAGTACAAACAGGTCGTCACTTAACCATGCGTCGTTAGAATGCTGGTTGTCGTGTGAGAAAGGAAAACATTGATTCTGAGATGAAGGAGGATATTTCACCTTGGCTTTGAGTTTGGCTAATTCTGCTTCCGACACACAGCGTTTTTGTACTGCGCCTGAAGACATACCATCAACATTATACACTATGGTTTGATATATCCACCAAGATTTATGGATGCATTTTTTCCAAAAAGTATTTAAACAGAGAGACTGCACCTCTTTGAGTTTGATGAAGAGAACTTGAGGGTTCATCTCCGGAGTCACGTCTCCTGACTCTCCACTGCTTCCCTCATCTAACTGAAATACCTCTGCTGTTGTACGCTCATCTTCGTCACCCACCTGATTCTCCTCCGTATCTTCATGCTGAAAAACATTGCAGCAAACAAATCAGTCTCTTGACTCACAGCATTACACGTTCTAGTGCGGATGAATTGTACCAGTGAATAATGAGATGCTGTTACTATGGTTACCTCATGTGGAGAAACATATTCGGTATCGTCATCTGATTCGGACTCCTCCAGAGGACTGCTGGGCTGGGGGGTCTGCCCCATCGCCTGACGCTCCTGCTGCATCTGCCTGCTGCTGAACCGCAACTGCAGCTGCTCCAGCTGTCTCTGACGCTCCTCCAGCTCGCGCTTACGGAGCTCATTGCGCCTCTTGTCCTGTTCCCTCAATCACATGCCAGCCTGCATATCAGGGAAGACAGCTAATCAAGCTAACATCCTAGCCTACATGGTAATTATCTGGCTTATCAGATAAACATGGTAAAGCAATCACAAGGAGGATTGCAACACTATGGTAACACTTGGTATAAAGTCAGGTTATTTCAGTTCTGAGATGGTCCCTGTTTCCGACTGATCCCAGTGCTTGCTGACTGTTGTTGGTAGGAACAGAACGAAGATGGGGCACTAAGACGGGGGCATGTCACACGTGACAGGGAGATGTGATTGTGATATACATAATTAATCTGCTGTAGATACAATGTGATACCATGGACTAGTAATTGTGCCTGTAGTAGACATGGAAACAATTTCAGTTTGACATGGCTTGATCTGAATATTATTATTGTTGTTGACATGGTTACAACTTTTGTTTACATGAATATGACAAAAGTTGTAATGAATACAAGATATGTTGGCATGGGATGTGACGATTGATGACATGAATACAACCATTGATGACATGGAAACAACCATGGATGACATGGAAACAACCATGGATGACATGGAAACAACCACGGAAGACATGGGCACCAGCATTTGAGACATGGACATAACCAATATTGACATGGACACAACAATTGTTGTCATGGATAAGACCATTGTTGTCATGGATATTTGCATGTTTGACATGGATATCTTGAACCTTGGCCAGGAAACCATCCTAGGGATTCAACCGCTCATGACATTTACACCCTGTATCTCCAGACATGTGTACAGTCGAATATCCCTTATCCGGAATTCCGGAATCCGGAAACTTCCGAAATCCGGAATTTTTGGGGCAAGCACCGTTATGACGTTGCAGTAAAGATGGTGATTACGTGTTTAATTGACTGTGGGATGGCTGTGGGGCCGTTATCAAGGTGCTTAAATTAGTCGCACCTTCTCATCCGACAATGGGGGGGTCTCTAAATTAGCATTAATGCTGAAACCGTGCGCCTCTAATTCAGGCAGTAAAACGACCAAGGCAAAGAAACTTCGCCTCTGACAGCGTCCGCGCTGTTTACTAATTTAGATTTCTCATATACGTGCTGAGGCATCAGATCATCAAAAGACCAGGGGCAAGTGTCTTGCCAATAAAATGACCATAATACGCTAATTAGCATAATCATCAGTGATGTTCTGTTGATCTATTATATGCCTCACATCGAACATCTAGAAAAGAGTGACGGGACCTTGGGTCGTATTCTCAGCTGACATTGTCTTTAGCCTGTGTCCAAGCATGTATGCCACAATGACGAAATAGGGTCTAAATTAGAATTTAATCCCCACACAATCACGTCGCTTTGACTGTTTCTTTAGATTCCCCATCACGAAATAACGTTGAGGTACGCTTGCGACTGTTAACGTACCCTTTTTTTGGACAAAATTATTTCGATTTCTATCGTCGAGTCGATATTTACAATGTTAAGTCAGAAGTGGACAAGGCGGTGTTCGTTTGGAAAACCGCAACGTTATGATTAACACTGACGGTTGTGCTTCTACGAATGCATGATAATGGGAGTATGGAAAGGCATATTCCGAAATCCGGAACACGCCCGGTCCGACCATTCCGGATAAGGGATACTCGACTGTACTAACCTTAAAACAACCTGCATTCACATGAGTTGAGTAGATGATTCATTGTTTGGACACTGAATCGTGAAATAACCAAAGCTACCCAAACCCATTGAGAATCTCCACAGATATCACATCAAACACACACAACCTAGATTACCGAGTGAATTTAGTCAAAGAAGAGAAATTAGACAAACAAAAGTTGAATATGAAAGCAAAGAAAACAAATAGCTTGAACATGTAAGTACCGAGTAAGCAGAAAAGGAAAATCAGAAATGGCTGTATAAGAGAAATAAACTTATATGGAAGAAGCTTGTGTGTACACCATAATAAACCATGAGTTGATATTAATATGTGAGGCAATATAGCCAGGCAAATGGTACAAACATGCTGGTTTACGGATTCATAATGATTTATCATTAAGGGACACAGCAGCAGATTCCCCCGCATGGAAGAACATTGTCTCAAGAAACCGCACAATACTCAGAAAATAGCCAAGCAAACTACAAGTATTGTTAACCTACCAGCTTAATGGTCAGAGTTTTGTGTGTGTCACTTGAGACTGAGTTTTAAGATAGCCCTTCAGCACCAACTCTTACTATATTTAGCATTAGAAGCATGACCCAACAAGGAAGCATGAAGCGCAGTAGATGTATAAAGTATCATGCTTCTTCATGCTAGCTTGGGTGAAACCCCCAGGCAAGCAGGATAGTTCTGCTCCAAGGATGTTACGATAAAAGAACCATCACTGTATACAAGAACCATAATATGATGTATGGGTTGCATCCATTAAGAGCCTGTTGAGTACCTACCTGTACTGTGTGTGTTTAAGTGGCCCCGACCATATCCAGTATCCAGTGATCTGGTCGAGAGCAGAGCTATGCCACCAGAGTCAGCACTAAAGTCATTGGGCACAGGCTTCTTGGAGATTAACTGGATTCCGCCAGCTTTGCTTGCCTTCCCGGAAATGAGCGCCTTGGGTTGACCGGCTGCATTGGGTGCTGCACCGGCATACACTCCACTTAGTACTTGCTTCTCCACTCATAGGGTGGAGAGGGTGGGAGACGAATGGGGGGGGGGGGGGGGTTGCAGGGAGAGGAGGAGAGTTCCATGGATGGGGCATGATAAGAGTGGTTTGTCACTGGATGGTTAGTCAATAGGGGGGGGGGGGGTTCTAAGTTATGGAAGGGGTTTGTTGCCGGGTGGGAAGTCAATGGCAGGGGTTCTACATTATGGGAGGGGTTCATTGCTGGGAGGGAAGTAAGTGGGAGGGGCTTCTATATTATGGGAGGTGTTTGTTGCTGGGTGGGAAGTCAATGGGGGGGGGGGGCTTCTACATCGTGAGACGCATGTGTTTCTGCCAATGGATGGGCAGGGAATGTTACTTGAGTAGTACAAGAACTAGACTTCGAGCCAGTAAATTCCCTGCTGCATCAGCGTATACACTGGTGAGGAATATGGGTCGTGGATGGCAGAAATACGGTTAATGGATTATTTGTTCACTGGTTGTTTGTGACTGGGAATTCAACTGAGGTTTACAATCACTGTTTATTATATGAATATATCTTAGGGCGTTGGTGATTATATTAACGCGACTTTGCCAACTGATGATGGCAGCATGTCAGGTGAAACCTGGCTGTGATATATAGATATATGCAGCCCCGTCTAGGTTTAGCAGCATCAGCTTGGCAAAAAACACAACTAGTACAAATGCACTGAAGAACTGAAATAATAAATTGAGTCAGAAAGCAGAGGACTATCACACTGCTATTGGATAAGTATCAGACACTAGTCTCACAGACACAGTTAGTATCAAGTGCAAGTTTTTAGGTAGAATATAAGAGTGCGGAACTCATAAAGGTGCATAATTTAAGTCTTATGTAAGTAAAACCGTCCACCGTAGCTAGCAAAAATGACCTCTTGCAAGATTTGGACTCCAAGTTTTATATAAGTTGTCAACACTTTATCGTCACATATGTTGTCATCAAGGAATATGGAAGTAGACCTTGTGAATGATATGCTTGTAAGCTACACTGAATATGTTATGCTTGTAAGCTACACTGAACATGTTATGCTTGTAAGCTACACTGAACATGGTATACTTGTAAGCTACACTGAACATGATATGCTTGTAAGCTTCACTGAATATGTTATGCTTGTAAGCTTCACTGAACATGTTATGCTTGTGGAGAAGCCTATCTTGCATGAGGTCTTCTTTATGCAGACATGACAACTTGTATAAGAGGCAGGTGCCACACCATGATGCAAACTCTAACACAAATTACACATATTGCAACAATTCCAATCTATATGAATCATTCAAAACTTTGCAATCTGTATGAAAAGCTGTAAAAGCTATCCCCAAACTACACCCAAGCTATGTCACGTAGATTGAAATGGAAGAACCATGATCACCCAAAGAGAAGCCCATATCACTTGTGGAAGTCAAACGTAACCATGGAAGAGTGATCCTGCCGCGGTTGTGAGGATATCAGCATGACACCACCTTCCTGTGTATCAGGCGATACGTGGGGGATTTCTGCCCCCATTGACGGGAACATTGGCTGCGATGGGTCGTACGATGATTGGGATATACTGGAGGTGTCTGATTAGTCATCCCTAATCGAAATAGAATAGTGATGACAAATATTAGAATATGCAAATAGGGGTTAGCATATGCAAATTGCTGACTATCATACGGAACCAATTGCTATTATCATATGAGGTACAAAAATTAAATGAGTCAAAGATACTTAAGAGGATGCAGTTAGAATTGTACAGTACTGTGGTCGAATTATTAATTCTTCTGATTCACTAAAAACATGTTAATAAGAATGTCAAAATAAGCATTTATAAATTGGGTATGGCTTAGTCGATTTAACTGTTTATGATTAAAAACCTCTATCATTAATTGAAATAAACGAGCTGAAATTTAATAACCACCTATTACTGCTATAACCATAACCACATTACTATAACCATGCGGTTATAAACAAACCCTACATTATGCAATGGACTGGGTAAACATCCCCTAAAACAAAATGAGGAAGCAATGAACAAATAAACTTGAGCATTTGAAGATTGCCAAACCACAACAGACTCCATATGGGAGAAAGCAATCGAAGACTGCTAATTTGCATTGGAATATTATTCAAAAAATGTAATAATTGCTGTAATCTAACTGTTAGCATAGCTTGGCAAACTGTCATATATTGTTGGGTTAATATGGAGCACGCAAGTAAGGCTGCAATGGGTGTATGTGTTGATTACGATCACACTATGTGGGAAAAGTTCTATGCGCAGTACAGTAGCTGATCAAATACTTTGCAATTGGCATAATACTGAACCTGAAATGAACCCAACCTATCTCTGATGGCATCATCTCTTAGCTGCCCTGAGCATGCGGAGAGCTGCCACACACATCATCCGTCCACTTCCACTTACCCTGCATGGCTGTCATCATCAGACTGATCCTTGCTGTCTCCGATCCCTTCTAATGAACCATTTCCTACAGCTGTCAATGTTGCCACACTCTCATCTCCAACACAACACCCGCCTGGTTTGCTATCAATGTCATCCAGCCCTTGTTACATTTTCTTGTGTTTCAATTTCTTCGATTTCCACATATGTATCCTCAGAGAGTACAATAACATCTTCAGTAGCCACATCTTTCGGAGCTCGATTAGCCAGCACATCTTTTGGGTCCACGCCAATAACAAACTCATAGTCATCCAAATCCGAGTGGTCATCTCCAACGACACCTGTGTCTTGTGCCGAGGATCCCAGGTGAACATCGGTTGATTGAGGAGCGTCTGGTTCTTCGTGGGGAGGTGGGGAAGAGGGGAGAGGAGGGGGACCGAGGAAGACATCATCTCCCATATTAGTAATAGAGAGGTTACTGGAAGCATAGCAACAAGCCTGATGATACAAGACTGGACAAAGGTCACAGCAAGGTCACCACAATGAAACCCACACCATTGATGTCATGTCATTTGCATGTGACCTTTATCGTTAACATGACATTTGGCTATTGTGCACCTAGAGACCAGAACATGCTGGCGTTTCTACAGTAACCAAATGTAAAAAAAACCCAAAGCCGTTAGTAAGTGAGCACTGCAACAGATAATTCGTCACTCGCTAGATACTGTCTAGGTTACCACTCTATCACCATGACAACAGTCGCTGAGGTGCATATGATAAAGAATGTATACTCCAAATGTAACCGCAACCAAGCAAAAAACGATCCAACAAGGGTGAAGGTCACAAGAGTGAGTTAGATATATAAATAGTGAAGCACTGCAACAGATAATTCGTCACTCGCTAGATACTGTCTAGGTTACCACTCATCATCTTATCAGACTCGTGCGAGGTCTGTCAACAGACATAACAAAGTGAGGTAGAACAAAGCTGTACAATGCGGGGTGCATCGTTAGACCCATCATAGAGGGTCAAGTTAATGGGTGATGAAAAAATACGTGTAACTGACCTGGATATATTGACTGGGGATGGCTGTGTGTAACTGATGGTGGATACGTGTTTATTTGACTGTGGGTGGCTGTGTAACTGATGGTGGATACGTGTTAATTGGGTGGGCTGTGTAACTGATGGGTGTGTAGGTGTTTTATTTGTGTAACTGATGGGATGGTAACTGATGGTGGATAGGTGTGTAACTGATGGTAACTGATGGATAGGTGTTTAATTGACTGGGGGTGGCTGTGTAACTGATGGTGGATAGGTGTTTATTTGACTGTGGGTGGCTGTGTAACTGATGGTGGATACGTGTTTTATTTGACTGTGGGTGGTTGATTAACTGCAAGTGGATGTTTACAATTGTAATGGTCGCATGTTCTTTGTTAACTTACCGTGGATGAGGTGGTTTTACTCGAATGGCTTTTGTTAAGCCAGGGCCCCGGCAGATGCAAGATGAGTCTTGCTCTTACTGATGGAGAGACATCTCTTACTGGGAGAGACATCGGAGAAGTTCTGTGTGGGGAACACAATCCAGGACTTCTTGTCCGTACGAGGTATCACTGGGGGTGCCATTGACATGTCTGTTCCTCCCATGTGCTATCACTTTCTCTGTCATTATAAATAGAATCAAACATTAAGATATTCTGAACGCTATTCTAGCAGTAATTTATCTCACCAGATGAATATATGAGAACAATCGACTCAATGCGATACACATCAACAGCATTTACCAGGGGAGTTTTCAGGGGAGGAGTCTGTTTCTGAAACTTCTGATAGGTTGTCAATTTCCAAGGGGCGTGGCTTCTGATAGCTTGTTGCTACAGCAACTAGCATCACCATGTCAATCTTTGTCTGGCTATATGGGGGCGGGACACTTCGACCACTGGCCTTCAATGCCTCAGTCAACTGCTTCTCAAGGTCGAAAATCTGGAGAGGTCAACATGATTATATAAGATTTCAAAAAACCCCAACAAACAGAAGACTAGTTAATATATGCGCATACATTGACAATGAAGACATGACAGGGTAGGAGTGGCTGACCTTGTCCTTGAGTGACTTAACGAGTTGGTTGTACTGCTGTTCCTTCTCACTCTGTTGCTGGTATTGTGACTCCTGTTCTTGTAATAAGTCCCTCTCTCTGAAAACCAACAATCTCATTTCTCACCTCCGCACCCAACCATGTACATCAGTAGTAAAAGTAATTGCTCGGAGGAGACGTTAAAGAAAACATTAACTAAGTATCAACCAGTATTTTCTAAAGAATCAATCAGCTGCCAGCACGGTATGGCAGGCTTTCAATCAGCTGGCAGCACGGTATGGCAGGCTGTCAATCAGCTGCCAGCATGGTATGGCAGGCTGTCAATCATTCCTCAATGGCCACAAGTCAAATACATCTCCTGGGATCCATGACAACTAATTGGAGGCCTCACCTGGTTTGGTAATCTTTGATGAGCTTCTTGGATTTGTGGTATTTCTTTTCCAGCTGTGTATACTCATCGCGGATATCCTGTTCCAGTTTGACATAGTGTTCCTGAGAGCCCTTGAGCACCTCCTGTCAGCACACAGTCAAAGGAATAGAATCTACAAGCAACTGGTCCTGTAGCTAGGGAAAGTAAAATGGCTCCGGGAAATCTCCCCAATTCATTGGTGGAATTTCTTTGTTATTCAAAAGCCTCTAGTTATCTGTGAGTGCAACACTTATAGGACCTAGTTTATGATGTAATAGATAGGAATAACATGGCACCTGGTAGTTAGTGATTTCCTTCTGGGTCGTGGTGAGGTTCCTCTCAGTCTCTCTCAGGCGAGATGCCATGTCCTCATATTTCTTCTCAAATACCTTCTTCTGGGAATCTGCATTCTCCAGCAGAATCATCTGAAATCACAGAAATACGAAGAGTCTGTAGGATGACTAAGTACAAACAGGTCGTCACTTAACCATGCGTCGTTAGAATGCTGGTTGTCGTGTGAGAAAGGAAAACATTGATTCTGAGATGAAGGAGGATATTTCACCTTGGCTTTGAGTTTGGCTAATTCTGCTTCCGACACAGCGTTTTTGTACTGCGCCTGAAGACATACCATCAACATTATACACTATGGTTTGATATATCCACCAAGATTTATGGATGCATTTTTCCAAAAAGTATTTAAACAGAGAGACTGCACCTCTTTGAGTTTGATGAAGAGAACTTGAGGGTTCATCTCCGGAGTCACGTCTCCTGACTCTCCACTGCTTCCCTCATCTAACTGAAATACCTCTGCTGTTGTACGCTCATCTTCGTCACCCACCTGATTCTCCTCCGTATCTTCATGCTGAAAAACATTGCAGCAAACAAATCAGTCTCTTGACTCACAGCATTACACGTTCTAGTGCGGATGAATTGTACCAGTGAATAATGAGATGCTGTTACTATGGTTACCTCATGTGGAGAAACATATTCGGTATCGTCATCTGATTCGGACTCCTCCAGAGGACTGCTGGGCTGGGGGGTCTGCCCCATCGCCTGACGCTCCTGCTGCATCTGCTTCTGCTGCTGAACCTGCAACTGCAGCTGTTCCAGCTGTCTCTGACGCTCCTCCAGCTCGCGCTTACGGACCTCATTGCGCCTCTTGTCCTGTTCCAGGGACTGTTGGATGAGGCGTGCCACTTCACTCTCGGACGGGTCCTTCTCTCGGCCAATCAAAAAGCTGTAAACAGCGATATATAGATTAATAATTAGACTAGATTTAGAGATACTGAGGTGTCTCCAGGAAACAAGGTTGTCCTCACATCTAACAAGAGAAGCATGATTTACACAGACAAACGGTGAGGAAACAATGATTACACACAGGATGTCAGCTGAACAGACGGTGATGGACCTGACAACCTGCTCCATGGAGATGTGAAGACTTTTCACCACACCCCCTCACAGTCACTCATCCTTAATCCACACTGCAACGGGAACCAACTCAAACACAGGATAAATGGAGAGGATAATCCAAACTACACTTCCACACCACAGATTTTAATTCCGTGCAACTGCCAAATTAAGACAGATCTCTTTTGACTAGATGCTGACGATTCCTGTAGGGTCTTGTTTCTTATAATGAATGACAAGTCTGCTGGTCAAGAGTGAGACTCAAGCAGGATGATAAAGAGGAATGAGGAACTTGTTCACATCCTGCCTTCCTCAATCACATGCCAGCCTGCATATCAGGGAAGATAGCTAATCAAGCTAACATCCTAGCCTACATGGTAATTATCTGGCTTATCAGATAAACATGGTAAAGCAATCACAAGGAGGATTGCAACACTATGGTAACACTTGGTATAAAGTCAGGTTATTTCAGTTCTGAGATGGTCCCTGTTTCCGACTGATCCCAGTGCTTGCTGACTGTTGTTGGTAGGAACAGAACGAAGATGGGGCACTAAGACGGGGGCATGTCACACGTGACAGGGAGATGTGATTGTGATATACATAATTAATCTGCTGTAGATACAATGTGATACCATGGACTAGTAATTGTGCCTGTAGTAGACATGGAAACAATTTCAGTTTGACATGGCTTGATCTGAATATTATTATTGTTGTTGACATGGTTACAACTTTTGTTTACATGAATATGACAAAAGTTGTAATGAATACAAGATATGTTGGCATGGATGTGACGATTGATGACATGAATACAACCATTGATGACATGAATACAACCATTGATGACATGGAAACAACCATGGATGACATGGAAACAACCATGGATGACATGGAAACAACCACGGAAGACATGGGCACCAGCATTTGAGACATGGACATAACCAATATTGACATGGACACAACAATTGTTGTCATGGATAAGACCATTGTTGTCATGGATATTTGCATGTTTGACATGGATATCTTGAACCTTGGCCAGGAAAATCCTAGGGATTCAATGCTCATGACATTTACACCCTGTATCTTCCAGACATGTGTACAGTCGAATATCCCTTATCCGGAATTCCGGAATCCGGAAACTTCCGAAATCCGGAATTTTTGGGGCAAGCACCGTTATGACGTTGCAGTAAAGATGGTGATTACGTGTTTAATTGACTGTGGGATGGCTGTGGGGCCGTTATCAAGGTGCTTAAATTAGTCGCACCTTCTCATCCGACAATGGGGGGTCTCTTAAATTAGCATTAATGCTGAAACCGTGCGCATCTAATTCAGGCAGTAAAACGACCAAGGCAAAGAAACTTCGCCTCTGACAGCGTCCTCGCTGTTTACTAATTTAGATTTCTCATATACGTGCTGAGGCATCAGATCATCAAAAGACCAGGGGCAAGTGTCTTGCCAATAAAATGACCATAATACGCTAATTAGCATAATCATCAGTGATGTTCTGTTGATCTATTATATGCCTCACATCGAACATCTAGAAAAGAGTGAAGGGACCTCGGGTCGTATTCTCAGCTGACATTGTCTTTAGCCTGTGTCCAAGCATGTATGCCACAATGACGAAATAGGGTCTAAATTAGAATTTAATCCCCACACAATCACGTCGCTTTGACTGTTTCTTTAGATTCCCTATCACGAAATAACGTTGAGGTACGCTTGCGACTGTTAACGTACCCTTTTTTTGGACAAAATTATTTCGATTTCTATCGTCGAGTCGATATTTACAATGTTAAGTCAGAAGTGGACAAGGCGGTGTTCGTTTGGAAAACCGCAACGTTATGATTAACACTGACGGTTGTGCTTCTACGAATGCATGATAATGGGAGTATGGAAAGGCATATTCCGAAATCCGGAACACGCCCGGTCCGACCATTCCGGATAAGGGATACTCGACTGTACTAACCTTAAAACAACCTGCATTCACATGAATTCTTAACCTTCAGACACATTCAATAAATCAAACTCAGGCAAACCAAGGCAAACACATGCCAGGTAGCATCCCTGCAGGATGTTTGCAGAGATTCTCCATTGAATAAGGAACATGGGACTTATTGACAGAATACTGATGAAGAACTGGACTGAATGGCAAGGGTTTCCAATGAATGAGGTCTCAAGGGCTCGTGTCAGATTGGTGGGATAAGAAGCACTTGAGATTGGAAAACAATTCTCTGTTATCATTGGTAAGATAAGATGATATTATAAAGCATGGAGAGTTAGTGGATACCGTATGTGAGTCAATACCAGCTCACTGTGGTCTTCGCTCAGAACCAACACCAGCACACTGTGGTCTTCTCTCAGAACCAACACCAGCACACTGTGGTCTTTTCTCAGAAACAACACCAGCACACTGTGGTCTTCTCTCAGAACCAACACCAGCACACTGTGGTCTTCACTCAGAACCAACACCAGCACACTGTGGACTTCACTCAGAACCAACACCAGCACACTGTGGTCTTCTCTCAGAACCAACACCAGCACACTGTGGTCTTCACTGTGGCACCAACCACCTGGGGCTAACCCATGGCCCAAACCAGGCAGAGGAACCCATGCCACAGGGACTAAGGTCCGACACAATGCAATTCAGACCAGGTAGTGTAACTAGTAAGACCTTCATATCTTGGGATTAATCCCACAACTTGTGGGTCAAGAGGCGAAGTAAGCCACTATTCAACGGGGAGAGACGAACGTGTGTCCTGTTCTGGTTCACAAATCTAAATTACAACGACCACAATTTACGACCTTATACGGCATTGACACCCGAGTGCTGGGAAGCTACACATCATAACATCTAGCACCAACTTATACGGCATTGACACCGAGTGCTGGGAAGCTACACATCATAACATCTAGAGACGTGGGCTTGGCTGGGTTCTGTTTAACCATTATGTAATGCATAAATAAACATTACATGATAAAAAAAACAACATCAAGCTCTGTCGACATAGAAAGTGACTCACTTGACCTGTCCGGTTGTGTTCCTCAGCACTGAACCAGCATAGGCCTGTGTCACACCAACCAGACTCTTCCCATCCACTTCAATGATCTAATCGTTAACTTGGATCCTGATACAACCAAATCAAGCAGATCAAACAAGGCCACAGGACAAGAACAGTAATGTATATGTTAGGTAAATATGTTAGGTAAATATCAGAATGATATTATCCTGTATGATCATTCTTCACACCCACAGTACAAATGTAAATAACCATGGTTATGATCAAATTAATTAACCATGGTTATAATCAAACTAAATAACCATGGTTATAATCAAACTAAATAACCATAGTTATAATTTAACTAAATAACCATGGTTATAATCAAACTAAACAACCATAGTAATAATTTAACTTAATAACCATGGTTAATATCTTTGACGTGATATGTAAATATCTATGGTTTTTACATGTAAAATATAACATCCAGCATCAGATCAGTCATGATTTAGATAACTTCCTACCTCCCGTCCCTCTGAGCAGCGCCTCCTTCATTCAGGGTCTTCATGAAGATGCCCAGTTTCTCCAGACCTGCATCAGCCCCCACCCCCACCTCGATGATACTCAGGCCAAGTCCCTCAGAACCTAAAACAATAACATTAATAATACAGGCTGCTGTGATATAGCCACAGTATATGTTAAACATACTACTAGATGACTTACATGTATGAAGAGCAGGACTAACACACATATACACACCCTATTCTGTACGGACAGAGGTGTATAACGTGTCACGATGTACATTGTCGACCCGGGAACCCCTCTATACACCCACCCATAACCAGACACCCATGACGGGTATATAGACGACCGCAGGAGCAATGCCAGAAGCAAGCAGACTCACCCTTCTCTAGCTGCACATCAAATAGGTCCATCTTCTCCACTCTCTTCTCCAGCTCATATTCAGCCGAGGCAGCCGTGGGATCAACGTCCTCGTTCTTTCCATCAAAGTCGTCCACAGAGTACGTTGTGAACACCTGTAGCAGGCAGGTGACAATGAGCAGGATGAACGGGCTGTAGCGCTTCATAGAGAGAGAGGAAGAGAGAGAGGAAGAGATAGAGAGAGAGGAAGAGCAAGAGAGGGAGAGAGAGAGTAGGAGAGAGAGGAAGAGAGAGAGAGGAAGAGAGAGAGAGTGGGAGAGAGAGGAAGAGTGGGAGAGAGAGGGGAAGAGACAGAGAGAGAGGAAGAGCAATAGAGGGAGAAAGAGAGTAGGAGAGAGAGGAAGAGAGAGAGGGGAAGAGCGAGAGAGTGGGAGAGAGAGGAAGAGATAGAGAGAGCTCTCTCTAGCTTCCTCTTAGAGAGAGAGGAGAGAGAGGAGAGAGGGAGAGAGGAAGAGAGAGAGGGAGAGAGAGTGGGAGAGAGAGAGGGAGAGAGGGAGAGAGAGAGGGAGAGAGAGAGAGGAGAGGAGAGAGAGAGAGAGGCCTAGCGAGAGAGGGAGAGTAGGAGAGAGAGGAAGAGAGAGAGGGAGAGAGTCCTCTCTCTCTTCTTCTCGCTCTTCTCTCTCTTCTCTTTTCTCGCTCTCTCCTCTAGAGAGAGTGAGAGAGAGAGGAGAGAGAGAGAGAAGAGTCGAGAGCGGAGAGGGAGAGAGGAGAGAGAGAGAGAGAGAGAGAGAGAGAGAGAGAGAGAGAGAGAGGAGAGAGAGAGGGAGAGAGTGAAGAGAGAGAGGAAGAGATAGAGGCTCTCTCTTTTTTTCCCCAGGAGATCAAAGAGGGGAAGGGGGGGAAGAGGGAGTAATGGGGTGTACAAGACGAAGGACAGACGCGAGGGGGTTGTACACCAACCTTGATGGGCTGCTGTGAAAACTGGATACGACTTGGTTCTTTAGCTGTTATGTAGATATCTTCATTTGCATCCATTTCTGGGATTCCTTCAATCTCATACATATAGCTGCCATCAGGGAAGACATTGTAGCCTTCATCATCTTAACACAGACATGGCAAACATGGCTCATTCATTTGTTACATACACCTGGGTGTGTTGCACACAATGCGTTGTACAATGTATTGTGTCTATTGCTTTGCACAATGTTTTACAGCGTTTGACAGTATATATACATATATTTATATATATATATATACATATACATACATATGTATATGTGTATATATATAGATATAAACAAATATATATATATACACATATATATATATGTATAGAAAACATATATGTATGTATATATATATATATATCTATGTTTATATAAAGATATATGTATATATATTCATATATATAGATATGCATATATATATAAATTATGTACAAATTTATATGCAAATTTATAGGAATATTTCCATGCATATATATATATATATATATATATATATATATATATATATATATATATATATATATATATATATATATTAATATATTTATGTATATATATATAATTTTCCGTCATCATGGATTAGAATCATAACATTTATTGTAGATATGATCATCATGAGCCATTTGTAGTTTTTCGCGAACTTGCTAAAAGTTGGTGAGAGACGAATATTGAGAAAAATTAGTTTAAAAATAAGTTTAAACATTTTGAAAGAAAAAATGTCGTGACTCCAAGTGGACATATATCCATTCGTGGACCCATGTCTACGAGTGGATAACGTTTTGTCTACCTAAGATCGCGTTCGTGCTAATATATATATATATATATATATATATATATATATATATATATAGATATAGATATATATATATATATATATATATATATATATATCTCTATATATCTATATATATATATATATATCTCTCTATATATCTCTCTATCTATCTATAAAAATATATCTATATATCTCTACATATATATATATATATATATATATATATTTATATATATATATATATCGACCACCGAACACTTCAATCAGTGACTTCATAGATTATGTATCTGATATAATATCTACTATAAAGCATGAAAACAAAATCTGCTATTTAATGGGCGATGTAAACATTAACTTGTTAAATGTAGATAGCCATGTCGCTACAGCAGAATTCCTTGAAATGGTGTATTCTTTCTCTTTTACCCCACTCATTACCAAACCCACGAGAGTAACAAATCGTTCCGCTACACTTATAGACAATATTTCTACCAATTTTCAACTACAGCACAATTATATATCCGGTATTTTGTGTACAGATGTAAGTGACAACTCTCCAGTGTTCTGTATCGACCACGGCATTAAAACTAATACTGAATGTGACCAATTTTACTACAGACAAATCTCGGCCCGAAAAGTAGATAAATTCTCTGCGAAACTTGGAAAAATTTAATGGAGGGATGTTTTAGACATCAATGACGCACAGAAGTCATACACAAGGTTCTATTGTACTCTTAAAGATCCATACAATGCATGCTTCCCAATTCAACTATCAAAATCGAAATATAAACATCGATATAAATGGCTAACATCGGGACTTAAACAATCTATCAAAGTAAAAAATAAATTGTATATAAAAAGCATCAAATACCCCACGCTGACCAACCAAACACAATACAAACGCTACAAATGTAAATTGCGTTCACTAATGAAGACCTGTGAACAAATCTACTATGAAAATGCCTTTTCTAAAAACAAAAGTAACATGAGGAAGTCGTGGGAGTTGATTAAAAATGTCCTAAATAAGAAAAAGCAGACCAAACTATCAGAAGAATTCATCATTGATGGTAAAACTACCGCCGATAAAAAATTAATTGCTAACAAGTTCAACCAATTCTATCTAAATATAGGACCTACGCTTGAAAAACAGATCCCTGCTTGTAATGCAGATGTTCTTAAATATTTAAAGTATATGAATGCTGACTCTATATTTATTAGAAACACAGATGAAATAGAGGTAACTAATATAGTAAAATCCCTGAAACACTCAAGTCCAGGTTGGGATGACATATCTCCAACCATAATAAAAAGCACTTTAACACACATTATAAAACCCTTAGTTCACACGCTTAACATGTCACTTATTAGTGGAATTATTCCAAAAGAACTAAAAATCGCTCGAGTTATACCAATATTTAAAAATGGCGACTCCTCTCAGAATGTTACTTACAACGGTGTCCACTTTGAACGAGGGCGTATTACTTGTGGCGTTCCACAAGGCTCAATCTTGGGGCCACTCTTGTTTTTAATCTATGTCAACGACATTGTTAATGTTTCGAAATGTGTGCATCCTATACTGTATGCAGATGACACTAATATGTTTGTAACAGGTAATAACAGTGATAATATGATAAACTGTGCAAATGTGGAGCTTAAAAATTTAGTACTATGGCTGAATGACAATAAGCTTTCGTTGAATGTCAACAAAACACATTACCTGATATTCGCACCTGGACGCTATAGCCCAACACCAACTCAACCACTTTATATCAATAATCAGGTTATAAGGAGAGAGAACTCGACAACATTTTTGGGAGTCAAGTTAGATAGCGAATTGACATGGCAGTCTCACATTCAACATATAAAATTGAAAATTGCTAAAAATATCGGCTTACTTTGTAAGGCAAAAAATATTTTTAGAACAAGTACCTTCAATACTCTGTATTGTTCGTTTATATACCCATACATAATATATTGTCTTGAAGTTTTGGGGTACAGCTGCAAAGAAATATACAAACTCTATTGTCAAATTACAGAAACTATGCTGTAGAGTAATTACCGGTTCGCCAAAGCCCACATGTTCATTGACATTATTTAAATACTTAAATATGTTACGTTTTACTGAGTTGTATGAATATTCTATCATGTTGTTTATGTTTAAGTTATATAGAGGTGATTTGCCTAATCTTTTCAAATTAATGTTTCGACGAAAATCCTCTAATCAAACAATTACTACAAGACAATCTAGAAATTTTATTGTACCGTTATTTAAATCGAAGGTTGCCTATAATAGCATGCGCGCAAAAGGCGTGAATATCTGGAACGCAAATTATGAAGTATGCTCTCCTGGCACATGGTTTTGTTTATTTTTATAGTACTATACTCATAAGTGTATGATAAATTATTTTTTATTCTCTTGAATGTCCTTCTCTTAAAAGCAATTTATTTATGATGTCTCGTCTTCATTGTCACAACAAACTTTGTATATTTTACTCGAATTATTATTTATAATGTATGATATGTTGTTGTTGACAAATCAATCAATCAATCAATCAATCAAACATAGCCGTGCTGGGTAAAGGCGTTGACTAAGGACAATATAACGCATGGTCAAGAATGCACCTAGGCACGAATGGTGGTGCACAGTACAATGTCTTGAATATAAATGAGATCGGCATATTATTTTTAGTGTTGCATAGAAATTAATATTCAACAAATAACACTTTTGTTGAATCATTTATTCGAACGCTCTAGTGATGCACTTACTAAAATTGATGTAGTTTTGTGGTAAACATATCGAGAAAGTCGCATAACAGGTTATTTTGGTACAATTTATCTATAATTATCTCAAACTAAGAAAATATCCTTCTACTTTGTAATGGCGCGGTTGAAATAAGACGTTTTGCAACTTTGTATGTTCAGCATAATAGGTTCGTATATTTATCGTTTCAGGCACTATCGTATCCCTATTTGATCTTTATCTTGTTAATGTGTACACTTGCCAGATGCATGTATTATTTGCACCTGTCTAAATGGTCAGTCATTATCTGCTACCTTTATCACTGACAGGAATACCCGGTTAGATTTGTGGCATGTATAATTTAGAGCAATAGATCAATTAAACCGCAACGTTGGCAATATATTTATTTCGAATTATTTCAAACTTTTTGTGTCCATGCTGTTCGCCACAATGCCACGTTGTGTCAAAGGGATTGACTAATCCGCTCTGTATTGTTCAGAATTAATACTCAATAACCTCATTCTAATATCAAAACAATCACAATTGATTGTGAAATGCAAAATTATACGTTGTAGACTGTTTGCACTTGGTATAAATCCACTAGCTCATCAAAATGGTTAAGACAAGATGTAGGTCAAAAGCCCAGCATGGTTTTTGACGGATAACTTCCAACGATATATATGCGGTCCCTATCACAATAATAATATTCCATGCTCATAAGATAGCGAACTAACAATGCTGAAAGATTAATCAAAGCTTACTGCAAGAGACGCTGCAGATAAGCATATATTTTTATGCATACAAACCATTCCCGCTTAAAGCAAATTATTTTATCTCATTGCACGATCAATGTGTTTCGCCAGCAGTGCAATGACATTCGTAAATACATCACTTCCATTAAGGGTCGACCAAAATCTCGTTTTGAGGGCAGAATAATCTTCTCTCCGCTAAAAGTTCACTTTTTGCTCCTTGCCCAATGCCACTCTGTATTCCATTGGCAAGAGTTAATGCTGTTACATTGCTCGTGGCCAACATCAATCTCCCAGCCGAGTAAGCACTGCTGCATTTGTCAACTCGTGTATTTTAGCGTAGTCGGTATATTTTATGGAGTTGTTTGTGTCAGAAGTATGTGGCTGCGTCGAGATATCTAAAATAGCTCATAGCTCATGTATATATATATATATATATATATATATATATATATATATATATATATATATATATATATATATATATATATATCTATATATATAGATATATATAGAGATATCTATATATATATCTAGATATATATCTCTATAAATATAAGATATAGATCTCCACATCTCTATATATCTATATATATTTATATATATTTATATATATATTTACATATATATAAATAGATAGATAGATATATATAAATATATACATATATATATATACGTATATATATGTATATATACTTATATCTCTATGTATATTTATATATGTCTATATATACATATCTATATGTATATAAAAACAATATATATATGCATACATATATATTTATATATATAAATATAAATAAAGTAATATTTATGTGTGGAATACTGCACAAGCGAGGGTATTTTCTATGTAGGTAAATCCATGTGTGCTCGTGAAAAGCCGTCGTCATAGCCGTTGACAACACTTTAGCTGGATCGACAGCATATGTTGGTCCCTGACGTACTGATTATGCACAGTGGCCGAACACTATATGTTTGTTATATATTTATATAGTGAATGACTATACCAAAGGAAAATCAGAAATAAGAATGTCGGATTCTATGGCATACCACCTCTGTTAACTCCGTGTGATCAACACATGTATTCACAAGATGAGGATTGAACATTGTCCACTGGATACATCCTCCCGTGACTGCATGTCTGCTATATGCCACGTGCAGCTGTATAATTATACTACCCGAACATTGACAACGGTCTCCACAGGTACACCGTCTTTGTGTTATTAAATTTTCTCGAGCCGCCTAAGGCTAAGCGGTTTAACACACCTAATATTTATTATTAACTTGTTTCAGTACATAAACCATAAACTGACTCTTTGCTGTATAATGAAGCTACTGAAAGACTCTTAGCCATAATAATGATGTAGCTTCAATCATAAATTCTCTCCCAATCATAATCTCATCCATCAGAGACTGGCAATTCATGAGCGCATTCAATGGTATATAGAATATTAGGTTCCGATATGGTAAAATTGAAAAGCAGATGCGGGTGCTACCACCTGATTAGTTGGATACTTGACATGCCTTTCATAATGCGCATTGATTGATAAACCCCAGCCAGTTAAGAAACCTGTCACCTATCCAACGCCTAGGGCCATTCACACTCTCTTCAAATGAAATGATGAAAGTGCAGATGAAATATAGTCGATGTTACCAACAGCGCCATACTACAACTCTTTTGATGTACTTGCATCCCATATAACACAGGCTCTTACACGTGTCAATTGTTCCATGTCATATATGGAACAAGTCAAGGATGAAACGCAATACAAACGGTTTGTAAGAACGCATATGTCTTTCATCGAGATTAACCGTGAACCATCAATTATTCAAGCGAGAGTGACACGTGGGCAACATAATTGTATGTCGGATAAAATACAGTTCTTTAGTGATACATTGCAAGAGTGTAGAAATGTAATGGAGGCTGCGCCCGTAAATCTAAATTTATTGCTGCAGAGAAAATCTCGCCATCATTATGGATGCCCCGAGTATCAATGGCTTAGTTTTCCTTAAAAGCTGCCATATTATTTTTTAGGCAAAGATTACCAACATCCATAGTCAAATTGACACAAGGTAAGGGCGCAGAATTAGAATTGGAACTGTGCGCTAGATATGTTCCCTACTTGGCCGAATCACATGAAGCACTACCACAAGTTAAATGAATAATCACAAGTGCATAACCGAGGATATAGCTTTAGAGACACATGGGGCCTTATTATTAAGAGATCTCGTCTGATCGCTGAGGAGTTCATGCACGACCGGTCTTCCCCCTTTTTATTTCGAATGGAGCTGGTAATATACATGCTGTTTGGGCCATATATTCAAACATTGAATACCGCCCATACACTCTCAGGAAGTTGTTCATCAGGTTGTTAGCAATTGTGTTGTCAATTGAATATAACAAATTACAGTATATATCTATAAATGCTGAGGTAACAATGATAGTAATCATTGCGTTATGATTTTCCTTGACATACGCATTTGCATACGTCGAATAGCTCCGTAAGAAGTTGGTTATTAATAGCAAATGACACATTACAATGTAGTATCGCTCAGCAGGTGGCGGCACTGGGAGATGTGGACCTTCACCCCACTAGAAGCGATTGTCTCACTGTAGCTACTTCTTGGCCCACGCGCAAATATTTAGAAATCGTTGATGTTTCAATCCATTTTTGTGAAGAACTAGAACGCCGCCTGGTCGTTGTAGGACGCCGATATATTTGGATGGGGCGGGAAGGGGTAGGGGAGGGGACATGTATTCCATAAGAAACCAGGTATGGGAACTCAGTTGCTGCGAGATGCTCGGCGAGAATAGTCGGAACAGACGAGCAGTGTTTGCAGCAGATCCTTCAACGTAGCCTACTCCAGCCAATCCTCTTATTACGCTAAGGTTCTCTATTTATGTACTTAATTTTAGCCTTGAATTGTGACTTATCTCTATCAATGGCACACAAGTGCATAGCTCAGACCCTCTCCCGCCGGACAAAATGCATTGCTTTTCTAGACATATTCTTCATGGTACCGGCATCATCACTCTGATATGTCGTTAGTTAGTTATGAACAAACACCATAGGATCAAATTGGACATTACATCGCCACTATTATGAAATTTGATAAGATTGTTCAATGGCTCTACTCAAGGCCCTACATCAAATATAGAAGCTTGAAAGTGCTCGTGCAGCCATGGATCGTGTCATGCGCTCAGCGTCCATCAGCGCTTTAAATGCCGTTTCACGTAACGAAGGTGTATATTCACCCTTACTTACAAAGATGGATGATTCACTTGCCAATGCTTTTGTTAGCTGGAGGTGATTTATAAACTCGCAATTTTGAACAAGGCCATAGAAAATAGACGCCTTCCTGATGGCATGAGGGCGGATATCGATAATGATTAACACACAGAAGACATTAGGTTAACAAGAAAAAAACTCTTAAGTTACCTTCGCTTGGACCTTTCTTTATGTTCGACGAATATCTCATGACGACATATTTTCTGCCGTTACAGATATCGCTTTGTCTATCTTGACATCATACTTTTGACAAAGAAGGCATCAATAAATCGTTTCTTACAGACGTTGACGGCACTTAATGGAATGTTATTTCAGCAAAATGGTGTAGCGGTTTGCTTAACTGACCACGAAAATTAGTCGTAGGCTGATGCTTGTTGTGTGGGGTGACATACTTTTCCTCTACGGCACATAGCAAGCAGTAATTGACGCATCAACCGGTCCATGTGACATCACCATGTCATTCTGGTGTCGCTGAAATGAACGTAAATACGCCAGTCTTAAGTAAAGAACAAATATATGTACTCACAGACAGATTAGGTTTATACTGCATGTTAAGGAATGAACCAACAATTAGGAAATTGTTCAGTTGTTCCAACAATAATGACCTTTAACAAAGCCGCGACGAGAGGCCCATAAGTAAGTTTAAATCAAATATTCGGTTTTTTTTGCGGGAAATGCATTTCATCGGTTGTAGTTGGTTCCGGGTCACTTCGCCTCCGGGACACTTCGCCCCGGGACAGTTCGCCCCAACTGGGACAGTTCGCCCCCACTGGGACAGTTCGCCCTCGGTGGGACAGTTTGCCCCCGGGTTAGTTCGCCCTCGGTGGGACAGTTCGTCCCCAGGTCAGTTCGCTACCGGGTCAGTTCGCCCCTATGTTTTGACTCGGCGGCCAGCCCATTTGGCCATGCCGTCGTCTCGGGACGAAATGGCAGTAATCGATCACTCGTAAAAATCAGTTAAATAAAACAAAAATACGAAGTTAATATAGGAATACGCACACACACGCGTACATTTAACTCAATATAACTCAACATTCATTAATCATACATGACAAGAATACGAAGTACATACCAGTCGGACTTGAATGGAAACCAGGCGGGCTTCTTCGTGGATGATGGTGAGCAGCTTGTAGAAGTTCATTTGGCAACCTCCAGCCCTCGAGTTCACCCTGGTGTGCCATCATTCGACGTCGTTGTTGGTCCTGATGGAACGTCGAAACACACTCCAACTGGCTATATCGCCAGATGCTCGAAACGTAGACGAAGAGCTCCTGCAGTCTGTCGTTGATGGTCCGGTCTTGCAGTTTCTTGAACGCAGGCTCGATGTGTTCCGCTGGAAGGAAGGGGAGAGAGAGGAGACGGCGTATCATCTTGCAAACAGCAGGGCCCTCACTGCATGCCGCAAGAAGGCCAACATCCTGTACTTTTCTCCATTCCGCCATGGCCTAATGGAAGGCACACCCTCCCACCTGGACGTTAGCAAACACCCTGCCAAATACCTGTCACACATAAAGCATTGTGCTTGCATACATCAACCAATACTAACCGTAACCAAAACTTCCACAGCACTAACCATGTAAGAGCCTAGAAATATACCTTTTTCAAAGTCTGCCTCGAGTACCTTGTAAGTAACTGGGGTGGGGTCGGCGATCTCATCGGATTTCCAGCAGGGTGGCTGGGGGTGCTGAATAAGGGTAAAGTGACGGTGGGGGATAGGTCATCCGCCGTTGAGCAAGGTACTTCCGTGTCACTAAGTTCGGAATGCCTTTGTGGGTTCATATCGGCAGGAGTGGTTGGCGTTGCAGATAATCTGGAGCTCTCGGCTAATGGGCTGAATATGCCAACTGTTGAGCAGTCGACACATCTCCACGAGAGACCAAGCTGGTCCTTGATAGCTAACCTGTAGCTAGTCTGACCCACTCCTGGGTTGCATGTTCGGTGCTGCCAACGGCTGCACCCCTCGCACTCAAGAGTTTGTTGCCTTCTTCTTATTTCAGTAGCGCAAATTATGCAGATGTTCATGATCCAGGGTTGTGACACTTGAGCAGAGAAAATCTGATAAGTGAATGATCAAATACAGACATCAGTACATTATATAGGGAATCATACCAGGTCACAGCATTCTTGACGCTGACAGCTCACAACTCACCAGGTGTTTACGTCGCGATATGCTTTGTACTCAGGACGCTTACAGATCACAACTCACCAGGTGTCACTTCGCGATATGCTTTGTACTCAGGACGCTGACAGCTCACAACTCACCAGGTGTCACGTCGCAATGTGCTTTGTACTCATGACGCTTCCCGCTCACAACTCACCACGTGACACGTCGCAGAGCACTTTGACCGTATCCACGTGCTCAGCCTATCTGCTCCATCTTTCAAAATGCATCTGATTAATTGTATGAATGTAGAGTCCGAATTGTATCATGTTTGTTTTGATGTAATTTTTATGAATGTTGAATAAAGAGCCGAGGTTGTGTGGAGTAATATGAATGCATGTGTGCTTTTAGTTCATATTCCTCTATTCTCATATTCTTGTCATGTATGTTTTATTAATGTCGAATAAAGAGCCTGAGTTGTGTTAATATTCCTCCCTTCTTTTTTAATGTATGTTTTATGAATGCTGAATAAAGAACCCGTGTCGTATTGAGTTATATGTATTTTTTGGGGGGCTTTAAGTTCATATTCCTCTATTCTCATATTCTTGTCATGTAGGTTTTATTAAAGTTGAATAATGAGCCTGAGTTGTGGTAATATTCCTATCTTCTTTTTTTATGTATGTTTTATGAATGTTGAATAAAGAGCCCGTGTCGTATTGAGTTACATGTATTTTTTTGTGGGCTTTAATTTCGTATTCCTCTATTCTCATATTCTTGTCATGTATGTTTTATTAATGTTGAATAAAGAGCCTGAGTTGTGTTAATATTCCTATCTTCTTTTCTTTATTTATGTTTTATGAATGTTGAATAAAGTGCCCGTGTCGTATTGAGTTATATGTATTTTTTTGTGGGCTTTAAGTTCGTATTCCGCTATTCTCATATTCTTGTCATGTATATTTTATTAAGAGCTGAGTCGTGTTAATATTCCTATCTTCGTTTTGTTAAAGGGGCACATCGTCCCGAGACGGCGGCCCGTCCAAAAGCCCTTACAGCACTCTATCCG
Organism: Urechis unicinctus; assembly: GCA_034190875.2. Lineage (NCBI taxonomy): Eukaryota > Metazoa > Annelida > Polychaeta > Xenopneusta > Urechidae > Urechis > Urechis unicinctus. The sequence continues at coordinate 5,079,487 of CM067348.1, read as the reverse complement.
GGGACGATGGACGGTAGACATATTGTAAAACATGAGTGTAGCATTGCGGGGGCGAACTGACCCGGTAGCGAACTGACCTGGGGGCGAACTGTCCCAAAGACGGCGGCCCGGCCAAATGCGCTGCCGCAGAGTCGAAACGCCCTTGCAGCACTCTATCTGGGGACGATGGACGGTAGACATAATGCTTTTAATTTATTTCATATCAGGATTATAAATTTATCAAAACTGTTCCTTTATTGAATGAAATATGTAGCATTCAGTATGTTCCTTTCTGTAAAACATGGGTGTAGCATTGCGGGGGCGAACTGACCAGGTAGCGAACTGACCTGGGGGCGAAATGTCCCACCGAGGGCGTACTGACCTGGGGGCGAACTGTCCCAGTTGGGGCGAACTGTCCCAGTGGGGGCGAAGTGTCCCGGGGGCGACGTGTCCCGGGGGCGAAGTGACCCGATACCGCTGTAGTTAAGTAAAGAAGCAAAGTGGCCAAAAAGTTTAAGGATTGTTCCAAACGTCACACTGGTGAAAGTGACGTGTTAATAGTTTGATTCCAGGCATGACATTACTGCTGTATCGATTTGACTGATTCCAAGTTGCGATGGTACAGAACGACCAGTTATCTCTTTTGGATTGCCTGAATTGTCCTGGGCGGCACATATTTCATAAGACACAAGATTACTTGAAACATACAATATCATCTACAAATTTAACCAACCTCTAACATAGCTATATGAATTTAAATTTTTGCGCTTTCATTTAAACTCCTCCGAACTAACTGGCCTTGCCATTTAATTGACCCCCTTTTAAAACTTGTTATATGAGAGTGAGCATATATATATATATATATATATATATATATATATATAGATATAGAGAGAGAGAGAGAGAGAGAGAGAGATATATAGAGAGAGAGAGAGAGAGATATCTAGAGAGATAGATCTATAGAGAGAGAGAGATATATAGAGAGAGATATCTCTCTATCTAGAGAGAGAGGGATCTCTCTTCTCTAGATTATCCTAGATCTCTCTTAGGATCTCTCTCTATATATCCCTCTATCTCATATATATCTACATCTCTCTATATATATATCTATGTATATGCTATATATAAGCTATATATAAGCTATATATATATATATATATATATTTAGGTATACATATATATGTATATATAAATATATATGTATATGTATATATATACATATATATCTATGTATATATATATATGTATATATATATATATATATATATATATATATATATATATATATATTATATATATATATATATATATATATATAATAACATAGTAGCAACAGCTGGACCCTTAGATAACATTTGTCCCAATACATTTAAAGGGATACAAAGGGCCAATGTCTATAAAGCCATCTTGCGGACAAATAATGGACTATGGATTCACTCGCTGGAGGGAATCATGTCATTTGTCCAAGCCAAAATAAATTGCTGATCTTTTCAACTACAGTCATTTAGTAGCATTGTTATACAAAGCCATTGTGTGATGCTAAATGCATGGTAATATGTTACATCATGTACTGCGCGTTTCGCCCCTGATGGCGCCTATACAAAAGTTGTAGCATAGTGATTTGGTTCCTATATGCCTCAGACAAGACGCAAACAATATATGAGATCAACCTATTACCCTACGTTTAGTTACGAACCTCAATGCGACGAAAGTCAGATGGAGTGCCGCAAGGAACGAAAAAAGTTGATTGCAATGGCTGACGAAACGTTGTGACTGGGGAATTGGAGAAGCCTGGTGACAGCGTTATCCGAAATGCCTGTTTGCATTGGTTATATTTACGTGATGCGACAAATCCTACGTATTAATCTTAGTATGTGGTGCCATGCATCTTTTTCATGGCATTAATGTGCGCTAAGTTCTACTTCCCTATTGCCTTCAAGCATAAAGGACAAACATCTATCTTCATTTCATTGAAAAATTGCCAGGTTAATACAACAAAATGTATTGCAACCTAAGCTAAGATATGTTGGTCGTGAACGTGATATGTGATGTATTAATGAGCTAAGTCCGAGAGCAAATCTTACATTGTTGGCCTGGATGTGCATTGCAGTATTACGTTCGTTATAAAGTGCTCGAGAACCAGCGATGGAACAATCATAGTAAGATAAACATGCGGTTATTACTCCTTCCCGTATAATGGGCTTGTATTAGTGGCACTAAAGGTAATGTGAGTAAAACAAACACACTGATCGCGTGGTGATCGCGTTTGTTCCTGATGTGAATGTGTTTGCTTCGTAGACAGAATCATATTGTGTGTTCTATAAAGGCTCTCATTGAACTATTAGCTTTCTTATCTCAGTAAAATAAAATAAAATCGGCGCTGTTTGCTAAACATTTCAACCATGACATCGCTTGCTCAGGGGTTATCATCATCATCATTATTGGTCGGTGCAGCCATGCTAAAAATAGCTAACAATTATGGTGGTATCTATGTCTTCTTGGAGTAATCATAATGATAACCGCTATACTGACATAATATGACTATCACCAGCAGTAATATATATCAACTTGGCACAACAGCCTCATTGAAGTCGCTCTGAACAATGTTACTGATACTTTGATTACTTCATATTGGTGACGATTGTACGGTTCTACAATAAGTCATATTTGTTATTTAAACACAATTGTGTTTTATTTACTTTGTGGAGCATTTTATTCACTATGCATCTTGTGGATCGTGATGCGTTAATTGACATATGTAGCTTAGCAGAATTGTGGTCGTTTAAACGTGGAGTAAACCAGATTATATATACGAATATAAAACATTCCACAAGTAACTATGACTGCTGCTTCTACTTGTGACGAATTGAATATATCACAGAGCATAGGTTGCGTGAAACATCAGAGTTAACGATATGCAAAGCCATTTTAGACACGTCAGTAATGAGATTGATAACCTATTTAGAGTGGCGTCCATGTTGGACGTGAAATGCATTGATTTGTACCTTCAAAATTGGATTAGTTGGCTCAAGCAAATGTACCATATGTTAGCAAATTGTGGATATAACTCGCTTATCTACAACAGGATATCGCCAAAGTCCGACTTTTTGCGTATTGTTCTTATGCGTGCGCGTGACTGTAAATAAATGTCAAGACACGCGACTCAGCGTTGATAATGATGAACGGATAGTGAACTTGCCGCTTGCGCTACGGAAGTTTGTTAAACAATGTTTTGAGTTTTCAAATGCAGTATCATAGCGATTGCTTGATTGTTGCATATTGAATGAGTTTATAACCTGGTTGGTAACATTTATGCATAATCCAGGGTGATGCATGGCTACATTTGTACGCATGGGCAGAAGAACGCGCACCTTTTGTATTCGTTGCTTGGACATGGCTTTTCCAACTGTAACAATTGATACGTATACCGACTGGTAGTACCAGGTATCAAGTGACTCGTCTTTTCCACCCATTCCTACATAACAACTCTAAATATAGCTTACATTTTTGCACAATATTAACCGAATCGTATCCAGAAGATAAGCTGATCAATCTCGTTACCTTCTCGGACAGCTTTTAACAGGAGCCAAAGAACATACGTCAATTTTTAGAAATACAAGCGATGGATACATAACGCCGCGATATTAGAGCTTAAAAATGTCCTATTACTAGAATAACGGTCACCACATATGTATGGACGGCTAGATGAAAACTGTGCCATTAGCAATGTCGCATTCCGTTCTAACGGTGCGTACCTAACACATAAAGGACTAAAAATTCCATGTGAGCTATAATCTCGCTCGGTTAGAAAAGGGATAAATAACGTTAGCACAATCCGTATATCCTTCGCCTCTCGCTGATAACATTGTCACGAGATGTTCTCAATTATTTAATCAATTTTAACATGGAAAGCATTGCTTTGTCTTCTATGATTTTGTAAATGGTAAAGCAGCCACCTGTAACCCCAACTATAAACTGCTCAGAGCAGTGCTGACATCGTTACCTGGATAAATGTGCCAACGTTGTTTTGCGTTTGATGCGTGGGCTTTGTTTTCTTTACAAGAAATGCGGTAGAATTGCGGCCGTATCAGCAGTTTGTTACCGATTACGTTGATGACATAATCAAGAGCTAGGACCATCACATTTACAATCACACGGTTATTCACTAGAGAACAAACGTAAGTGCCTTTGAGATGCACTTACATGGAAATGAATATCATGAACGGGATGATATATGTTGTAATTGATATTGACTAATACGACATAAGACAAAACGGAAATTTTATTGATCGGCAATCACTCGGATTTCTTTGCGTTCAAACAATGTCGCTCGTCTGAGCAGCTTCTAAAATACAGAAAAAGTCTGTAAACTGCATGTGTCTTTTAAGTCCATTTTCCGAAATTTTGTTTTGAACACAATTGATATTCATTCTGTTCCAGTGAAACTAATGTGCTTTTAATGAGTTTTTAGTTAACATATGAACCTGTGGTTCAGTATGCTAAGGGATACAAGAGAGTGCATCTGTTTCAATGTCTTATTTAATGATCGATAGCGTATCTTGAAATCATAACTTGTAAAAGCTCAATTGGATTGCAATGCGACAGATTGTTCATTCGATTACTTGTCAGCCTTCCATATTTGCTATAAAAAACATTGAATTTGCGGCTAGGTATGACAATTGTTTGCGCCATTTGGGAATCCATAAATCATGAGAAACGTGCTAGTATCTTAGAAATTCAAAACACAAAACCACACGAGATTGTAAACGAATATTATGTGCAATACATTTTGATGCATCTCTCGTTTTCAGTATGGTTCTCTGTGCTAAGGGAGCTCAATGTAGGGATTATGACAGGATAGTTAAGAAATGCTGATATTGGCACAAAACATACCGAACACTGAACCTAACCTGTAAATAGTAAACTGGGGAAAATTATAGACATACATATCACACCAATGTACATCTTCATATGTAATTATGTTAAAAAAGATGGGTTAGGTTTTTGTTTAAATATTGGAGTTGCGCACATTGTTTTTACATCTTTTTTGCCTCCGTACATCGATCAGTGTTTGTTTATCAATCTCATACATTGTAGTAGCAGGAAATCTAAGGAGGATGAAGAGGTGATGGCGTGGCTGTGGACTGTGGGCTGATTTAAGAGTGGAGAGGGTTTTTTGTTTTATATGTAGATACCTGCGTACTGAACACTGCATACATGTCTGCGAAGCATTTACACCAACCATAATCATACTCATGGATAACTAAGGACATCGCTTGAGATGCTGCACATGTGGTTCCTATCATAAGGAAATGCCATCTAATTATTGAGTTCACGAACGACCAGCCTTTAAGAATCTATAATTCATCTCAAACATTATTGATCAGCTCCCGAACTACCATTCCAGATTGAACATACCGATGAGCCCATGTCAGTTAGCAAACATGGATTAACATTCGATGGACAGGACTCTTTTAAAAGTCTGGAATCATGTACTCATTAACGTTGAGAGTGGTGATGGCTTAGAACAGGTCTAATCGGGCCTTGTTTATTCAAAATGAACCTTGCAAAAACATGTTGTTTTGGGTCATAAATACTAAACATTCAGTTATCCAGTTCCTCAGCGAATGGAGTCGTAATCGAGTGATGATAATGGTCGTTTAATACTGACCTAAAGTAGATTTGCCTCCGCCATATGTTTCCGCCGCTGAAGCATTCGACTTTGGTAGCTTATACTTTGGTGTGATCACAGTATACAGATGGTAAGTTTCCGGATGATGCATTAAGCGAATTCTCTTAATCTCGCAGTCATCAGAACATGAGAACAATATTCAGGAGCTCAAATGTCACGCAAGTTTTTTATATACTTCTGTCCCGCGATCCATTATTCTGCGCCCACTGTCCATCTTCGCTTTGAATTCCCTTTCACATTTCGAAGCTGTATATTCATTTTCGTTACTAATATGGATCATTGACCTGGCAAAGCTTTTGATAGCTGTGGGTGATTTATTTACCCGCAGCTGCGAACAAGGCCATTGAATATTGGCGCCTTCCCGAAGACAGGTGGGTGGATATTATGAATGATTTACCCATTGTCAAGGCAAATTAGACACAAACACGAAGCTACCTTTGTTTGCGCATTCTTTATGTTCGACGAATATCTCATAAAGAGATTTATTGTCTGGTGCATAATAATAAGTAGAACAGGGACCATTTTCTCTTAATTAGGCGACATATTTTTCCGCCGTTATACCGTTGTATTGCTTGACCTCATACTTTCTAGTAAGAGGGCATAAATAGTCATTACTTCCAGCCGTTGATGACATTTACTGGAATAACATATCAGCAAGATGGTGCATCCCTGTATGTAGCTGACCGTAAAAAAATTATCATAGGATGATGCTTGCTCTTCTTCTACCGCTCATAGCATTAAATGAAGCACCTGTTTATGTGATATCAACATGTCGACCTGGTGTCTCTGAAATGACTACCGCCATTTATTGTTAAAGTTTTACACAAACCCGCTGATTCATTCTACAAACATTGCGCTGAGTTGGTCTATTCTCCGTAAAATAAGTTGATTTTGCTGATTTATCGTTGTAACCCTAAGTACTTTGGGCTATAATCATGTGATCATCGACACTATGAATACCGTGCCACACAAAAGCTATATTTTTATACTTATAAGCGGTTTACCGTGCATTATGCAATCGTTTTATCGACACGATAATGCCATGCCCTAGTCGTAGTTGAACGCAATAAACAATCATGGGCTTATATACTTTGTAGGCTGATTACCAAATGCATTTTGACGATTTGTTACATATACGGAACATTGCATGAAAGGGAACCAGACGGCTAAGTTGGGTTGCTTTTACTCGACAGAGTACCGTGACTTTCATCCGTCTACTCCTTTAACCTTCGTTGACTATTTGCCTGGTCAATATTCTATGTGGAAGCGTTGTTCTGTATACAATGAACGGATAATGGCCAGTAAATGTTAGGTGCGGTATTAAGCAGAGTGCAGTTAGTTTCAATGTATATTATTGGAGCATTGCCCTCTGCCAATATATATGTGCCCGTTAATCTAGGCAAAAGAAGAGATGACAAGGAAAGGGCAATGATTACTTGAATAGGTGTTATTTAAATGTACAGCTGTCTGGGTATTGCAAGACCTATAAGATTACAACACACTGGTACAGCTTAACTTTTGGTAGGTTTCACATCGCGAACGAGCGAGTAGCTACAAACCCGATGTTTATGTTAATTAGAACGTCTCCGTGCCAACGCAATATGGAAGCCACCAAATGACCTCTGTAGTTGCCGTGCAATGTATAAGTGGCATCTAAATGGAGCTGTGGATAGCATTTTGTCGGACGTAACAACACTACAACAACGAACAGATTCTACATATTATCAGTCGATCATTCTGCAGCCGCAATTTGTCTACTTGGAACCTCAAAGTGCAATCATGATGAAGCACCCACGTCATTTATTTCGTATCTGCTCTTCGCTGAATGATCCTATATCGTGCGATTATCTAACACTTTGCATGTGTATTGTGGCAATATTGTTATCATTATAACCAATGCAGAGCATTTCGACTGGTAACGACTATATTATCACATTTCAAACTTGAGGCTAGTGTTATGATAAGGGTTATGAATAACCGCACATAATGTTCCGTATCCTATACATGAGGCGAGATAAGCTACGTTAAGTAAAAGGATGGCACAGTTTCCAATTTCGTTTTATGCTAGAGGTCTGTATGCTAGAAACCTTACAGCCGCTGCTAATATCGATAAATAAAGTTGAGCAAAAATGTGTTTATGCATTGCATAGTGTGTTCCTAAAAGTAGAAATAAATAAACGCTAATGTAATTCATAAATAAAATACATTGAGTGACCATTTTTTCTATTCAACTATTATGCAATTGTGTATGATGATGATGGCCTGTTTTGCTGGTTGGCATCATGTAATTTGTCTGAGCCAAAATCAAGTGCTGCTCGTTTCAGTTATCGTCTTTTAGTTGCATTATTATACAATGACACCAAGCTGAATGCACGACAATATGTTTGATCATTAATCGCGTTACACCTAATGATGCCGATGCAGAAGTTGTTGCATGGTGATTTTGTTCTAACGGAACTAATATTTTAGATCAATATCTTACTCTCTTTGTAGTCACGTACCTCAAGCCAACAATAGTCAGAAGGAGTGATGGTCAAATAGCTCATTTCGACTAGCGGTCGTCCTTTCTGCCGCCAGTTAAGCAAAACGCGATGGCAATTATGAATGCACTGGCTGACCCTACATGCGTTGTTCATTGCAAAACGTTGGACGGATAAAAGGAAAATTCGGGTGGCAGCGTTATCTGAAAAACATATTTGCAATGGTTGTACTTACGTGATGCGACATAACCTGGTCGTTAGTCTGAGTATATGGTGCCATGCATCTTGTTTATGGCATTAATGAGCACTTAGCTCTGTTTCCTTTATGCCTTCAAGCATAAAGAACATACATTAATTTTCAAATTTTATTTGTAAATTGCCGCGTAAATACCACAACTTGTATTTCAGCCAAAATTAAGATATGTTTTTTTCGAACATTATATGTGATGTATTAATAAGCTAAGTCGGAAGGTTAGTCCTTTAATTTTGGCTTGGATGTGCATCACAGTATTACGATTACGTTAAGCGATTACTGCGGCCTGCGTTACATTCCGATTTAATGGGCTTGTATTTGTGGTTAAACTGGTATTGTGGGTTAAAACAACATACGGATCGCGTGGTGACGATGGTTCATAAGTTATCAACCCATCATTTTACATCTCAGAAACTGAAAATTATTTCGCCTAAACTTTTTTCTGATGTGAATCGTAATATTGTACTCCGCAACAAGCAACAACAATAATTATCCCGAGCCAGATGTAATTATAAAACTTGCTACAATACAAACATAGAGATAGCAAATGTTTGTGTTGATGGTTGTCTCGAAGCAATCACGTCTAGATTGAACATCACGTTTAACAATTTGATTGTATCCTGCAGTAAAAGTTTACACCGGCATTCTTCCGTTCGAGTATTTGTTGACCAGTTGCGTTCGCTCAACGTTAACCACACACAATTACTGCCTCTTTTTGCGCAATACCTCTGTCCTTTGTTTGTAAAAATCAACCTAGTGGCATGGTGGTGGCTCTCATTTGACCATAAGCATCCTTTGTCAAGTAAAACCTACAGCCTAGCGCAATATTCGCTTAGCAATTAATCCATGCCCGCGATAGCTCAACCCTCACCATCGGTGGTCATTGAAGCTATCCTCAATATAGCTAACGAAATCCTTGATCGGTGAAAATTATCCTTCCAAGTAGTAATATATATTAACATAACACACCAGCCTCACCGTCGACCGTCATGTTGCAAGTGATACTTTGCAACTTTATATGGGGGACACTTGTACATTTCTACAATTTCACCTTGATGTTCGATAAACACTATCGCGCTTTAATGGCTTAATGCTGCACTTCATTCATCATGCATCTAACGGATTGTAATGCGAGATTTGACACGGATAGTATCAGCTTAGAGATATGGATTAAAATAAGAAACCCACGAGTTGCTTAGCCTAGCGCTTCCACTTTTTTGTCTGCTAAGTTCATTAAATAGGTTAGATATCATAACCTGCATTTAAAATCAGAATACGTAAGGGAAACATTATTTTAGACACTTTAGCTCAATTAACTTCCAAGGTGTAGCACATACTAGCATTCGAGTACAACAGAAACATACTAAACGTAAACACAACGATCGACATTCCTCACTTGCGATTTCAAAATAAAGTTATACGGATTAGCATGAGGGTTTAAAGACAACTAGAGGTAAATTTATACAAACGAATAATACCATACGCCCCCACTTTGTAAATCAATTCAGAAATTTTGTGGTCAATGATGGAAATTGAAGTGACAAGGGGAGGGCAGCTGGTGAGTTCTTTATTTGAAGAGGAACAGGCCTGGTGTCACGATGACATGAGATAAATCTCTATTCAAATTGAGAAGTATGTTTGATTACCCGCCTTAGTCATCGATTATCCGACTCTAGTTCACTCGTTTGAGAGATCTCACAAACTATCGTTCGCGCACAACTCATCACGAATCATTTAACAACAGACACAGTAGTAACACGTTTGTCCATTGCCAGAAATGCCATATTATATTGCATTCACGTGAGTCATAAACACATACGACCAAGGCAAGTGTGTTACTCGTTCACAATGGATGTCTGAACATCATTTTCATCGTTCTAGCCAATCCAGAGGGGTAAGATTAAACCAAAACGGATCAATTTGGATCGCCAATGCACTCGAGCATCAGAAAATCACTCGTGAAAATTGACTACCACATGTGTCATACAGCGGAAATTGCTTCACAAATGCGATACTGATTAAATATTATGCGCACATTTATTTTGTTGCGAACATGTGCTGAATCTTCCGTAGACTCAAAGAATCTCGCTGCATAAGTTACATGAAGCCATAAAAGAAGTTATTCCATGAATAGGCTAAGAAGACTTCAAGACTAAATAGTATAAGAGGTTAATATTTGTACGATCGACTGGTAGAATTATTTCGCAACTGCGTTCAGCAAAATAATCCCATAGGTATGTTTCTGCGGCGAAATTAATTTTAACAGCATCTAATTTGCAATCACAAATGAAATGATGGAGGAGAGCAGAGTAATGGAAGTGCCAGTTCGTTCCCCTGGGAATGCATATATATTGTATAGATATTGTATACCCTGTAGCAAACTGCAGCAGTCTATTTTACCACAATGCAAACAGCTTGATGCAGCCAACGCTCATATCGCTCATATGGGATGATTAAGATTAGCCAAAGGGTCTATGCATTGGATAATGTGCTCATCGAAGGCGAAATGAATGCAACGTTAATACAAACTCTGCGTGGAATACACCGAGTAAGTTTCGTATTGAATAATTATTCAATCGCTTGTGATGACGATTGCTTGATTCGTTGTTTAGAATCGTGTGATATGCCTCATCATAACTTAATTGTTGCTGTTTTCAATAAAAGTCGTTTAGCTGCATTATTATACAGTGACACCATCGGAACGCTATATGTAAGGCAATATGTTTCAAATGCAGATAAGCATTGAGATCACACTACTATTTCATCTACAACGAACATGGGATTTGTGTTCTACACAAGTAATGCCTCCTCAGAAGTTTTGGCATGGCGATTATAATATCACATATCTCAAACAAGACGCCACCAATATTTGAGATATCTAACTATCCCTGTCGTAACGTACCTACGAATGACGGTGTAACCAAACTGCCAATTTTGACTTGCGGCCATCATTTGTTACGCAAAGAACACTGAAAGGTGTACAAATAAAGTTCATGTTGCCAGTAAGCTGCAAGTAGAGGGATGCCAGCTTTAAATGAGTCAACAATTGGTATTGGTTGGACTTTCGACAACAACTAGGTATTAATCTTAGTCTATGATGCCTTGCATCTTGTTTATTGCATTAATACGCATCAAGTTCTACTTCCGTGAGAATTTCCAGCACATAGTATAGGCATCTATCCTCATTAATTTGCATGACAAGTGCTTGGTAAATGCAACAACTTCTAACGTAACCTCAATCAAGCTGTTTTAGTTGTAACCATAGTATGCTATGTGATCAATGTGGGGTTGGACGTGCAAGGCAGCAATACGATCATCATAGAATGAACAAAACGCAACGATGGAGCTGTAGGAACGATATTAACTACAGCCTATCGTTTTTTTCCCCGTTATATATAGGCTTTTACACCTTCTCGTTGTCTGCATAACCAAGTTACAAACAGTACCCTATCTGTTTAGTGCTGCTATTGCTGAAAAGTATTACTGGGGATTGACGCCATGATTCGATAACGTCAGTTGTATCTTGCAAATTGATTGATGTTGCAATAAATCTCACTCAGCGGTTATATTTGAGTAAATACCGATAATCATATTTTACGCCACTAACTACAGTGAGGGACACTGGCAGAACCTATATTTCATTTAAAATCACAGGTCATCTGAGCATAATTCTAGTGTAAAAAGACTTTTTTATTTTAGGTATGTATCATGACTTGCATTGGGACCAAAAAATTCATATTCTCAATGGATAACATTCTTCTCAGAAACATGTCTCTGCTCATAATGCGTGAGCTTCTTAGACACAACAATGTGGCTTGTTCTTTGTAGGTTTTCATTTCACTATAAGCCAAGCCAAGCAACGGGAGTGGCACACTGTTCGCTTATCATATAAACCATGACACTGCATGACAAGGCATCATCATCATTGTCATTGGTGATTGCAGCTCTCCTAAATTTAGAAAATCTTGTTTACTATGTCCACGCGGAGCATTCACACAAATATTGCTCGTACGGTGCAAATCATTACGACAAGCAGTTATATATGTTAACGTCACAATAACCTTGTAACCTTTGCCATCTGTCTCTGTATTGTATGGAATACGTTGATTTCTTCATGCTGGTGACGCTTCTACTGTTCTACCATAGGACTTATTTTGTTCTATAAGCATTATTGCGTTTCTTTTCTTTTCTTTTTATTTATCATGCATCTTATTGATCGTGTTGCTAGAGATGATATCAAAAGGATAGCTTTATAGGGACCGCTTAAAATTGGATTAGGCCAGATTATATATTTAAATATAAAATCAATTAAATATAAAGTCAATTTGGCGGCAGCGTCTACTTGTGACTTTGTAAGACTAATTAAATAATAAGGAAACCCTAGCTTACATGGACAATATCGTTACGTTATTCAATGCCGTATGGCGAAAATCATTTTAGACACGTCACAAGTGAGCTAAATTACCTTACGAGTAACTTATTTGGTCTAGACAGGTGTTTTACTTAGCAACAAAGGGGCTATGATCTTCCAATAAACGCATCACACGAAAAGTCCGACAAATTATTTATCAAATAACCGGCTTTTTCCTCATATTCACCAATCCATAGCTACCTTATAAAAGTGAAGATATTGTTATCTCTAATATTTTTGATTGGATACGAACCAACACCATTGGACCTCAGCGGGACGTCAGAAGCCGACCCAGGCAACAGCACTCCACTTTTTGATAATAAAGTTAGGCCAATTGATAGTGTAACCCGCTGTTTCAATCTTACAAGAACTCAAGAGTTGGCTCATTTGGCAACAGACGACGTATTTTTGAAATAGCCTAGTAAAATAGGGTGTACTTAGCCTTTATTGAATTATGCGGTCAGTGTCTATTGGCGCATTGAATACCATGGCATATTACAAATCTTGAAACTTATTTTTACTTAATAAGTTAAAATGACTGAGGAATAACATCATTGCCAAGAGGACCAGCGGTGGACTGATCTACACAAGGAGGATATTAGTTTGTCCAGGAAAATTCTAATCTCAAATTAGGCAGAGTATGCACCTTAGTTCATGTTCGACGAACACGTCATGCATCGAGCAATTCGGGTCTGGTGCAATATTGGTGGTACAACAAGCATAATTTCTTCGTGCAAATATGATATATTCTTCCGCCGCTATATATGTCTCTTTGTCTTCCTTCACCTCACACTATGTAGTGAGAGGACATCAAAGACGTCACAAAATTACCTTAATGACGCTTTATGCAATTACCGGGCTTCATCGGAGCTGCCGGCAAAAAATAACCACAGGTTTATATACTTTGTTGGTTGTTTACAATTTTGTTGATTTGTTATATTTATATATATCGCATGAACAATAACAAGATGGCTAAGTTAGGGTAGTTTATTCTACAGAGCGCTGTGTCGTTCATTCGACTATTTGTGCAACAGTGGTTACCTATTTGCCGTAGCAAAATTCGACGTTGAAACTATCGTATGCTGTGTACAATGAGAGTCAAATATCAAAGAAATGTGCGGTTCTGGATTAAACACAGAGCAGTAAATTACAATGCTAATAATTGCCCTGACCACATATATGTCCCAGAATCATTACAACAATAGAGCTCGTAGGAAAGGGCAATAGTTCAAGCCATGGGACGTATTATGTGTACAGCAATCTGATAATCGCCCCGGCAATAACACAGAAACACATTGGTATAGTTATGCATCTGTTGGGTTGCACATTGAGAACGCGTGAGAAGCTATAAACCTAATATATATGTCAATTACGGAGATTATATGCACGAGCAAGGTGGAAGCCACAAAATGACCACTGCAGGTTCCGTGCTGTAAGATAGCAACCTCCAAATTTTATCATCGACAAGTGGCATCTCATATGTTTGGCGTATATGCCGTAAATGGCCACATGCGTCGGCATTCATGATATTCATGACCGGAGAGGCGGCGATAGGTAGAATTATATGGCCAGATGGGTATCCTACACAGCAGGTTTACTATTGACCACTGGAAGCCTAAAAAGGGCAATATACCTCATACACCTACATCTTTTATTACATATCTGCTATTCGCTGCATCTTGTTATATCGTGCAATGATTTAACGCATTGCTTATGTGATACGGCAACACGAATCATCATGTAAATGATGGAATTTGTGAAAAAATAGAGACAATACTACAATAATTCAACAAAGTTTGTGATACAAATGCACAAGCCAGAAGCATATTAATTTAACCCAATGCCATATTCATGGTTGTCTCTGTCAAAAATGTAGCACGTCATTAAAGCATAGTGATAGGCTACAATCTCTTGCATCTAAATAATTTTGTTTAAGATATTACATGCAGAAGTATGATTTGTCATGTCACATTGCAACAAGTAGCATGTCACGGTTGCAACATTTGAACGGTACCAAGACGCCAAGAACGTGACTCTGATGTCTCCGAACTGCTGTTATTGCGTGAGAAGCCCTTACCTTTATTAAGACGCGTAATGCAATGAATACTTATCAAAATATTTTTCGCATATATATTGATCGTCATTTTAAGGCATAAAATTACTAACATATCTAAGTTTCGATCAATAAGTCCTCTACATGTAACTAATAGCAAGCTCTCTAGCGTCCGATATTAAGCCGCCTGTTGACACACAACGCGCTTGATATCGGTTTGTCATCAGCAGGAGCACCCGTCAACTGCGTGACGTCATGGTTCAGAAAGTGACGCACCGAGTATATTAAGTTCCATTTCGGATGGCTGATACTGATTGAATAATTGCAATCCAAAACCTCCATATCACAGTTTTATTCAACAGCATGCACACATCGTATTGGCAATGTAATAGGCAATGCACTGCAACAGCTCGCTGATAGCGCTTACGACAATGATTTACAGGTACTATAATAAGCCCAATATTTCAATATTGTAGCTTAACATCATCGACCGTTGAGCAAATGCTAACACCACACCGAGAATTAGTGCTGGTAATGAATGCATCGTTAATATAATATAAAATGTGCCACAAAGGATACAAAATTGCACAAGACTGTGAGTTTTCACTACAATAATAAGGTGCACAATGCGTAATGCAATTATTACCATTGATAAAAAGAATAACCCAATATATCGATTTGCAACTTCCTACTGCGTTATGAATAGATGTGATCGCCTCACCAAGTTTTTCTCACCACGATTACATGCGATAACATCACTACACAACGTAAGTGGTGTCAATTAAGACGTTGCTCGCGTTGTGATTAGATAGCGTTACTGACACGGCAACTCTGGCTGTATAATTCTATCAGGTAAAAGAATGCCTGAAGGAACTGATCTCAACATTGCTCGCGAAGAGGCAGCACTTCCACTATAAACAAATTTCAGGTATTTAGTCTTTCCTTTCTTCTCATCATCTAATTTTCTTATCAATTCCGAGGCATCTAAATTATAATCTTGACGAGGCTTTTTTTATGGCTTGATTGACAATAACTTGAATTAGGATGCAGACTTTCTTTTATAAAAGGTTCCTGTATTTCTCGGCGTGTATATATACGAACGATAATCTCCTTTTTCGCGTAAATTATGGCTTATATATATATATATATATGATATATATATATATATATATATATATATATATATATATATATCTGCTGATATATATATATATGTACGTAATTAAAGCATTTAGAATGTTCTTATAAAGCTACGACGATGTAGTTAAATTGTCACTCCGTCTATAATACTTCGAAAATAATACAAACGGATTCCTGGTAAAGATCAGGCGAAGCACTATTATTTTTCAGATGCTAGACAACACAAAATTATGTGTCGTTCGTCTCCGCCTTAATGGGGTCAGCATTATAACCACTGATAGCAAGTCAAGGATGCAATTGTGGAATGTCCCGTCCATCCCCATTAAGATTATATTGTATGAGTCCCCATCGCTCGAGAGGCTGCAGTTTGCGTCTTTGTGGATTCTGCTGGCTCAGTGCTACGGGGGTTAGCATTTGATAAGTTTCTGAAAACACTGGAAATACAATCATTATGAAGATAATGTGTTGTACTTTTTACCCTGCAAGTCTTATTTGTTATTTACGACATCTGAAATTGGTGAAGGTAATAGCTGGACCCTTAACCGCATTATTACAATACATACAAAGTGACGAAAAGAGTCAGTGTCTTAACTATAGATGAAGATATCTTAAAAACGAGCAGCAGAAAACAATATCTCGATATGCTTTACTTGGGAGGAGGAAAGGTATGCTAAGTACAAGAAAGGTTGATATTCTAATTTCGCATGTAGGCAAGCAGTCTAATATCTAAGAAGAGGCGCAACCAATATTTCAGATCAATATCGAACATCCCGATTAGTAGCGTACATCAAAACAACGAGAGTTAGGTGAAGAGATGGTCTAACCAAATGTAGAATTCATACTGGCGGACTTCGTTTATGACACAAAGGTCGCACAAAAGGTGTACCAACAAATTTCAAGTTGCAATGGCTGACCCTACAAGCCCTGATCTATTGCAAATGAGTTCAGGCGGGAGAAAGGTGAACCGGATGACAGTGTTAAATAGATATTTGCTTTGGATGTCCTAATGGTGTGTGACTTGTGCGATGATCTGTATTTATTGCCATGCATCCTATTTATGACATTTAATGTGGTGCTAACATCTAGCATAAAGTACATACATGTATCCCCATTATTACGGCTGACAAATGCAGTTTAAACATAAAAACTATGATCTCAACCGCAGCCAAGATATGTTGATAAGTATGGTATGTAATGTATTTATGCCAATACTGGTACTGTTGGGTGACAAAACACCAGTATAGCGTGGTAACGGCGGTATACAATTTATCGACCCATCATTGCGCCTATCATAAACAGTAAAGTTTCTCGACTCCATATTTGTCTGATGTGAATCGTCATATTACTCACTTGAAGAACCATGAATATTATTACGAGCCTGGTGTATTTATAAAACTTGCGGCATTCAACCGCAATGCATGTATATGAATTGTACATGTACGACCCAGTGCAGTTGCTTATCGCGAAAGAGTCACTAATAGACAACTTTCGTATATTGTATCAAGCTGAAATAGTCTTCACTTAACACGGTCAATATACCGCTCTAGTAATTATAGACAAGTGGCGTTCGCTTAACGTTAACATCATGCAATTGCAGCCTCTTTCTGTGAAACTCGATGTGCGCGATACCATCTCCACCTGTTAACATGATTGTGGCAATAAAATCGCCCTTGGTATGCCATCACTATTACATGGGAGTAGCCGTCATCAAACGATGTGGTGTATAATTATTAAGCATCCGATATTTACACAGAGGCGTTCGTTTTTAGAAGCAATAACCCACGCTTAATAAACAATGTTTACACACGCGCATGCAGTGAAAGTCATTACCAATACACCTAAGGCTCATGTCACAAAGAAAGCACCTCATATGAAGGGCGTACTAGTTGCATATAAGTTAGGTCGTTAACGACTATTAATACAAAGATAACGTCTAACATAATAGCCTTTTGACGACGTCGCAAAACGCTGTAGGGATCCTTGTATGTGGGCACCAGGGGGCCACGCACTGCGTCATTACGCATGAACAAATAAACGATTTTAGATCATCAGGCACATAAACATTGCAGTGACTTAGTTTTGGGGATGCCCAAGGACAGAATGTCCCAACAAACCTGCGAAGATGATGAGCATCAGAAGAATCCTCTTGCGTGTAAGGAAGCAAATTACCGTGTACGACAAGGGGCTCTCCGTAGACCGTCTCTGCTGATGTGATGGCAAGACCCTCACGTGGCATGGTCCGAATGCCTAATAATATCCAAGGTAGACTGAGCCAATTGTCGCCAGCACAGCGAGCCATGGGTGATTCCTTGAGGATCCGCTGGGCGCGCTCCACCATGCCGTTAGCCTATGGTCTGTAGGCTGTAGTCATGTGGAGTTTCATTCCTAAGAGGCATCTACGCGATATCCACAAAGAGGAAGTAATCTGTCTTCCTCTATCTGAAATAATGTGGTCAGGGATCCCAAATCGAGTTATCCTTGAGTTGACGAGAGCAGTTGCACAATGATAGGTAGTGACTCAGCCATAGAAAAGGCTTCTAGCCAACGAGTGGAGTGATCGACAATTGTTAAGAGGTGCATGTTTCCTTGACATGGAGTGAGTGTTACTATATCAACGGGGGGCGTGATACACTCCAATGCCGCTGTGACAATGTCTGTGGCTCTACGCATTTTGGCATCCAATGCAAATAAAGGACTACAAGCGCACGTGTTTGCGTAACCCATGCCACACAAATTTGTCTAAGATCAGTTTTATTGTAGACCGAATACTGGGGTGAGAAATGTCGTGAATGGCATTAAAGACTGAGCGACGATATGTAAGAAATTTGTGCTTTATAATTCTAAGAAACTCGGTATCTTCAACCACAGAAATAACATTGCCGTAAATTTCTCCTTTTCAAACATGCATGCCAACAGCTCTCCATTATGAGAATTAAAATCCATTTTCATCCGCACATTTTTGATTGTTATTGAGACTAAGTTGGAGCTGTCAATCAGTAGTGCTCATTTTTTTGGATATTAAATAAATAAAAAAATAATCCACATTGAGTGTACATTCCGCACCTAGCTTGACGACATTGTTTTAACATTAAAAAGAGTAACAGATGAAATACTTTCCTGTGGGATACCCATCTCCTGATCACAACTATCAGAGATGGTGTCAGCTGATATGTTAAATGTTCGGTTTTCTAAAAATTTTGAATATATACAGACAGGCGACCTTTTAGACCCATGCTGTGTAAATCCGATTGGCCTTCTCCATATCGAAGAAGACCGACACCGAATGTTTCCCCCTCACAAAACCGTCACGTTTAAATCTATCAAGAACCAATAGGTGATCCGTCGTGCTCTGTGTGTTACGAATACCGCTCTGGTACCATGAAATAGAAACCATACCTGGCGGTTGTTGATCATTCGCTCCATAGTTTTACAGATGCAGCTCGTTGAGGCAACGGGATAATAGTTTGTAGGAATGGTGGTATCCTTGCCTGGCTTGGTTATCGGGACAACAATAGCCTCTTTTCAACTATCTGGGAATCTGGAACATTCCACTAAAAATGTGTAAAAGTTCTTTTAGGGATTCCTCTGGAAGGTGTTTTAGAAATTAATAGTGTACATCATCTGGTCCACTATCTGCGTCATTCGATTTATGTAACTCATTTAGCGTTAAAAATGAATTATGATTTTCCTCGTTGTTGGATTAAAATTTAGGAACTTATCGCTCCCGATGATGTTTAAATATTTGAAATTTTGTATCATAACTTTTGTCATAGGAATTCTTTTGGAAGGGATCGCCTAAAGTGTTGACGATGTCCCTCAAATTAAACAGTTTTTAAACAGATGTGGCAGTGCGTTGTTACTTTTCTTTCCTCTAATCCTAGAAACCATGTCTCATGCCATCTTTGTGCAAGACTTGTTGTTTAATTTGGACACAATGTTGTGTAAAGACTTGCGCTTGATAGTTTTGATGACGCGTCGAGCTTTGGTTCTCGCAACTTTGTACGGGTTCTTGTTGGCCTCGGCAGGCCGCATTTTGAACCTGTACAGTGGTCGGTTGCGCTCTCTGACGGCGTTTAGGCATGCATCAGAAAACCATGGTCTATATGTCCATTAAGAATCTGTCGAAGATGTCAGTACATTTTGTGTGGATATATTAATTATTGAGTTCGTTAAAAGGGATACTAATTTGTATAATGAAATATTCTATCCTGTGACTATTGTCATTAGTGTCCTCACATCGCCACATTGAAATCGCTAAGCAGCAAAAGTGGGGATGGAAGTTTAGTGATCAAATGATCTATGTATCTCTGTAAAATCTTGTAGCTTGGTGGTAGGCACAGGGACTGATGGTTTTATGGAGGGTAATACTAATTGCAAAGCTTGATGAGAAGCGTCCAGAGGAAGAAGTTCATGGAGGACACCGTGTTTAACAATCATAAATGCCCCCTTCCACAGCTCTTCAGTCGTTTTGTGATGAAGATGTTTTATCTTATATAGAATTTCCTCACATTGACATTTAATCAGTCTCTTTCAGGAAAGTTTCCCGAAGACAAACAGCGATGGAATGGTGGTAATAAACAATGATTGGATCTCATCAAAATTTGAGTAAATCCTCGACAATTCCATTGGATGAATTTATTGGGCATCGGGGGTTGTTTTGTTAGCCCTTGGCGGACGCCTTGGACTAGCGGGTATTGATCCCGATGTCGTAACGTGATCTGTGGTGTTGAGATGCACACGATACGCACTTGTAATAAGTAAAGAATCGAACTCCAGGTGTAGGGTTTATACAAACTTGAACTTTATTTTGCTGACTTCAATTTCGAATTTCAGATGTAACTTAGCCTAAACTTAAGAGAGAGATGTGTTGAGCTCGGAGACCAGGAGAGAACTGATTTTGAAATATAAGTTGCTTCTCTCAATGACTAAGGCACGCCATCCCAATTCTCATGGGACATGCCATAGCCAGGTCTGTGAGGGTTGGGGCTATCGGGCATTGCCTGGGCAGGAAGGCCATGTGGCTCTGGAATATGGGGTATGTATGAGGAGAGGGGGGAAGTGGCAGGTGACATGTAGGCCACTTGTGGATCTGGGAAACTGGGGCGTTTAATTAATATAAGCTGTTGGGGGTTACTCCCTCAACTGATGACTGAGAGGGACGTTATGATGAAGGGTAGGTTTGTTATCAATTTGGCACTCAACACCGACTTGGCGTGAAATACACACCCATGGTCATTATCCATGATCTCCAAGCTGCCATATCTATTGTGGAGCCTCACAACATCATTTGAGGCCTTTGGTGTTCCCTTTGAGTGTGTTTTATCATGCTTTTTATGATTCACTGTGGATGTGGGGCGTGATGGAGTGTCACATGAAGTGATGAGTCTACAGCCTTTTTAGCAGCGGCGTGAGTGGCAGTGCATGTTTGAAGATGTATGGAAACCAACCTTTGTTGTGCGCTGCTAATTGGCCACGTGTAGTCGGTCTGGGTGTCAACTGTCACAGTTGCTTTTTTAACAGCGCTAGCATAACAGGGTTTAGTGCCATGTTGGCACTTTCACAATTCTCCTTGCCAAAGGGAACTAAATGTTTCTCTTGTGCCGGACTTAATGGATTTTCTTTTCTGTAATCCATCAAGGACAAAAACGGGACAAAGCTGGGTGGTTCATTGACACATTTAGCATGCTGTTGACAATCATCCTCACTGTGATCCTCCTCTCAACATTTTGCGCCGGCTAGTGTTTAAGTGCAGATGTTCCGGCCATGAAAAAAAGCGTTGGCATTTGAAGCAGCGCAATAGATTGTGAATATATGACTCAAGAGGAACGTTCAGGTTGACATTGACAGAGGTGGGCAATTAGGTATAGGTCAGGATAACCGGTCCTGTTGGCTTCCTATTTCTATCGCGCATAACTGTAATTTTCCTGGCTTCAATGACCTTTTGCTATCCTAGTACATCCACTATTTTCTGATCGTCGCACCTCTTCAATTCCTGGCATCTGATCACTCCTTGTTATGCATTGAGGGTTC
The DNA here is from genome assembly GCA_034190875.2 of Urechis unicinctus. NCBI lineage: Eukaryota > Metazoa > Annelida > Polychaeta > Xenopneusta > Urechidae > Urechis > Urechis unicinctus. The sequence continues at coordinate 5,057,449 of CM067348.1, read as the reverse complement.
TATGAGTGGTAAAATTGATTGAGATAGATGCCAGCTTTGTTGTTTTCAGCAGCATTTGTGAGTGGCTGGGCCGGTCTACTTCCACAAGGAAGTGTCCTGAAGGAAGCCGCCCTATGCTTCTTGGAATCCCTGCCAACCCCTCTTTGCTTTTGCCGATGGCATAGGGGCTTTGTAATGTGATAGACTTTTAGTCATTTTTTTGGTGAGAAAACCAAGAATCTTGGCCATGTTCCTATTTGATTTCAGTGTCCATGTCCGTATCCAATTCGTCAGGTTTATTGAGTTTTCGTATTGACCGTTCTTGAGTTAGTTTGTGAGCGATAGTATGTAAATAAATTTCTTCACTGGTGCTCCCCACCCACTGTGGAGCCCAACAGGGGGACGTAAGCGATGCACAGCTCAACCAGTACAAATGGAGCCATGAATACACCAGGGCAATATTCAAATTAATAGCAATAGCTCAAAGAGCTGTTCACTCATTCGCTCGATTGACCTGCTAAGCCGCCGCCAAGGATAAAAAGATAAGAGAAGAAAAAAACTATGAAAAGAGATGACTAAAAGATGGAACGGCCACAAAATTATGAAACCACTTATCCCATGGCATGTCGCCACCCGCCGATTGACTGGACCAGGCCATTCTAGCCTCTCGTTTGGGTGAAATCCGGGCCAAAGTGTTGTGTTGCAGATATAGCCCTCGCGAGGACGGCTCAACCACCAGGATCCGGTCTTTCACAAACATGAGTCGCAACCCACAGCCACCAGGTTGCCCCTCTATTTGTCGCCTCTTACTACATTCATACGATAATGTGACGGCAACGGCGTTTGCGTTAGACATTTAAGAAATCAAGGGGTCACCACTGTAACACGAACGCGACGAAGTCTTAAATCGAATGTTTAATATAGAACCTAGCACATTCACAATCAAAAATGACAACCGTCTCTAACAGAAAAGTGCAACTAGCAGTTTATCTTAAACGAATTATTGAGTGACCGCTACAAATTGAACGTCGACTTCCGAATCTAATCTCTTTCTTGCTGCTGTGAATTGAAAGTTTAGTTAGCGTGACATGCTAGAGCTAAAGCCCAGACAGATTGTCTATTGCACGAAATGCTAAATAACACCGCGATATCGAATTATTTTCATGTAAATCATACTCATATTCGACCTAAGCAGATATATCACACGTCAACAAGAGATGTCTGGACATCATTGTCGCCGTTGTGGTGAATCCACAGTAATTGGATTAAACCAAAATAAATTAATTTAAAACACGAAAGCACTCCAGCATCAGAAAATCGAATAATCCATATACTCATTGAATTGATTTGCTTCTCTCTCGGTAGAAATTGAATATTCCGCACAAAGAAAAACTCTTCCAACAATCATTTTGTTGAGGACCTGCATACAATCTATTTACAATCGTCTGTAGACTCAAAGTATCTCGTTGGATTAGTAACACGAAGCCATCACTGAAGTATGTCCACGGAAATGCCAAAGTAGTCGTCTTGTGATAAAACATTGACTGACTAAGACATTGCTATCCAGTTTTGTCTAGTCGAAACATTAAAAGAGATAAATATTTCTAATGCTGCGAACGGCCGGCTGAAATATACCTCGTTGGTATAATGGTCATCATTAGCCCTGTTTTTGCTGTGTTGCCTTCGTCTATTGCGGAGCGAACCGAAATAGCCTCCTTCATAGGATCGTGCTACAAATATGTGAACTGAGCTGATCGAACAAAATAAGATATATGCCTTCTCAAGTACTGGCAAGGTGGTGCTCCAGCGCTTCGTGGGTGTTGTTCTTATTTCATGTAGTTAGAAAATAAGGGATGAACAGACTGTCTGCGTACAGAACAATGCATATAAAATTTGCAAAACCTGAAGCTTCGTACAAGATAAAAGGTCGATGGAATGTTAGGAGTGGTGATGATGATGATGATAATGATGATGATGATGATGATAATGAAGATGATGATGCTGATGATGATGACGATGATGATGATGACAATCGTGAGGAAGATAATGATGATAATGATAATGATGACGATTATGATGTCATTAATAATAATGATGATGATGATGATGATGATGATGATGATGATGATGATGATGATGATGATGATGATGATGATGATGATGATGATGATGATGATGATGATGATGATGATGATGATGATGATGATGATGATGATGATGATGATGATGATGATGATGATGATGATAAGGATGAGGATGATGAGAATTTTGACGATAAGAGAGATGATGTTGATCAGACGATGAAATTTCACTCTGAGCAATTTCAAACATGGACTGATAGACATTTAATTTTCTTTGATACAGTTAGATAATCGGTTAAGCTCATAAATGATGTAAATGAAACCATCTATCTTACTCTGCTAGATATTACATGTCCGCCTGCATATTCAATCTTCAAATCTTACAGAACGAATGCACATTGAATATTGAAAGCTGCTGGTTGGTTACTTCCGAAAGCCACTGTATATTCGCGACAAATCACATGCCTCATGCTAACTAAGATGCTTATGAAGAAGTACTAACCATACCATCAATGCTTTGATGGAACATAGCAAGTGGCAACCCGACCGGTAATAGCAATGTCAGATGGGAGCTCAGCGAAAAGCATCATCATCAAACTCCTTAGGATCACAATGCATATGTAAACTATAACATAATGGCAACTGTATCGACTATTATTCTAGCTTTAATGTGAGGCGTCATTTCACAACACCACACTAAGGTATTTTGCCGGTATCCTTTACTTGCTGTTTACATACGATAAAAATTGCGTCCACTGTTACTTATGAACATATGACGGCATGTACCATTTACAGAAATTGATAGATTAATATTAGATTAGATATATATCAAACATGCCGAACCTCCATGCGCACATGATTGATCTTTAAGCCATACTTTTGATCCTATATTTAAATGCGTCGTGACAGCAGCAAGATAGAAATTGTGAACCGCGTATCACGTAAGTAAAACTATACACACCCCCTCACAATGAATTACCATCGAAGTTTACAATAACCTCATTCTGGACTGACATATTGGACAACGCGTTTAGGTTGCAACGTGGATTCCCCTGTAAGCAATTGCGGTCAATGAATACAGAAAAGCAATGAGAATATTGCAATTAAACACACACACACACAGACACACGCACAAGCACACACACACACACACACATTGATATATATATATATATATATATATATATATATATATATATATATATATATATATATATATATATATATATATATATATATATATATATATATATATATATATATATATATATATATATATATATATATATATATATATATATATATATATGCATTTACATGCATAATTAGAACTGCATAACTATTGTGTCTATTGCTTACCAACAACAGGCCGGGCATTTTTCAGACTAAAAAACACTTAACATTGCCCGATCCGGCCATCTTGCTCCATCCTATCCGGCTGAGAGTCAGCGTGGGAGCAGGGTGGGCGACGCATACCATTGAATCTTTAACTATTATGAATTTTTTTTAGATACGGATGGGAGTCGCATCGTCAAATTGGCCAAAATATCGGGAGAAGTATTAATATGGTAAGAGCAAATTCATCGACCTGTGCCATAGTTAGCCCTACAAAATTGAGTCACATAAACTGTGCGTCCAATTTTTTAAAAATGGTAAACTTTATCACCGACTTCGCTGACAGCACAAGCGCGGTTCCTAGATTTGACACAGCCATTCAGCGTACGCGGCTGAACTTGGTACGCGCAAAACCAAATTGTTCGTTTCAAGATTGACCTTTAACCTCAGAAACTGCAAATCGACTCTTGCGCAGGCGCAACTTTTAATGCTCCCTCTCCCGAGCACTGTTCTCTGATATTCCGGTGGTACCATTCTCCATAGCGAGGCTGGTCGTTCTTTCACACATGAAGGTATCTGGCGGACGTAACGCCGGGCTCGCAATGGAGAGTGCGGTGGACGTCCATCCACAGGCACTCAAGTCAATTCATTTAACGAGCGCGATCGGCAGTGTTCGGTTTCGCCTGACTTACATATATATATATATATATATATATATATTATTATAAACGTCACTTTTGCTGTGCGTCCGTCAGCTACCTTCACTTACAGTGCGCAGGCGCTCGGTTCGCGATACCAAGCTTCCGAGTTCCGATGTTGACTTCGTCTGTAGCCAGAGCCATGTGCCCTTCCGAACGTCAGGCTGTTATATTTAGTTGCCACATGGACCCCTTCTCTGAGCCTATCAGAGAACCAACAAGGGCGTTTTGTTCTTAAAGTCCAAGCAATGGCTAAAATATGAATTTTCCGACCAATACTTTGCAGTTCTTTTTACCATCTGACGTGTACTAAACAAGAAATAAGCAAAAACAAACAACACATTCCAGAACTTTCCGACCACACGCCGAAGATGAACGAAGACGCTGTGACGTCATATGTCACCAAAAGATGTTGCCATGGACGCCGTTTCTATTTCGAACAAGCTGTTTACAGACACTCATCAGCGTTTTTTGATTCATGGTTTCTTGAGATTATGTGTGTATACTTATCTTTACATTTCTCTTATGAAAGTCCAGTTATATTTCATTAGTTATTCTGTGCTAATTTTTTTAAAATAAAAAAGGGGAAAATTGTCGCAGCCGTGGAATGCTGCCTTTCGAGACGTTTCATCTGTAGTGGAATACATGGAAGAGGGGTTTTAAGCTATGATTCTTCGTTGTAGACAATTAAGTTAAGTCATTTACATGTCGGTAGCCTTTTTCCAGTACTGGAACTCTAGCTGTCGCTTGTCCGCTTGGGAGAGTGGTAAGAATTTGCTCTTGCCCGTTGACAAAATCGTAATGATCGGTAGTGATCAATGTGGGGCGGTTCAAGTTTTATAAGGCTATTCCACAGATAACATATAGCTAGCTTGCACTTGTCCTAGACAATCATCGGGCGATACCCACTGCTCAGTCCTGGCCTACTATCAAATTTGCTTCATATAACTTTACTCTTATGTCTTCCAGTCTGAATCGACTGTTAACATACCGTTATTTGAGTGATACAACATCTATTGTACAATATACAGGATGCAGGAACAAGATGCATATGTCCGGAAGGTATGTCATGATTTTGGAATTGATCCTTCCTATCATTTTATGCATATGGTATAATAAATTAGATGGACTTCGCTGAATTGTGTTGCTGGTTGTCATCAGTGTGTAGTATCATTTATAGGTTCTAATATTTCTGAGCAAAGCTTAATGTAAATAACAGAATAAGATATATATACTTTTTTGTTCCTTTATTATTTCAATGCTGGCAGTTTGAAACCAATATAAACTGATTCGTACTTGGGAATAAAACTTCTCTAATTCTCAGTACAGAACAGGCTGACAGTGGCACTCTGTCGGCCTAGATACCCGCAGAACCACTGTACCTACTGCAAATATGCCGTGAATCGGAATAACCTGCATAATAAAAACTTTATTATGCAACTTAATTTTGCAACTTTTCATTGAGTAAATGAATATTTTTCATCAGTTAACATCTGAACCAGACAACTTTTTAGTATACTCACTCATGCCAAGTAGCATGTTTCTTCTTGTACCTCTGGCAATTAGCACTATATGCTATTTCTAGTGTCCAGGGACACAGGCACCCGGAGACAATTCTTGGGTGTGCTGTAATACAGGTCACACCCATAGATTTTACTTTCTCGAGAACTTGTGGTATTTCTTGACAGCATTTACTCTCTGCTACTGTAAACATTAGCCCACATGAGCACATAGTACAGGGCATATTTACAATGAATAACTAGCCCCAAAAAATTAAATTGACATAAAATATGAATAAGAAGATGACTTGAAGTAAGACTGTAAAATAAAGAGCAAAATATCTGCAAATGGTAGAAAATTATGTGCCATTACCATGTGCTGTTACCCAGACGGCTCAAGTCATCTTCTATTTGAGGAGAATTTGCTGGCCTTGTCTTAGCTGGAGGCTCGAAACTTGTATGGCTGTATGCCCCCACAGGCTCCTAGTTCCTGTTCTTGGTTAGAAGAATACTCACTGCTGTAATCAAGCTCATCGCGTTCGGAGTTGTCAGTATACGATGACAACAAGGACATTTTGTTCCTTTAACATATAATAAAAGCAAAATATGATGGCAGTTATGCTCTATACTACGTGTATGTAATAAATAAGGATCTAATAAGGAAAAGATAAAGTATGTATCATTGAGGTTTGCACTTTAATGTGCACTCGGAAGTTTTGCATAGGGAACCGAGCGCCTGTGGCCCCCGATCTCGAGGTAACTTCGAGTGATTAATCATAACGTCCCACATTGATGTTATCAAAATTTAAAAAGACTGCTATATAAGCATACTATTATTTGAAAATATTATTGCACAACATTATTGAATACTATATCCTTATCTACAGCTATAACGCTGAACATGAAATGCGAAACTCATTTAACAGTAAACGCTCTGAGGCACTACTTTGTGATATGTGCCACGATAGAAAAATAATAGAGCGCACGTGTTTGTACGATTACGCTGTATGGAAGCTTAATTATTAATTCCCTACATTCAAGATGCTCATTAAATTATTATTTTAATCAAGTAATCAGCACGCCTCTTTGTACCGCCACGTACTTTGTTTTTATCAGTAATAATGTCTGTAAACTAAAGTAAGGCGGGGCATAAGTTATTCCTTTCTGCCAATCAGGGACGCTGTTAGATTGAGACCGGCATTTTGATATTGGTGATCAGAAAGTAGCCTTTCTGCTGCGCAACAGTCAATGAAATATGGCCTACGAGCTACAGCCGAAGTCAAAAGACCATTTACATCTATTTAATAATACATGAAAAGATGCAAAGATGAGCAATAAATCTTCATTATATGGCCATTAATGTTAACAGAAGAGCCTGTAAATGAGTGAGCTGCGTCCCGTGTTGGACTGAAATATATGTAGAATGCGCTTATTCAACCCGAAATGTTAAACATTGTCATTGAAAATATTATATCTTAACCTATGATTCTAGCTACATCTTACTTGTTTAGTTAACCCCAGATCGTAAATATTTGTCGTTCGATGGTTAGTGAACGTAAACGAAACTAGAATGGCTATATCTTTGGATTTCAACCAACGAAATCATTAATTCATACCTGGATTGATTCATTTTAAATACTGTGGATATATTCTTCTTGTTTCGTTATATTCGATTCTTTGACATAATTTGCTGAAGTCAAATAAAAGTGCTCACTTTTTATTGCATGTAAATATCGATGAGAAAAAAATTTGTATTGAAAATATCAGCTACAATTATTTAAGCCTCGGTCGAACTGTGATATTTTTATTTACAGTCTGAATCCTCAATTTTCGCATGGGCAAAGTGTTTTGAATGGCACGCAGGATTAAGCATCAAGAAAACAACACATGAAAAAAATGTGAACCGCGTCAAAAGCTTACCCCCGATCGATGTGGTTGTTTTGGAAATGCCATGGAATACAGATTTCTTTGATAAAATTTAATGCGAGCATATCAAAAGCTGCAGTCTAATGAGCGAAAGGCGTTCGCCTGTCAACGTTTGATACATTAATGGAAATACAGTTTAATGGCCGCTCATTGAACTTTAAATTATCTATGTCAGAAATACTCAAACATATTCATTTGATCATTTGTATAGTTGCTTAGTAAGTAATGCTTTTATTCAGAACCTAACAACCAGGATGCATTTGCATCCGTCGTTAATACTTGTATTATCTGACCTACGGCTCTCACAAGAGTGTATCGTCACATATCGGCTCTCAGAAACGATTTTCTACAATATGCTGATTGGCCCCGGCACATATCAAATATTAACAGTTTCTATACAATTAATTTTATACTTCGACCGATGATATCTCTATGAACCAACCCATGAAACTGTCGCCCACTATATTCGTTACTTATTCACAGTGCGTTAAGGTGGCGAAATAAATAGCTCGACTCTCGACAGATTGTTACCGTTGCTGAGAGATAAGTGTTTTCTTAGAAGTATCACACAAAACTAAATAGATACGTTATTTCCCAGAAACCATAATTGTGATTTGCTGCTCATCATTCATTTCCCGAACGTTAATATACCATGGCAGTTGAAGTGCAGTGCAATTATATTTGACAGGAAATCTGATTTGTCAGCTTTCAACATTAGAATGGCAAGCTTTATAGTGCAAGACAATTAAAATGCTTAAAATGCTCTACCAAATTAAGCCATTGGAAGTATAACTTTGTTATCCATCAAACAAATCAACTTAACATAATTGTTATACGACAGCTCATTAAGCACTGTCATGTACGCTAAAGGACGTGATATGTGCAAATTAACTCTGATCCCTGTTACAAAGGTGTATTTCGGAGGTGAAACTAGCAATCATGCATAACCCGTTCAACTTATAATGAGGAGATGAATGAGATAAGTCACAGTGATGCAATTTTAAGAGCGCGATGCGACGGAGTTAGAGAGAGGAAACGGATGAATGGAGATGCAGGGAGAGGGGGGTCAACGGGTAAAACAGTGATCCATCACTGTACATTCAACACGCTTATCTGCCGACGTTAGCATTTATTCCTTTATAAAGCATCATTATATTGATAACCTAGAAAAATAATGACCCGATAATATCAAACTCATCTACCGAGGTAAAATAATGTACGCAGCATGTCGTTCTAATTATACCTGATGATAACTCGAGTATACATTTTGTGAATTACGAACTTAACGATGACGATGACGGATTGATTTGGTGTCACAAATTTTACCTGACATTCAAAATGTACCTTCCTAGTTTGATCACAGAGTTTACTGCTATAGTAAAGGGGCTCACTTTGAGTGGCTTTGCGGTGATCGCTCCCCTAGTTATAATACATTACAATCGTAAGGTGGCGCAACCATGACAAAAACAAAAGCTCATGGGAATAATAGGTTGAAGTCACTGCGATTGATGAGAGCAGGAAAAATGTCGTTTTGCAGAGCCTTGCTGCTGCCAAAACACGTCGCACAATAGGCTTATGAATAGCGAAAATAGCAATTACACTATTTAATAAATGTCCTCTGTATGAATTACCCGATGTAGGGTACATCTATCCAAAGTAGTTTTAGCTGTTTGAAGCGAGGGAACTGGCCTTGGGTCAACATTGCCGATTTTGGCATGCCCGGTGGATGTGAAGGTCTCGAGCGCAGAATTTATAGCTACGCTAAACTGGATGATGATTATGAAATTAAACAAAAGACATCCCCGACATCAGGCGACGAAACCATGTTATCAACAAAAGCACATAGGACTGTTGATCCACAGCTCGTGGCTCGGCGGCTGTAAAATATATGGAGTCATCTGATGGGTCGAGGCAACAGAAGCTCCAAATTAAACAGAAAACCCTACGTGGTTTTAAGAGACGCTATATCAAGCATGGTACCCTTTAACATTGTAATAGGCGCAATTCAACAGAAACACGAACATGTGGTGGTAAACAAAACCTTAATATAGCGATTTTGGCAATGACATCAAGCTAGGTATCGGGCTGATTGTAACCCAAATATGGCAAGTTGTAGGCGTTAATATCCATGAATTAAACCGGTGGGAATTCGGCCGATAGTACCAGAAAAATAATGATATGCACGCACGTTGTGACCAAACCTGGTCGCCACTTATTTGCATATATTTAAATATATTTATAAACAATGTTCGGAGGCGGTTTTTAAAGTAATGGTTATCGAGGCCTTATCGCTACGAGGTGAAACCGGGACTATTTGGATCGGCGAGTGCCGTTTACATTAATGCAAACAATGTTCATGTGCCATTCATACTTTGATTTACGGCTTGTAACTAGGAAACAACAGGGTAAACATCGAGCATCGTTAAACTTGCATTTGGACTTGGTTAAGACTGAGACATTAATTGTCCGCAGGTCGTTCGTCTGTCATAAATAACCTGTCGTACACAGGCAAACAGTGCATTGCTCACGTAAAGAGGAGAACAGTGAGTGATGACCGGATTACCTGAGCAGACACATGGAGCATCAGACATCCCACGTGGAAAACAACACATTACAGTCATCACTAGTGACACGGTAGCGACAGAGCAAATACCGTCATTATCTGGTTTGTATCACGCAAAAAGCCAATATCCACAACCGAGTAATGGTTATCAAGGTCGCATGGCGGAAATGAGAATCATGCACTGATGCACAGCGGTTAAAGCTAACAAATAAATAAGGCGCCATCATAAATCAACGGAATGTTGGTGGCCCGTTTGCGTATGCCATAGACATTTAATGATCGTGACGGATCATTCAATTTACAATGATCTTTAGCTGGTCTGTAACAAAGCTGCAATCACTGCAAACTAATGGGCGATAACAAGCCATAATGAGCATTAAAGGAGGACGTTGGTGTTGAATTATGGCTCCTGACTAGAGTGTAATGAAGACATAGACCATTTCCGGCTGAATTTTTGCAATGAAACGAAGCAGACATATGAAGCATCAAAAATACTGCCTCAAACGTCACCAACGACCATATTGGCTTCTCTTTTGTCGTGATATCCGCAGACCAATCACAGCACATCACGTATGCTGTGATTGGTCTGAACTCATAGGCACTTGTACGTGTACATGCTGGAGAGATCTGGCCAGCGTTTAACACCAACACAAAATAAGGTATCAAAATGTCCTGGCCGATCCAGGGTTATTCTTCTGAGCCTATATACTTGCCATACAAACTCGACAATGTCAGCCGATAAATTACAACTGATACAGAGAGCAGCGACTCTGATGAATTCCATGAAAGGGTCGGGAATACACATCGGTGTCGGTGTGAACAAGAGACCGTTGAGACCGACAGACGTCGGGTGTCGATGTTGTCTAGACTTCCTGAGTAATAAAGGTTCAGTTAGGTTCAGGGAACACTTGAATAACGAAATTCGACACAGTGAAACACAATATCAACACTGCCATTAATGAATACCATATCATAAAACCAGATGAACATGTCAGCTGCTGTAAGTATTGAAATCCGATATAACAGGCATTGTCATGACACCTTGATTCACTCGTACTGGCTCAATGTAACTGTGGGTGCGTGTTATACGTGACATTCCACTTGGGTATACATATATACACCGCTTGTACAGAATAATATGATACAATCCTGATACAAATCCTACATTAACTATATCCATACAACCAGCGGTGTTAGTGCACAATTCATTTGTTCACTAAACGGTACTAGGTTTTGCTGATGATTATGCGGTATGTTAACTAATGCTGAGTCAAGGGCTATGCCAGAAAGTTTGTGCCTGAAAAGAGCCATGTCTACAGCAAGCCAGCTTGGCTATCAAATCAAGTCTTCACGTGTGCAAATTGGATTCATTCACTGGTTTGGCGACTACTCCTTCGCACTTTTTCGGGAATATCGTTTTGAAGCCCAATGTCCCATGTTTGTTATTGTAGTTCTAGTTGGCTAATTATGTCCAAACGAGAATATCTGGATAGGAGAGAAGCTTTGATTCTTGGGACGGTATTTGTTGACCAGCGAGTGATACACCTCTAGCACACCTGTATGGATGGACAGATTGGCTTGCTGGATGTCCGTGATAAGGGTCGTGTCTTGAATCACATCCTTGTGCGCCTCACGAGCCTTTGACACGGGTTTAGCCATTTCTTCCTACCTTAAACCTTAATGTCGAACACATGATGATCACAGTGGTGGAAACGATCAAACATACCCCGTTTTTGCTTTTTTGTCTCATGATACTGCATGGACAGCCACTTCTCACGTAGTATATCTGGAACTTGGTCACAGTTCTGGGTACAACACCACATATGGTTTGTGATGATCTTGTTCCATTAGTGCAACACAAAGTAGCGTTATCAACCAATTTGGTTTTGGTGGTCTTTTCAATGTGGTAGACATCACGAAACTTTCATAAGTTTCTTCATAGAAGGATTCCGTTGGACAACAGGGAACAAATATTTTGACCGCACCAATAATTTGGATTTTCAACATTCAGCCAGCTCTAGCAAACGCTCGTATGTAGTACCAGTGAAAATAATGGCCCCGCAGCCTCCAGGTAATGGCAATTATTATACATCAGCTGTAATGCATGTCTTAATATGTCTTGATGGATGATATATGGTGCATTATTGTTTTTTGTCAAATCGTTACTGCATTGCCGAATATGTCGTTTTCTTTTTTTGAAATTGAGTGACACTTGGTTTAGATTATACACAATATTTACAAATCAGTAGGAAAGGGTCACATCTCAATTACAGTCGGAATTGCAACATCTGCTTAACCATTTTAGAAATACAGCCAGACATATTCAAGGCCAGCATCAAGCAGCAAATTGTGGGTTGGATCCGCCAATTTATTATTATATCCTTCCCTTAAAGGCAGCTGAAAGGAGTTTGTCTGACAACAATGCGAAGGATGCGGCTGCTATTCCATCCTGGTGGCATATTGAACAGGGTGGATTATTGTGTGATAGGTTTTGAAACGAACGGGAGACGTAAAACCCTGAACAATATCTCACAATCATTTTTGATGATATGGCAGTGCAATAATAGCCTGAAACCCAATGCTAGCGTAAACCTGATTACGGAATAAGAGTGACCGATGCTGAGTTAGTGTCAAACATAAATGCTAATATTCTAGACGAAATACGTTATTAATCATACCTTATCAAGATGATTATATATATCATAAGTCGCAGGCAGGGTAGTGTTAGGTCTTCTCACTTATTTGCCGCGGGGCTTGCAAATGTTTAGAAATACATCAAACACCCAGCCGTGAAATTGTAGTAAATTTAAACCAAAACCGTTATTTTATCCTCCACTGTTTTTTTTAATACCTCCTAGCTTGGCTGCTGGTGTTTGGCTTAAAGTCAGCGGGACATTTTCCGACTAACCCATGAGGCAGATTTTATCTTGTTGAATATGTGATGGTGAGCATCCTCTCCTATTTTGCAGCAGTGTTTATTGTCATCCTGTTTGCTGTAATGATGCAGACTGTTGTTGTCCCCGGTTCCCAAAATCATGTGAGAACGCGTTCAGCCATCACTGTATCTTCATTTACAAAACTCACTGACAATTTCTTTTATTTGGTTGAATTTGGCAGGGATGTTCTTCATGATTTGTTTATACTGTCCTAAACATCAAGCTTTATGTTTTCTCCCTTTATGTTTGCTTCGTTTATAAGTAAAAGTTTATTGACATTATTATTTGATTGGAAATATTCATGATTTCCCGCGGTAATCTGTATTGTTTAGCTGTGTCGTTCCATCGATAAAAGTGCCCTCTTAAAACCATTAACAACACGAATGATAGCTGTACAGCATTACGCGCGCTATAACTGGAATAACATTGGCTGAGTTATAGATATTAACTAGTCCCAAGAAGTCCTAGTAGAAACAGTTGCTCAAACCAGGATCAAAATAGCGACAAAGGTAATTTCCGATATTTCATACACCCAAAAGCACCGACATGTGGGTTTGACGGAAACGAATGTGTCCCTTTTGTATTAAAACTAGATTTGGCACAAGCGCCAACGGCAAGTCTTCTAACGGCAAGCCTGGGCAACAAGCTATACGGTATCAACAATATTACAAGAACAAATGTTATCTCCAAACAAAATGAATACTTGACCCATTAGTTCAGCAATCGGGACTGTGATTGCGCCTTGTGTACATAACGTAAGGTTAATCTTTTGTTAATAAAAACTAAAAACCGAAAACGAACAACATCAGCGAAACCGTAAACCGTGTTCATATGTGACAACGATAAACGGATAACACCAAACAGATTTGTTTGTCGTTCGGTCAAACGGGAAACCAGTGGCGCTGCTGTCGGCGGAATTTTTACTGATACAAGCGGCTGGATATGTTGGTTGGGGTCCAGACGTTTCATCTCACCGATAGTATGAACCGGATGTCCCCGTGCAATCAAAGTGGGTATATATACACAAACACACATACACACACACACATATATATGTTTACACAATGGCGCTCGGTTTACGATGCCAAGCTTCCGAGCGCCGAGCCGTTATCTATAAATAGCACTCATAAACAATAGTGGTTTAGAAACTTGACAACGCCTGCATATATATATATATGTGTGTGTGCCTATGTGTGTTTTAATATATATATATATATATATATATAGAGAGAGAGATATATATATATATATATAGATATATATAGATATATATATATATATATATAGATATATATATATATATATATATAGATATATAATTTATATATATACATATATATATATATATATAGATTTAGATATATAGATATATATATATATATATTTATATATATATGCATATATATATTCATATACATATACATATATATGTATATATGTATATATAATTATATATATGTTTTAACATGGATATATATATATTATATATATGTATATATATATATATATGTATATATATATATTTATTTATATATATATATGTATATATATATAGTGTGTGTGTGTGTGTGTGCGTGTGTGTATAACAACACATACACACACACGCACGCCACACATATTTGAATACACACATAGGGGCTTCGTTATATAAATATATATATATATATATATATATATATAGAGATAGATAGATAGAGATATATAGATATAGAGATATATATATATATATTATATATATATATATATAGATATATATATATATATATATATATAGATATATATATATATATATATCTATATATATATCTCTATATCTATATATATATATATATATATATATATATATATATATATATATATATATATATATATATCTCAAACATTCAATGATTGATTATAGCAATAATTTTGGTACTTAATAAATTATATTGTTCCAGGCATTTAATCGTTGGTTTGCAAATAATGTGTCTACATTTCAAAGACAATGACAGAGATGCACCGTGCTGCATTTGCTGATGATTGATTCAGTATTGTGTGACTGAGTCTATGTTTCAATTTTGCGAATAACACCGAAGTTGTCTTCAGCAATCAATTGGTAAGATTGGAAATTTTTGAATGCAGGTCTGCAGAGAGTGCTGTAAATCAAGACGTTGTGGTATTTGTTGTTACTGTGGCAACTCTCTTACTTATTCCATGAGAATATTGCCTTATTCCACATTAACCATCTCTTTTCTGAGGTTTATGGCAAATATCAAGCTATTTCAAGCAACCTTGTAACAAATGCACTGCAATCCTAACGATGTTTTTTTATATATACAGGATCTAATAAGCTTACGAAATGAGACTGGTACCTTATGCCTCGTCAAGTCGCCATTAATAGGTTTCACTTAATGCTCCAAACATAATGTTCTGAGCTTTGCGATTGGCTCGGTTTGATTGTTTTATGGCATCCCACTATTTCAAATATAATGTATGCAAAATCGGCACTCGAATGGCAAGAGCTGGTCCTAACCCACAAATGTAGGTCAAACCCAACACATTGCCAAAAAACTGGTATCACAAAATAGACCATGAACACGGATTGTAATCTTAAATTACGAATACATACAATAAACGAATACGATTAATGCCCTTGCAAATCTCACTTAACGCAATGAATTTAATACTTTGCTCCATTCCTCATTAATAATTACCATCGATCTTGATCTGATCCTCACACGGAGGATATAAGATTATCAAGAAGAATTACAATCTCAAATTAAGCGGAGTATGCACCTTACTTCATGTTCGATGATTCGGATCTGGTGCATTATTGGTAGTAAAACATGAATAATTTCATCGTGCAAATATGATTTATTCTTCTGCCGCTATATATGTCTCTTTGTCTTCGTTCACCTCACACTATGTAGTGAGAGGACATCAATAGACGTTACAAAAATACCTTTACGACGCTTTATGCAATTGCCGGGCTTAATCGTAGTTGCCTCGCTTCCACATTGGTCCTGATCAACTTCCCAAACAAATTCCATCAAAAGGGATGGAGAGCAGAAGCTTAGGTCTATGGCGAAGAAAGATCCGGCTCCTGGATTGAGGTAGGTATTAGGCCCAAACTATGTTGTATAATGAAATCTTCTATCCTGAGACTATAGTAGTTAGTGCCCTCACATTCCCACAAATTACTGTCGGCATTGAAATCGCCAAGCAGCAAAAGTGGGGATGGCAGTTTACTGATCAAATGATCAATCTTGTAGGTTGGTGGTAGGTACAGAGAGTGATGGTTTTGTGGAGGGTAATACTAATGGCATAGCTTGAAGAGACGCGTCCAGAAGAAATGGATTAATGGAGGACATCGTGCTTATAGTATACCTTCTCATTGACATTTGATCAGTCTCCTTCAGGAAAGTTTCCTGAAGACAAACAGCGATGGATGGGGAGTCATAAACAAGTGATTTGATTTCATCAAAATTTGAGTGAAATCCTCGCCAATTCCATTGGATAATTGTATTCGTCACCGGGGGTTGTTTTGCTGGCCCTTGGCGGTCGCCTTGGACTTAGTGCGTTGTATCCATGCTCTCTCTCCAGCAGCCATCACTCTTTTTGAGCCTCATAACATCATTTGAGCCCTTTGGTGTTGTAATTCAGTTTGTTTTATCATGCTTTTGGGGATTAGATTTACTTGATGTGGATGTGGGGTGTGTAGGGTCACATTGAGTTAATGAGTCTACAGCCTTTTTAGCAGCGGCGCGAGTGACAGTGCATGTTTGCAGTTTTGTGGTAACCAACCTTTGTTGTGCGCTGCTAATTTGCCACGTGTAGTCGACTGACACAGTGACCTTTTGGACAGCATAAGAAGGTCTAGTTCCGTGTATGCACTTCCAAAGTTCTCCTTGCCACAGGGAACGAAATGTTTCTCGTGTGTCGGACTTTTGGATTTCCTTTCCATAAAGGACAACAACGGGAAAAGGCCGGGTGGTTTCCTGAGCAATTGACGCATTTTGCCGGCTGTTGACAATCATCCTCACTATGATCCTCCTCTCAACATTTTGCGCCGGCTAGTGTTTAAGTGCAGATGTTCCTGCCATGACCAAAGCGTTGGCATTTGAAGCAGCGCAATATATTGTGACTCAACAGGAACGTTAAGGTAGACATTGACAGAGGCGGGCAATTAGGTACTCTGAAAGGTCAGGATAACCGTCCTGGTGGCTTCCTATTTCCATCGCACATAACTGTAATTTTCCTGGCTTCAATGACCTTTTGCTATCCTAGTCCATCCACTATTTTCTGATCGTCGTACCTCTTCGATTCATGGCATCTGATCACTGCTTTTTTATGAATTGAGGGTTCTATGAGGGGTAAAATTGATTGAGATAGATGCCAGCATTGTTGTTTTCAGAAGCATTCGTGAGTGGCTGGGCAGATCCATTTTCACAAGGAAGTGTTCTGAAGGAAGCCGCCCTATGCTTCGTAGAATCCTGCCAATCCCTCTATGCTTTTGCCGATGGCAAAACGGCTTTGTAACGTAATAGGCCTTTAGTCATTTATTGGTGAAAAAACAAAGAATCTTGGCTGTTTTTTATTGGGTTGATTTCAATGTCCGTGTCCGTATCCGATTCGTCAGGTTTATTTAGTTTTTGCCATGACAGTTCTTGAGTTAGTTTGTGAGACATTGTGTGAATAAATTTCATCACTGATGCTCCCTACCAACCATGAACCCAACAGGGGGACGTCAGCGATGGCAGCTCCACCAGCACACATGAAACCAGTAATACACCTGTGCAGCCGCAAATGATAAATAGATAAGAGAAGAAAAAAACTATGCGGATGAAAAGGGATGACAAAAAGATGGAAAGGCCTCAAAATTATGAAAACACTAATCCCATAGCATGTCACCACTAGCCGAATGACTGGACCAGGCCATTCTAGCCTCTCGTGTGGGCGAAATCCGTGCCAAGGCGGTGTGTTGCAGATATACCCCTTGCAAGGACCACTCCACTTTACCACTAGAATCCGGTTTTTCACCCACATGAGTCGCAATCCACGGCCAGCAGGTTGCCCCTCTATTTGTCGCCACTTACGACATTCAGGAAGATACACTGGGCCTATTCCCCCCCCCCCCGACTCACAGTGGGAATAACAATAGGATGCTGTTGGTTAGTTGCTTTGAAACGTTTTAGCAGTTTCTCTGCCTAAATCACCAAATTGTCCATTGGCAGAGTGTCGGCATCATGTAAGACTCGCCTAATTTCGTCAGGTAATCTTGGAAGGAAAATCTCTCTATTCAAGTTTGCTTTCTTGGGCGGCTCTACTACGTTTGCAGGGAGTGTTGCAAGCGCCTGAATTTTGTCCCATGCATCCCGGGCAGTGTAGTATCCCTGCAGTGGCTGTCCTGCTAATTGCAGTATTATTTGTGCTCTGTCACATAGAGATAATGAATTGCGTCCTATAATGTGTGTTTTTTAGGATTTTGTAGCTGTGTGGCCAGCCATGGTTGAGTCGCCCAAAGATTTCCGCTGGCTTAGCAGGCAAGATGTAGACGGCCAAAGTGACATCAGACGAGATGCTTGCTATGCGGAATTTAGCTTCTGCTCTTCGAAAGCACTTTATAGGGTTGTTCAGCGTACAGGGGGCAATTAGACGGCAACGGCGTTTGCTTCAGATATTTTTGAAGCCGGTGGGTCAGCACTGTATCACGAGCGCGACAAGTCTTGAATCTGAATGTTTAATACAGAACATTACAAATTCAAAATAAAAAATGACAACCGCCTTTATCAGAAACGTGAACATAGCAGTACATCTGCGAGAATTAAATAGTGACCGCTTCAAATTTAACAGCGGCTTCCGCAGCTTATTTCTTTCATACCAGTCACCGCGATATTAGGATGCTATTGTGCACACATTGCTGTTGTGATTTGAAAGTTTAGTTAGCGTGACTTGCTAGAGCCAAAGCCCAGACAGAAGTTTGTCCATTGCCAGAAATGCTACACGACACCGCGATATTAAATTGCTTTCATGTAAATCATACTCATATTCGACCTAAGCAGATATATCACACGTCAACAACAGATGTCTGGTTTCATTGTCGCCGTTGTGGGGAATCCACAGTAATTTGATGAAACGAAATAAATTAATTTATAACACAAAAGCACTCTGGCATCAGAAAATCGAATATTCCATATACTCATTGAATTGATTTGCTTCTCTCTCGGTACTGATTGAATATTCCGCACAAAGAAAAATACTTCCAACATTCATTTTATTGAGGACCTGCATACAATCTATATACAATGGTGTGTAAACTAAATAATCGCGCTGGACTAGTAACAAGAAGCCATCAATAGAGTATGTCCATGGAAATACCAAAGTAGTCACCATGTGATAAAATACTGACCGACTTAGGCATTGCAATCCAATTTATCAAGTCGAAACGATAAAAGAGATTAATATTTCTAATGTTGCGAACGGCTGGTTGAAATATTCCGCGTTGGTGTAATGGACATCATTATCCCTGTGATAAGTTTTTGCTGTGTTGCCTTTGGCTATTGCGAAGGAAACCTTAAGTGTACAGCTTATAGGTTGCGACTGATAATGAAATTATGGAAGTGAGCAGAGCAATGCAAGCGGAAGTGCGCTATCCTGGAAATGCGCATAAAGCACGGACCTTCCAAGGCAATTTGGTAGGGCCTCAGGTATTGTACAACCTGTAGCAAGCTGGTAGACGTCAGTGACATCAACTCATAAACGTTTGAACAATTTCTACCGACTTTATTATAACCTGCAAATATTTCTAGTGAAAGCTAAATCAAACGGCAGGTAGGCAGGCTGCGTCGACACACGAACAAAGCAGATGTAATTCGCCCAATCACAAATACGTAAGGTGATATAAAGTTATAACTGCAGTGTCTGCAACTCTAACCGTGTCAACAAAAGGGGCATATAGAGCTCTCGAAAGCAAACACAATATCCTTTCCATATAATGTACTGTACATAATCTATACATGTATGATATGTACTGATGATGAGATCATGAATCTATATTTAGCGTAACGATACGGGAATTAACAAATTCCTTCGTATGCATTTATAAGGGATACTTATGTCTATGTTTGAAGAGTAATCAGCGGAGCCATTGGTGATTATGTCAGCAAAGCAATCATTAGTAATGATATATATATATATATATATATATATATATATATATATATATATATATATATATATATATATATATATATATATATATATATATATATATATATATATATATATATATATATATATATATATATATATATATATATATATATATATATATAAATAATCTGCCTACATATGTGTGAACAGTATTTTAAATTACCAGTATATCAGCATCATTACCGAAATCAATTTGTCACCGCCCTGACTTTGAGTTCGCCTTGCCCACTAGAAGGGCTTGTTGGAGCGGGGCCTATTTGTTGTATTACGAAGGAAGTTAAGATGTGCTGAATGTAAGTGGAGTTCATTTATATTTGCATCGTTACAAAGTTAATGACATGATGCTGAGAACGTGTTACCCACCGTGCAAAGTCGTCCCCTTGAATGCCTACTTTGGGCGAATGCTGAATATTTATTACGGCTAGCTATGGCAGATGATCTCAACGCCAAAAATATGGTATAAACGTTTTATATATATGCCCCCATCGTGTGTCAAGCAGCATCAACCAAAATAGCCGTAGAGCCGAGTCAAACACTTTTCTCGCCGCTTTTTATACATGCAATAGTGGCCATGTAGAAAGGAAGCCTCCACTAATTGGTCACATGTATTAATAATGTACCGATTATATCAACAACAGGCACTTACCTACCAAATTTTTTTATATGGAACAGAAACATACTGGAGCAAGTGTTCCAGTGCTTGGATCGATATTGCTCAATCCTTACTCATGGCCCACCTAGAGTATTAGTATATTCTGTCGCTGATATTACACAACGCAAAAACTAGATTTCTTGTCTTTTATTGCTGGATATACTTTATGTTTCAATCTGGCCAGTTACAATGCTAAGGAGAATTGTACAGCAAAAAAGAAATGCTGCTGTGGAAGAAGACATATAGGTATACAACCTCGACTGAGGCAGAGGCAAGTTTGACAAACTCAATACGATACAGCTCGAACCAGTACTAAAATCTCACGGCATTGCTTTACCGAATATTGCATAAGCATCACCATCTGTAAAATATACACGAACATCGTCACGCAGCAGATGCGCGTTTGCTGAATGCTAGATGATAAACGCATCTAGTTATCATGCTAGTCTTTGTTACACGTGTGCCGCCATATTATCCTGGATTGTCTATGCTTGCGAATCAAAAAGCTGTTGACCTCATAGTGGGGACAGGCTTGGCTTGCTTTAATCAGGTTTGTTATCTGCTGGTACCATACAATATGACAAGACCAGTCCACCAGCCTCTCTCATATCATTCCTTACTGATATTTTCTAAGCAATGATTTGCCAGCAATCAAGAGGTCAAGTTAACTTGTCCTCGTAAGCAGCAGAGTTATACCCTCTCCTCTATATAGCTTACAGAACAACTATTGACTATTCATTTACTTTTACGAGTAATTCCTGAGTACCGTGTTCGTCATAGTGTTTTCCCAGGACAATTTAACCTAAAACGTTATGCTTTCTTATACTTGCAACACATATTGAACAGCCATATATTTAGCCCGGCAGGAACTGCTTCCAATGACACTGAAAATTCAAGCACGTAAATATATAGCTTTGCTAGTGTAATGTATATCCGTAGTATGATACACCAAAACAAAACAATCTAATAAAACGAACTGTGGTTTCGCATCTTTTGAACTATAGCCATGTTGGAATTAGTGCGATTCCAAATATAACGGGGATCCATAAGTGCTACAGTCAAGTAATTTGTAAAAGTGCCACATTTGGTAATTAACTATCGGCACAACAGGTTTTTAAAACAGCACATTCTTTAGCATGAATTCAGGAATTAGATTACAAGACAGCTAGTGCTGTAACGATGACATATGAAGTCCAAAATTCGTTTAACAAATTAAAGTCAAGACGTGCGTTTATACCGCTCCTCACCTGTCCTCTCACATGATAAAATCACAGGCGTTCCTACGCTACGTCATGGCGACCCTGTTAGTTTGTTATTGATGGTGGCAATCCAACATGTTTCTCTGACATGGGGACGCCCAGCCATATAGATGGGCGGTAAGCAGACTGACTGATCAAACTGAGTCTATCGTCGCAGCAGTGGTAAAAAACCGCGAATGATATAAATGAATTGAAATGAAATACATAGGATTTGCTTCACCTCGAACAACCACGTGATGTCGCGATGTTGATGAATGAGATAAGAAGTGAAGTTTGCACAGCTCCTTAAAGTGCTATGGCGCACTTGGAATCAATCTTCTTCTCTGGCCGGGTTGCGGATCCCGCATCGCCAGGGCGTAGGTTTAAACAACATTTTCATTTTCCGTGGATTAAATGCATTGCTCAATTTCAGTTGCTTTGGGCTGTCCTGGTGTGATTAATGAAACTGTTAGTAAAAATATAATTATGGAGATAAATATAGCGCAATGATAAATGATAGCAATTACTTTCTGTGCTTAAGACAGTGATGAATTGATAGGAAGTATCGGAAATATGCACAGTAGCCATTGATGATTTGATGAGAAGTATCAGTAATGATGATAGTAGCCCGCGGTGAATGGAATCGACAATCAAAAGTAGCAACTGATGGATTAGATCTCACGTAACAAGCCCGTATCATCCACATTGTTAACCAGCGCCAGGATCACACAATTTGGATCTCCAAAGGCTTAGACAGATCCTCGTCAACGACCCGTGATCCAAGGACATGTAGACTTATAAATAACGAGTTGATATCATTTTTCATGCTGAGCCATTTAACAAAAGGTTACAAAGCAACCAAACTATCAAATAAGTTGCTGTCTCGGTTTGATTACTTTAAATTAATCTGAGAAGCAGTTTATTTGCTTTAAACTAGACGCAATACAGCGCTCTTTCTCATGATTGTAAGTAGGATATTGATCACATTGCTTTTTCACACGAAGCATCCCAGCCAATTGAAATCAATTGGATACGTCAATGATGATAATGAGGTAGATCAATGTTACAATAAAGCAGGCTGTGAATTTTATGTCCGCATCTAATGGCTTGTATGGCCTCAGAACATGCGGAATATCCGATGAATTTATAAACGGACATGATCATTTGAAAATATTTTGGAAGTGCGTTGGTTTTCAATCATCATTTGAAAGTTGATGTAATATTGAAATACATGGTTTAAAAAGGCAGGAATGTTGTGCTGTTCTACGTTTTCAGCAGTAGCTACTTTGCGGTTGAATAATAACGTGACTTGGATTGTATCCTGGAAACGAATTGGCAACAATATGCTAGCATCAGTCAACGAAAAGCGTTTGATTTAACAGACTGATACACATTACAGCCTGTAAAACTGATTCTCTGCAATGCGAGGCCCAGTACAGGTAGCTATGACCTATATCTGTAGCCACAAAAACCACAGCAACAGCAACGACTGAGGCAGATGCAATTATCAAATAATTCGAGGCTAACCAGAATATCGGAATTAAAGTGCAGTAAACAATCAAAATGACTTCGAAACATGCACACTGGAAGATCAAAATAACCGTTTATATCCAGCTGCCTGTAGCCTCACATAACCGAGAGAATAACCTTTGCTTCCAATGATACCACTAGCGTCGATATTGAATTCACAACAAGGAAACACATCTTGTGGTATGCGTCACAATGCTTTGGACCAGCCACCCGCCAGCACCTTTCTACAGCTCTCATTCCCAAAGTGTGCGGGCAAGAGATAAAATGTATTAGGGGAGAATCAAATTGCTTAACATTTGTATCCCCTTCAAAATCACAAGTGTTGGGCCGAGCGGACACATAGCTTCTCACTTAATATTTATTCCAACAGTTTGTCTTGGTGCAAACCACTCGCAGAAGCTATTGAAAACACCACAGTTGCATCCATTATGTAGTGAACCTCTACTCCATTATTGGCAGCTGACATTCAACACGTTCATGACTGGCCATATACCGAGGCATTCGCACAGTTCGCAAATGAGCAGTGGGAGGTTGACTGGTCGCATAAAATTGGACTCTGGGGCACTTAAGACCCTCTAGCGATCAATATATGCATTCTGCTACAGATATATATGCCAGTCCCCCCCCCCCCTAATAACCAGTCTCGTACACTTGTCACGTTCCATGGTAGACAGCAGATTGTTCGTCATACAGAGCTACACGCAATCTATCCTTGTCTCCAGTTGTTACTTATCGAGCATTTACAAAACACTTTAGGAATCATCGGCACTATATATATATATATATAGATATATATATATATATATATATATATATATATAGAGATATATATATAGAGAGATATAGAGATATATATATATATATATATATATATATCATATATATATATATATATATATATATATATATATCAAACCATATATATATATATAGAGATATATATATATATATAGATATATATATATATATATATATATATATATATATATATATAGATATATATATATATATAGATATATATATATATATATATATATATATATATATATATATATATATGATATATATATATATCTATATATATATATTTATTATATATATATAGATATATATATATATATATATATATATATATATATATATATATATATATATATATATATCTATCTCTCTATCTATATATATATATATATATATATATATATATTTATATATATCTCTTCATTATATATATATATATATCTCTCTATACGCATCAATTAAGATTTACCTCTTAGTGAATATACGTAGAAATTTTTTTTTCACAATTGATATTTCATTTCAATCCGGAATTTTCATAGCTGCAGCCCATACAGCTCTCAGGGTAATCAGAAGACCGTTCTGTAGTGGGGCGTTTATATTAAACTGTTTAAAGCACCTCTAAAGCTCTATTGCTGCAATATGCAATTCAGGTGTGGTAACCAAGCTCGTAGCTAGCATGGGGGAGTTAAGCTACGAATAGTTTAACAGCAAAAATGGTTTCAGCCAGTTCACTAAACTCTTTTAAAAACCAATTTCTATGTATTTTAACGACAAGCTAATGTTCACACTCCGCCCTTTTCAGCTTTGATAACCGTTGGCAGGGCAACTATGGACACAGAGGTATTCATATCGTAAGCACCCTTTGCCATAAATAATTGTCAATCAAATGTGTCCCATAGGATCAAACATATGGCTTAAATATTAGTCATATGCGCATGGAGGTTCGGCGCATTTGATATGAATCTAATCAGCAGGTAGTCACGCCGGATAGATAGCGCATGCAATGACAGCGGCAATTTTCTGGAGTTAACAGCTTGCCTACAGCTTTGTAATAGTTACTAAGTTGTTGTTAAGGTCGATTATGCGGCGCAATCGTACATCCATTTACATGTTTTACCGCGCACCGTAGCATATTATTGCGTTCAATGCAGCGCTAATTGGTAGTTGGTAGCTGAATGGCCCTGCAACCGAAGCATGCGTAAAAGAGCATGATATTGAAGAGTCATCATTCTGTTTTATATGAATTTGTATCAGCAATTGAAAAAAACTATAGCATTATTATCACAAACATTCAGACGATGTGTATTGTTGCAATTTTCAAAGTATTTCCATTCACTCGGTTAAATGATACATTAAACATTGAACTTTACAATCATCACTTATTTGGATATCAATATTGGCAGGAATATACTTACAGCGACGGTAGCTAATGCTTCACGTCCAATGGGCACGCTTCCGGATTGCCGATCAATATAAGATTAAAATAGCCAATGTGCAAACTAGGGTCAATTTATTTTCATGGTTAATTCACCACTGACGGGTTGCTGCTTTATCGCCCAAAATTTTAAGAATCACCAGGTTATTGGCGGTTCTGAGCAGAAATTTAGGTAAAAGCAACTATGACAGATGGGCCATCGTCAGAAAACAAACTGAATGCTCCCGGCGACAGACCAATAACCGATACATTCCATTTGGAAGCACACCAATGCTAGTGTTATGACATTGAGTATCAACTCAAATCTATGCTGACATGCTACCATGCATCAAAAACACAACAGTTATCATATCGAGCTTGGCATCAGCAATCGAAAGCTTGAAGCCTTACTTGTTATAAGCAAGAATAACTTGCGATGTACGAGCGCCATGACATGGAGCATAACTCGAAAATATGTTGAGATAGCCACCATGCATACAAATTTCTCTCAATGGTTTACATGAATGTCTTGGGCGAAATCAACATTGGATTATGCCAATCTTTGTTGTGCAGTTTTAAGGAATAGGAGCGGGTAAAAGCACAGGGGCGGAATTGCTTTAGTGTTGAGAAATTCTCATGCAGTCACTATTGGGCGACCAGGATAGAGAAATGAGGACATATTTGTAAATGCTTGACAATGCAAAGATCATTGAACGCTATACACCAAGTATAGTAAAGGAACGCAATTCAAACCATTGACAGAGAGGAACAAATAATTACCAAACGGGGTCAGGGTACATGTTATAGGAGCATCACCCGTAAGAGCTTTACTTATCAGGATAAAGCCATCGTGTAGCGGACCTTCAATATTTACAGCTTAATCAGTTAATATGCGAACATTAAGATGACGATAGGATTATCAAGCAAAAGAGTCAATTTCAGAGTGCGGCCAAGGATCATCCTCTTCATATGTATTCGTTCCATTGGACCATAACGAGGTATGTAGTGTTCTACAAAGAAAATTGCCATATGTGACGGCTATCTAAAGTGATTTGAGTAGCTGACGCTGATAAACGATAAGCTTCATCTAGATCACGCTTGAAGCTAGAATAACAGACGATACAGCTGCAATAATATTATAGATCGTATTCTGCTGTTCAAAGGGGTTTGAAGAAAATGATTTTCTCTGAGCTCGAATCTAACATTGCATTTACCGGTTGGGGTCTTTACTTGTTATATTCCATAAAAGCGATCATAGTATGATTAGTACTGCTTCATCTTAGTTAGCATGAGGCATTTGATTTGTCACAAATATACACTGACTGGCAGAAGAAAGTAACCAGCAGCTATCAATATTCAAGGTGCATTCGTTCTGTAAGGTTTGAGGATTGAATATGCAGGCGGACACGTAATACATAACAGAGAAGGAAAGGTTGTGCCATTTACATCGTATATGAGCTTAGCCGGTTATCTAACTGTATAAACCAATATTAAATGTCAAATAGTCCATGTTTGAAATCGCTCACAAACAATGACAAATCATACTTCTGCATGTAATATCTTAAACAAAATTATTTAGATGCAAGAGATTGTAGCCTATCACTATGCTTTAATGACGTGCTACATTTTTGACAGAGACAACCATGAATATGGCATTGGGTTAAATTAATATGCTTCTGGCTTGTGCATTTGTATCACAAACATTGTTGTATTATTGTAGTATTGTCTCTATTTTTTCTCAAATTCCATCATTTACGTGATGATTCGTGTTGCCGTATCGCATAAGCAATGCGTTAAATCATTGCACGATATAACAAGATGCAGCGAATAGCAGATATGTAATAAAAGAGGTAGGTGTATGAGGTATATTGCCCTTTTTAGGCTTCCAGTAAACCTGCTGTGTAGGATACCCATCTGGCCATATAATTCTACCTATCGCTGCCTCTATCATGAATGCCGACGCATACGGCCATTTACGGCATATTCGCCAAACATATGAGATGCCACTTGTCGATGATAAAATTTGGAGGTTGCTATCTTACAGCACGGAACCTGCAGTGGTCATTTTGTGGCTTCCACCTTGCTCGTGCATAGAATCTCCGTAATTGACATATATATTAGGTTTATAGCTTCTCACGCGTTCTCAATGTGCATCCCAACAGATGCATAACTATATCAATGTGTTTTTGTGTTATTGCCGGGGCGATTATCAGATTGCTGTTCACATAATACGTCCCATGGTTTGAACTATTGCCCTTTCCCACGAGCTCTATTGTTGTAATGATTCTGGGACATATATGTGGGCAGGGCAATTATTAGCATTGTAATTTACTGCTCTGTGTTTAATCCAGAACCGCACATTTCTTTGATATTTGACTCTCATTGCACACAGCATACGATAGTTTCAACGTCGAATTTTGTTACGGCAAATAGGTAACCACTGTTGCACAAATAGTCGAATGAACGACACAGCGCTCTGTAGAATAAACTACTCCAACTTAGCCATCTTGTTATTGTTCATGCGATATATATAAATATAACAAATCAACAAAATTGTAAACAACCAACAAAGTATATAAACCTGTGGTTATTTTTTGCCGGCAGCTCCGATGAAGCCCGGTAATTGCATAAAGCGTCATTAAGGGAATTTTGTGACGTCTTTGGATGTCCTCTCACTACATAGTGTGAGGTGAAGGAAGACAAAGAGACATATATAGCGGCGGAAGAATTTATCATATTTGCACGAAGAAATTATTCTTGATTTACCACCAATATTGCACCAGACCCGAATTGCTCGATGCATAACGTGTTCGTCGAACATGAACTAAGGTGCATACTCTGCCTAATTTGAGATTAGAATTTTCCTGGACAAACTAATATCCTCCTTGTGTAGATCAGTCCACCGCTGGTCCTCTTGGCAATGATGTTATTCCTCAGTCATTTTAACTTATTAAGTAAAAATAAGTTTCCAGATTTGTAATATGCCACGGTATTCAATGCACCAATAGACACTGACCGCATAATTCAATCAAGGCTAAAGTACACCCTATTTTACTAGGCTATTTCAAAAATACGTGGTCTGTTGCCACAAGAGCCAACTCTTGAGTTCTTGTAAGATTGAAATAGCGGGTTAAACTATCAATTGGCCTAACTTTATTACAAAACAAGTGGAGTACTGTCGCCTGGTCGGCTTTGGACGTCCAGCTGAGGAATAATGGTGTTGGTTCGTATCCAATCACAAATATTAGAGATAATAATATCTTTTAAAAGGGAGCTATGGATTGTTAAATATGAGGAAGAAGCCGGTTATTTGATAAATAATTCGACGGACTTTTCGTGTGATGCGTTTATTGGAAGATCATAGCCCCTTTGTTGTTAAGTAAAACACCTGTCTAGACCAAATAAGTTACCCGTAAGGTAATTTAGTTCACTTGTGACGTGACTAAAATGGTTTTCGCCATACGGTATTGAATAACATAACGATATTGTCCGTGTAAGCTAGGTTTTCTTAATTTTTTAATAAGTCTTACAGAGTCACAAGTAGAAGCTGCAGCCAAAGTGACTTGTCAATTGATTTTATATTTAAATACATAATCTGGCCTACTCCAATTTCAAGCGGTCCCTATAATGCCCTGCTTCTGATATCAGCTCTAGCAACACGATCAATCAGATACATGATAAATAAAGAAAAGAAACGCAATTATGTTTATAGAACAGATAAGACCAATATTAGAGCCGTAGAAGCGTCAGCAGCATGAAGAAGTCAACGTATCACATATAATATAGAGACTGACGGCAAAGGTCACGAGTTTATTGCGTGACGTTAACATATATCACTGCTTGTCATATTGATTTGCACCGTATGAGCAATATTTGTGTGAATGTTCCGCGTGGACATAGTTACCAAGATTTGCGTTATCTAAATTCAGGATAGCTGCAATGACAAATGATAATGATGATGATGTTTTAGCAAGCAGTGTCATGGTTTATATGTTAAGCGAACAGTATGCCAATCCCGTTGCTTGGCTTGGACCAGGAGGCTAATAGTAAAATGAAAACCTACAAGGAACAAGCCACATTGTTGTGTCTAAGAAGCTCACACATTATGAGCAGAGACATGTTTCTGAGAAGAATGTTATCGATTGAGAATATGAATTTTTGGTCCCAATGCAAGTCATGATACATACCTAAAATAAAAAAGTCTTTTTACACTAGAATTTTGCTCAGATGACCTATGATATTAAATGAAATATCGGTTCTGCCAGTGTCCCTCACTGTAGTTAGTCACGTAAAATATGATTATCGGTATTTACTCAAATACAACCGCTGAGTGAGATTTATTGCAACATCAATCAATTTGCAAGATACAACTGACGTTATCGAATCATGGCGTCAATCCCCAGTAATTCTTTTCAGGAATAGCAGCACTAAACAGATTGGGTACTGTTTGTAACTTGGTTATGCAGGGAACGAGAAGGTGTGAAAGCCTATATATAACGGAAAAAAACGATAGGCTGTAGTTAATATCGTTGCGTTTTGCTCATTTGATGACGTTCGTATTGCTGCCTTGCACGTCCAACCCCACATTGAACACATCGCATAATATGGTCACAACTAACACAGCTTGATTGAGGTTACGATTACGTTGCATTTACAAAGCACTTGCCATGCAAATTAATGAGGATAGATGTCTATACTATGTGCCGGAAATTCTCACGGAAGTAGAACTTGATGCGTATTAATGCAATAAACAAGATGCAAGGCACCATAGACTAAGATTAATACCTAGTTGTTGTCGAATGTCCAACCATTGCCAATTTTTGACTCATTTAAAGCTGACATCAGGCTCCCCCTTCCCCCTACTTGCAGCTTATTGGCAACATTAACTTTATTTATACACATTTCAGTGTTCTTTGCGTAACAAATGATGGCCGCCAGTCTAAATGGGAAATTGGGTTACACCGTCATTCCAGCTGACTCTCCTTAGTTTGAGGTACGTTGCGACAGGGACAGTTAGATATCGCAAATATTGGTTGCGTCTTGTTTGAGATATGTGATAACATAATCACCAAGTCAAAACTTCTGAACAGGCATTGCCTGTGTAAAACACATATCCCATGTTCGTTGTAGATGAATTGTGATCAAAATGCTCATCTGCAGATGAAACATATTACCTTACATATAGCGTTCCGATGGTGTCACTGTATAATAATGCAACTAAACGACTTTTATTGAATACAGCAACAAGCTAGTTTTGCTGAGGCATATCACACGATTCTAAACAACGAATCAAGCGATCGTCATCACAAGCGATTGAATCATTATTAAATACGAACAGTCACTCGGTGTATTCCATACAGGTATTGTGTTAACGTTGCATTCATTTCGGCCTTGCAGGAGCACATTATCCAATGCATAGACCCTTTGCTTATCTTTATCGTCCGATTTGAGCGTTGGCTGCATCAAGTTGATTGCATTGTGGTAAAATAGACTGCTGCAGTCTGCTCCAGGGTATACAATATCTGATGCCAAATTGCCATGGATTGTCGGTGCTTTTTGCGCATTCCCAGGGGTACGCACTGACACTCCCATTACTCTGCTCTCCTCCATCATTTCGTTTGCGATTGCAAATTAGATGCTGTCAAAAATAATTTCACTCCGGAACGCAAAAAAAAACAACACTGCAGAAACAGACCTAAGGGATTATTTTGCTGAACGCAATTGCGAAATAATTCTACCAGTCGATCTTATCAATATTAACCTCTTATACTATTTAATTGTGAAGTCTTTTTGGCTTATTCATGGAATAACTTCTTCGATGGCTTCATGTAACTTTTGCTGCGAGATTCGTTGAGTCTATAGAAGATTCAGCACATGTTCACAACAAATTAAATGTGCGCATAATATTTAATCAGTATCGCATTGTGAAGCAATTTCTGCTGTATGACACATGCGGTAGTCAATTTCAACAAGAGTGATTTTCTGATGCTCGAGTGCATTGGCGATCCAAATTAATCCGTTACCCCTCTGGATTGGCTAGAACGATGAAAAATGATGTTCAGACATCCATTGTGAACGAGTAATACACTTGCCTTGGTCGTATGTGTTTATGACTCACGTGAATGCAATATAATATGGCGGTGTTACGTAGTAACTGACTGGCATTTCTGGCAATGGACAAACGTGTTACTACTGTGTCTGTTGTTAAATGGTTCGTGATGAGTTGTGAGCGAAAGATAATTTGTGAGATCTCTCCAACGAGTTTACTTGAGTTGAATAATCGATGACTAAGGCGGGTAATCAAACATACTTCTCAATTTGAATAGAGGTTTATCTCATGTCATCGTGACACCAGGCCTGTTCTTCGTCAAATAAAGGAGAACTCACCAGCTGCTCTCCCCTTGTCACTTCAATTTCCATCGTGATATGCCTATAATTAGCCAAATATATCGTTCGCCTTTCTTTTGTATAGAACATGATGAAAACTTCACAGCAATTTGCGTGAAAAACAAGCTTTTTATACTTTTATCATAATAAATGCCTATTGGCATGTCCGGACAACTTTTTAAAGACAATCGCTCTTAGTAAGACCATCAAGAACAAGGTCGGAATTTGGTGGAACTCTATGCTTGACCACAAGATTTCTGAATTGATTTACAAAGTGGGGGCGTACGGTATTATTTGTTTGTATAAATTTACCTCTAGATGTCTTTAAACCCTCATGCTAATCCGTATAACTTTACTTTGAAATCGCAAGTGAGTAATGTCGATCGCTGTATTTACGTTTAGTATATTTCTGTGGTACTCGAATGCTAGTATTCACTTGCTTTCTCAATTATTTTTGTGTAATTCCTCATTTTCAGACCGGCATGTTTCTGATACTATCCGTGTCAAATCTCGCATTACCATTTGTTAGATGCATGATGAATGAAGTGCAGCATTAACCATTAAAGCGCGATAGTGTTTATCGAACATCAATGCGAAATTGTAGAACTGTCCCCCATATAAAGTTGTCATAGTATCACTTGCAACATGACGGTCGACGCTGAGGCTGGTGTGTTATGTTAGTATATATTACAACTTGACAAAGGATGCTTATGATCAAATGAGAGCCATCACCATGCCACTAGGTTGATTTTTACAAGCAAAGGACAGTGGTATTAAGGCTAAGCCAATATCCCGTAGAATTGCGCAGAAAGAGGCACTAATTGTGTGTAGTTAACGTTGAGCGAACGCAACTGGTCAACAAATACTCGAACGGAAGAATGTCGGTGTAAACTTTTACAGCTGGATACAATCAAATTGTGAAACGTGATGTTAAATCTAGTGGTGATTGCTTCGAGACAGGCATCATCACAAAAATTTACTATCTCTATGTATGTGTTACAGCAAGTTTTATAAATACACCTGGCTCGGGATAGTTATTGTTGTTGCTTGTTGCAGAGAACTATATTACGATTCACATCAAAAAAGTTTGGGCGAAATAATTTCTGAGATGTAAAATGATGGGGCGATAACCGTCGTCACCACGCGATCCGTGTGTTGTTTTAACCCACAATACCAGTTTTACCACAAATACAAGCCCATTAAATCGGAATGTACCGCAGGCCGTAGTAATCGACACAGGTTCATTTCGTTCTTATCGCTCCATCGCTGCTTTGCTACCGCTTTACGTTAGTCGTAATACTGCGATGCACATCCAAGCCAACAATAAAGGATTTGCCCTCCGACTTAGCTCATTAATACATCACAAATCATGTTCGCAAACAACATATCTTAATTTTGGCTAAAATACAAGTTGTTCTTTACGCTTGAAGGCATAAGGGAAACAGAACTAAGTGCTCACTAATGCCATTAACAAGATGCATGGCACCGTATCAGACTAACGACTAGGTTATGTCGCATCACGTAAGTACAACCAATGCAAATATGTTTTTCAGATAACGCTGCCACCCGGATTTTCCCTTTATCCGTCCAACGTTTTGCAATGAACAACGCATGTAGGGTCAGCCATTGCATTCATAATTGCCATCACGTTTTGCTTAACTTGCGGCAGAAACGACAACCGCTAGTCGAAATGAGCTATTTGACCATCACTCCTTCTGACTATTGTTGGCTTGAGGTACGTGACTACAACGGGAGTAAGATATTGATCTAAAATATTAGTTCCGTTAGAACAAAATCACCATGCAACAACTTCTGCATCGGCATCATCAGGAGTAACGCGATTAATGATCCAACATATTGTCGTGCATTCATCTTGGTGTCATGTATAAAATGCAACTAAAACAATGCAACTGAAAGACGGTAATTGAAACGAGCAGCACTTGATTTTGGCTCAGACAAATGACATAATGCCAACCAGCAAAACAGGCTATCATCATCACACACAATTGCATAATACTTGAATAGAAACAATGGTCACTCAATGCATTTTATTTAGGAATTACATCGGCAATTCCAGGAACACACTATGCAATGCATAAACAAGATGGCTTTCTCGCCTATAGCGAAAAAATTACCTTATATAACACTAGCCTCAAGTTTGAAATGCATAATATAGGTTTTCGAAATGCTCTGCATACATGACAACTAGCCATACAGACGAAATTGATAAACGATATAGCATCATTCAGCGAAGAGCTTTTACGAAATGAATGACGTGGGTGCTTATCATGATTGCCTCAAGTATGCGGCTGCAGAATGATACGGAACATGTAGAATTTTCGTTGTTTATTCGTACGTCCGACAAAAGCTATCCACAGCTCCATTTAGATGCCACTTCTACATTGCACGGCAACTACAGAGGTCATTTGGTGGCTTCCATATTGCGTTGGCACGGAGACGTTCTAATTAACATAAACATAGTTTGTAGCTACTCGCTCGTTCGCGATGTGAAACCTACCAAAAGTTAAGCTGTACCAGTGTGTTGTAATCTTATAGGTCTTGCAATACCCAGACAGCTGTACATTTAAATAACACCTATTCAAGTAATCATTGCCCTTTTATTGTCATCTCTTCTTTTGCCTAGATTAACGGGCACATATATATTGGCAGAGGGCAATTCATAATATACATTGAAATAAGCATCTGAAATACCGCACCTGATTTACTGGCCATTATGCGTTCATTGTATATTGAACAACGCTTTCATAATATTAGTCAACGTGTTAAAGGAATCTTGATGAAAGTCACGGTACTCTGTCGAGCAACCCATTAGCCGTCTTGTTCCCTTTCATGCAATGACGTATATGTAACAAACGTCAAATGCATTTGGTAATCAGCCTACAAAGTATATAAGCCCATGATTGCGTTCAGCTAATGACATTATCGTTTCGGATTGCATAATGCACGGCAAAGTTGTATGATCCGCTTAATTAAGTATGAGTACAAATACAGCTTCGTTGTGTGACACGGTATTCAAAGCGCCGATGGACGATGATCGCAGGATACGATAAAGCCCCAAGTACGCCGAGTTGCATAAGGTTGCAACGATAAATCAGCTGATGCAAATACTCCAACTCAGCGCAATGTCTTCTTAATAATGGCGCGCCGGGAGTCACGCTATAAACACGTGGCTTACACAAAGTCTGACGTTTGGAAACTTATTATACTTTTTGGTCACTGCGTTTCCCTACTTAGGCACAATCCTTATTTTACGGAGAATTTCATTTCAGAGACACCAGGTCGACATGTTGATATCACATAAACAGGTGCTTCATTTAATGCTATGAGCGGTAGAAGAAGAGCAAGCATCATCCTATGATAATTTTTTTACGGTCAGCTACATACAGGGATGCACCATCTTGCTGATATGTTATTCCAGTAAATGTCATCAACGGCTGGAAGTAATGACTATTTATGCCCTCTTACTAGAAAGTATGAGGTCAAGCAATACAACCGATATAGCGGCGGAAAAATATGTCCCCTAATTAAGAGAAAAATGTCCCTGTTCTACTTATTATTATGCACCAGACAATAAATCTCTTTATGAGATATTCGTCGAACATAAAGAATGCGCAAACAAAGGTAGCTTCGTGTTTGTGTCTAATTTGCCTTGACAATGGGTAAATCTTTCATAATATCCACCCACCTGTCTTCGGGAAGGCGCCAATATTCTATGGCCTTGTTCGCAGCTGCGGGTAAATAAATCACCCACAGCTATCAAAAGCTTTGCCAGGTCAATGATCCATATTAGTAACGAAAAGTGAATATACAGCT
Organism: Urechis unicinctus; assembly: GCA_034190875.2. Taxonomy (NCBI): domain Eukaryota; kingdom Metazoa; phylum Annelida; class Polychaeta; order Xenopneusta; family Urechidae; genus Urechis; species Urechis unicinctus. The sequence goes on along the minus strand of CM067348.1, from coordinate 5,021,385 downwards.
TCGAAATGTGAAAGGGAATTCAAAGCGAAGATGGACAGTGGGCGCAGAATAATGGATCGCGGGACAGAAGTATATAAAAAACTTGCGTGACATTTGAGCTCCTGAATATTGTTCACATGTTCTGATGACTGCGAGATTAAGAGAATTCGCTTAATGCATCATTCGGAAACTTACCATCTGTATACTGTGATCACACCAAAGTATAAGCTACCAAAGTCGAATGCTTCAGCGGCGGAAACATATGGCGGAGGCAAATCTATTTAGGTCAGTATTAAACGACCGATATCATCACTCGATTACGACTCCATTCGCTGAGGAACTGGATAACTGAATGTTTAGTATTTATGACCCAAAGCAACATGCATTTGCAAGGTTCCTTTTAAATAAACAAGGCCCGATTAGACCTGTTCTACGCCATCACCACTCTAAACGTTAATGAGTACATGATTCCAGACTTTTAAAAGAGTCCTGTCCATCGAATGTTAATCCATGTTTGCTAACTGACATGGGCTCATCGGTATGTTCAATCTGGAATGGTAGTTCGGGAGCTGATCAATAATGTTTGAGATGAAATATAGATTCTTAGAGGGCTGGTCGTTCGTGAACTCAATAATTAGATGGTATTCCCTTATGATAGGAACCACATGTGCAGCATCTCAAGCGATGTCCTTAGTTACGTATTTGTGATTATGGTTGGTGTAAATCCTTTGAAGACGTGTATGCAGTGTTATCCGGTGTTAGCAATCTTACTGAATATGGCCGCTTTTTCAGCAAACTTAGGAATTGATTTTCTAGGCATGAATAATGGGGACGGAATTTCGATCTCTCTAATCAAATGCTAGCATCTGCAACTGCTTTTTAATTTCACCAAGTCTGAGTTAGATATCGACATCAAATGTGTGCCCTTTAAGAATACGCCCTAAAGATGCTGTCGCCAACACAAGTCATTCAATCTGGTCATGGATTGGATTGTGGATTGGTTTTTCTCAACTTATATATACTTTATATATATATATATATATATATATATATATATATATATAGATATATATATATATATATATATATATATATATATATATATATATATATATAGATATATATATATATATAGATATATGTATATATATATATATATATATATATGATATATATATAAATATATATATAACATACACATATATATATATAAATATATATATATACATGTATATATATATATATATATGTATTTATATATATATACGTATATATATATATTTACATATATATACATATATATTTATAATGACGATTACAGACATTCGTAGACTCCAACCTTTCGTGGACAATTTTTATTAGTACATTTTTGCTATCAGTAATTATGAATTATTTATTCGGCATTCGGTTTTAATTGATATGTTGAAAAGGTTTAATGAAAATAAAATTCTTTTTGTCACTTTTTATTCCTGGTATATACTTTTGGTCTTCAAAATGTCGTCCATGAAAAGTCAAGACACTAATTTATACGTATAAATCCAACCTTTCGTTTCCTTAAGGAGAAAAAAATCAAATTTTCGATAAAGAAATTTAAAAATCGATCAAATATTTTAATTTGTTAAATAAACATATCAAACACACATGATTAATCATTATTTTGGCAATTTTTATCAAAGCATATATGGATGCGTGTAAGATATTGAGGTTTGCAGATCATGTTAACGAATGGTTAGTTGCTATAACAGTCAAAATCCTAGAAATCACTCGTGAAAGATTATGTTTGTACGTTAGTACGACTAGACTATCAATTTTGTATGGTCAAACGAAAACATTTTCAATCATTTTGAAAGAAAATGTGCATTGACTTTATTTGGACATACTGGTATATCCTTTCGTGGATACGACGGGATAGCGGGTTGCCCACTAAAGGCCGCATTCGTGCTAATATATATACATGCATATTTTTAAATATATATATATATCTATATATATATATATATATATATATATATATATATATATATATATATATATATATATATATATATATATATATATATATATATATATATATATATATATATATATATATATATATATGTATATATATATGTATATATATGTATATATATACATACGCTGTGGCGAATAAACGAAATAACGTGAAGCAAGGACAAATGGATTTTGGTACCGGGGGATGTATCCAGGGGACAATCCTCATCTTGTGAATGCGTGATATCACAATGTTTAGGACATACGAGGAATATATTGAATTGGTAAGCTCCATCGTTCAGTACGCAGGTATCTACATATAAAACAAAAAACCCTCTCCACTCTTCAATCAGCCTACAGCCCACAGCCACGCCATCACCTCTTCATTCTCTTTAGATTTCCTGCTACTATAATGTATGAGATTGATAAAAAATCACTGATCAATGTACAGAGGCGAAAAAGATGTAAAAACAATGTGCGCAACTCCAATATTTAAACAAAACCTAACCCATCTTATCTAACATAATTACATATGAAGATGTACATTGGTGTGATATATATGTGTATAATTTTCAACAATTTACTATATTTTCAATATCAGTTTAGTGTTCGGTATGTTTTGTGCCAATATCAGCATTTCTTAACTATTCTGTCATAATCCCTACATTGAGCTCCCATAGCACAGAGAACCATACTGAAAACGAGAGATGCGTCAAAATGTATTGCACATATTATTCGTTTATAATCTCGTGTGGTTTTGTGTTTTGAATTTCTAAGATACCAGCACGTTTCTCTTGATTTATGGATTCCCAAATGGCGCAAACAATTGTCATACCTAGCCGCAAATTTCGATGTTTTTATAGCAAATGGGGAAGGCTGACAAGTAATCGAATGAACAATCTGCCGCATTGCAATCCAATTGAGCTTTTACAAGTTATGATTTCAAGATACGCTATCGATCATTAAATAAGACATTGAAACATATGTTAACAAAAAACTCATTAAAAGCACATTAGTTTCACTGGAACAGAATGAATATCAATTGTGTTCAAAACAAAATTTCGGAAAATGGACTTATAAGACGCATGCAGTTCACAGACTTTTTCAGTATTTTAGAAGCTGCTCAGACGAGCGACATTGTTTGAACGCAAAGAAATCCGAGTGACTGCTGATCAATAAAATTTCCGTTTTGTCTTATGTCGTATTAGTCAATATCAATTACAACATATATCATCCCGTTTATGATGTTCATTTCCATGTAAGTGCACTTACGTTTGTTCTCTAGTGAATAACCGTGTGATTGTAAATGTGATGGTCCTAGCTCTTGATTATGTCATCAACGTAATCGGAAACAAACTGCTGATACGGCCGCAATTCTACCGCATTTCTTGTAAAGAAAACAAAGCCCACGCATCAAACGCAAAACAACGTTGGCACATTTATCCAGGTAACGATGTCAGCACTGCTCTGAGCAGTTTATAGTTGGGGTTACAGGTGGCTGCTTTACCATTTACAAATTCATAGAAGACAAAGCAATGCTTTCCATGTTAAAATTGATTAAAAAATTGAGAACATCTCGTGACAATGTTATCATGTTTGTTAAAGGTCATTATTGTTTGAACAACTGAACAATTTCCTAGTTGTTAGTTCATTCCTTAACATGCAGAATAAACCTAATAAGAGTCTGTGAGTACATATATTTGTTCTTTACTTAAGACTGGCGTATTTACGTTCATTTCAGCGACACCAGATCGACATGGTGATGTCACATAGACAGGTCTATGCGTCAATTACTGCTTGCTATGCGCCGTAGAGGAAAAGTATGTCTCCCCACACAACAAGCATCAGCCTACGACTAATTTTCGCGGTCAGTTACGCGAACCGCTACACCATCTTGCTGCAATAACGTTCCATTAAGTGCCGTCAACGTCTGCAAGAAACGATTTATTTATGCCTTCTTTGTCAAAAGTATGATGTCAAGATAGACAAAGCGATATCTCTAACGGCAGAAAAATATGTCGTCATGAGATATTCGTCGAACATAAAGAAAGGTCCAAGCGAAGGTAACTTCAGAGTTTTTTTCTTGTTAACCTAATGTCTTCTGTGTGTTAATCATTATCGATATCCGCCCTCATGCCATCAGGAAGGCGCCTATTTTCTATGGCCTTGTTCAAAATTGCGAGTTTATAAATCACCTCCAGCTAACAAAAGCATTGGCAAGTGAATCATCCATCTTTGTAAGTAAGGGTGAATATACACCTTCGTTACGTGAAACGGCATTTAAAGCGCTGATGGACGCTGAGCGCATGACACGATCCATGGCTGCACAAGAACTTGCAAGCTTCTATATTTGATGTAGCGGCCTTGAGTAAAGCCATTGAACAATCTTATCAAATTTCACAATAGTGGCGATGTAATGTCCAATGTGATCCTATGGTGTTTGTTCGTATCCAACTAACGGCATATCAGAGTGATGAGGCCGGTGTCATGAAGAATATGTCTAGAAAACAATGAATTTTGCGCGGTGTTTTATCTTTGTGACCCATAATAATGCAAAGAGAGACCCAAGAATTTGCACTAAACAAGTAATTTCGGGATTGCCGTAGATTTCAGGGATCGTAGTTAAGTGGGGAAATACATGGCTGGTAAATATGTTTATAAAATAATATATTTTTTTAATTCAGCTGTAGAAAGTATATAAGCGGCCTACATAATATTTGTATTCCTGGATATTTTCGACGATTCCGATGACTGTGGGATATGGAGAATGCGCTTAATGCGTCATCCAGCAACTTGCCTTAAAGGATAAATTTATATACCGTACGCGTCAAGTTTTGTTGATGCTATGATTACCCCGAACTATACCAATCAAAGTCGAATGCTTCAGCGGCTGAAATATATGGCAGGTGCAAATGCACTCTTTGTCAGTATCAAACGACTGACATAGCCAGCACGGTTTTCCACGAATACACACGAATGTACCAACATAGAAAATACCCTTGCTCGTATAAATATTAATCTATGTATATTTATATATATAAATATATATATATATATATATATATATATATATTTTATATACCTATATATGTATATATATGCATAAATATATATATATATATATATATATATATATATTTTATATACATATATATGTATATATATGCATATATACATATATATATATATATATATATATATATATATATATATATATATACATAAATATGCATACATATACATATATATACATAAATATATATATACGTATATATGTATATATATATATATATATCCATATATATATTATATATATATTTATATATATATATATATATATATATATATATATATATATATATATATATATATACATATAACATTATATACATGAGCTATGAGCTATTCTAGATATCTCGACGCATCCCCATACTTCCGAAACAAACAACTCCATAATATATACGGACTACGCTAAAAGACACGAGATGACAAATGCAGCAGTGCTAACTTGGCTGGAAGATTAATGTTGGCCACAAGCAGCGTAACAGCATTAACTCTTGTCAGTGGAATATAGAGTGGGATTGGGCAAAGAGCAGTAAGCGAACTTTTAGCGGAGAGAAGATTATTCTTCCCTTAAAAGCGAGATTTTAGCCGACCCTTAATGGAAGTGATGTTTTTACGAACGTCATTGCACTGCTGGCGAAACACATTCAACGTGCTATGAGATTTAATGATTTGCTTCAAGCGGACAGGGATTATATGCATATCAATATATGCTTATCTGCAGCGTCTCATGTAGTAAGCAATCTGCAGCCTATATACTGCTCTGATTAATCTTTCAGCATTGTTAGTTCGCGATCTTATGAGCATAGAATATTATAATTGTAATAGGGACCGCATGAATATCGTTGGAAGTTACCCGCCAAAAACCATGCTAGGCTTTTCACCTACATATTGTCCTAACCATGTTGATGAGCTAGCGGATGAATACCATGTGCAACAGTCTACAATGTATAATTTTGCGTTTCACAATCAATTTGATTGTTATGATATTAGAAGAAGGTTACTGAGTAATAATTCTGAACAATCCAGAGCGGATTAGTCAATATCTTGGACGCAACGTGACATTGTGGCGAACAATATGGACAGAAAATGTTTGAAATAATAATATCGTCTGTTGAGCAACAGAGCGATACATACGATGTGCCTAGCCCTCTTGTACAGCTATTATGCAACACAGCGGCTTACCATTAGAATAGGTTATTACAGTCAAATATAATCGATGTACAGGTTGACTGCCATTGCCCTGCAATTTATGGACAATAAGACAATCAAAATGGTAGCAAAATCGAGAGCAGACAACTGAATATGAGCACTGGAGAGCATTCAACGAAGAAGATATGTAGGATATATATATATATATATATATATATAGAGATATATAGAGAGAGATAGAGAGATATAGAGATATATAGAGATATCTAGAGAGATATATAGATAGAGAGATCTAGAGAGAGAGATAGATCTATATCTCTAGAGAGAGATAGATATAGAGGAGAGAAAGAGAGATATAGATAGGCATATTTATATACAGATATATATAAATATATATTTTGAGTAAAGAATATACATATATATATACATATATATATGCAGAGAGAGATACATATATCTCTCTCTCTCTTATATATATATATATATATATACCTATATATATATACATATATATATGTATAAATATATATAAAATTTGTATATAGATTGATATATATAAAAATACATAAAATACATACAATATATATATGTATATGAATTTATATATATGTATATATTTATATATATATTTTTATTTATATACATATGTATATATTTACATACATATATAAATATATATATATATATTAAGAGAGAAAGATATATAGATATATTCATTCATATATATATATATATATATATATATATATATATATATATGTTTATATATATAGTTGTATACATATTTGTGTATATCTAAATAAATATTTTTAAACATAACTATACATAGATATATATTAATATATGCATATATATAAATATGAGTATATGAATATATATGTATGCTATGTATATATATATATACAAATATATATATATAAATATATATATTTATATATATATATATATATATGTATATATATATATCTATCTATATATATATATATATATATATATATATATATATGTGCGTGTGTGTGTAAATATATATATGCATATGTTTATTTGTTTATATATATAGTTGTATACATATCTGTGTATATCTAAATAAAATATTTTTAAACATAACTATATAAATATATTAATATATGTATATATATAAATATATAAATATGAGTCTAGGAATATATATGTATGTTATGTTTATATATACATAATATATATATATATATATATATATATATATATATATCTATATATCTATCTATCTATATATCTATCTATATATATATCTATCTATCTATCTATCTATCTATCTATATATATATATATATATATATATATATATATATATATATATATGTGTGTGTGTGTGTGTGTGTAAATATATATATGCATATATTTATTTATATATATATGCATATTAATATATATATATATATTTGTGATTATGTATGCATATATATACACGCATATATGTATGCATGAAAAGGAGTTTAATGAAAACGTAGGCTAACGGTCTCTCATTCCTGCTGTTTCCTGTGCTGCCATCGCTAATCTAGAGTTGAATAACACTGCCTGTCATACATGGAACTAGAAATGCATGTTAATACGCCCATAACTCATGATAACTTTTGTAATCACAGCAGCATAAATATACTGAGGCAAAATAATTATTTATCTGATTTCGTTGACTTGAGCACCATATCACAACCATAACACCTTGTATTACCTTCTCAAGATGCATGAATCTTAGTTGATGGAACATTATCACCTTACTGATATAGCTGTTTTATTTTACAAATACGCTTAAAGATGCAGCAACATAAATTGACACGACCGAAAGTATATCGATTTTACAGATACCATGGCCATTTATATTGAATACCAGCCCTTTTTTAAAGACCAAAATCGAAATTCCTCGTCACTGCATGTAGAACAGTTTCAGTGAAACATAGCATAAGTGAGATCTGAAGTTTCTATTTAAGAATACAACTGGAGTACTCTGAATTTAACAACACGCAATGTACGGTTTTGGATCTAGGGCAGTATATGATCCAAGCAACGTTGGCCACATGATCGGATGGGTATAAAGCGCTGACAGCTAAGATGTGTATTTATCCTTATTTTATGACTAGCCATTACTTTAAGCGTTGCAGCAGATCGGGGAGTGGTCGTTAGAGGGAGCAACAATTAACTTTCAGCGGTCGTCAAGACCGTTCTCATCAACGTGTATTGATTGTAAAAGCAGGTAATACAATATGTTTTTGTCGAAACTGTTCACACCCATTTTAGATCATGGTTTATAGATGAGATATGACGACCTTGGCGGTCAAGCAGACAATCCTAAGAACTATGCCGCATCAAAATGTCGACCTTGCTCTTGCCTCTAATGGTCAGTCAAAGTCTGTTATCGGCTAATGGACTTTGGCTGATTATTTTATATGAGGTTTGCAACGCCGATAAATTCATTTGCCGACGAGGTAACTGTGGGTGCTGCTCATTTACTTGATCCACAGCTTAACCTTCTGCTATGGCTAGATCGTGTAGCATATTCAAACCCACTCAAACTGCGCCATTTATGGAAATATTGTGAAATGCGCTAACCTTTGCGTCTTCGGTGAAGTCATCTCAGTTGTGGCTATTCAGATTCCTAGTTTTATCAACTTTATTATGTACTGGACGCACATAAATAAGGCGCCGTTTTGCGTTCTAACCATGCAATGAGTGCGGCCCCGCAATCATCGTCGTAGCACTTGACGTCAGTGGCAGTGCGTTATTGCGACGTATGGAGTGAAGTAACCATTCAGTGGCGTGTATATCGGTGGCGCGAAGAGAAGGGACCTACCATTCACGATGTAAAGCCCGCTACGCAACTAGCTAATTGGAGGTTTGACATGATTCTAAATCGAAGCACTCTCCTGTTTCTTATAGCTTATAGAATAGACACCTACCACTTGTAAAAGCAACTCCAAAAGGTGGTTTTCTCTGTTATTGGCAAACTAGCAATCTTTGCTGATGGTTTTTGGTATTGTATGATATCTTTATGCAGTGGGTGAGCATAACGGCCCAGAGTATAGTATGGCTGGTTCAAGTACATATCACAAATGTGGCATCATTACCACTATCGATTTCCGCAAGTGAAGCTAAATATGACATTTAATCGTCTATTTGGTCTGTTTGATTGACGGTATTACTCTTCATAGCGCCTCATGCAATGCAGCATTTGCACTGCTACTTACCGATAATGCATATCTGTCAAATAATACGTACAAATTAAGTTATGTATACTAGTGAGATAATGTGTAACAGTGAGATAATAAATACCGGTGAAATTATAAATACGAGTGAGTTATAAAATACCAGTGAGATATTGTATAACATTGAGATGATACGTGCTGATAAAGTCTTCTATGTAATCAAGCATCGACCCAAAACTCCATTTCTTCTTTGCTTAGTCACAGACTAAGGTTTCATCAGGTATAAAAGCCTTGATTTTAGTGTGCTACAGACTTGGAAAACAACAGAACAACAATAATAATCTAGTCTATTAAACGTTCCGTTTGTATTTATGAGATAGTTGCGAGCAGGTTTTAATTTCAAGCTACGTAGGGTCTCCTCTAGGCAAAGCATAAGATATATGGTCTAAAATAGGCAATCGTGCAGCTGCTGGAGAGAGGAAATGAAGTTGCTGAGGTCTACAAGGCACAATGGTTGAGAATAAAGATGAGTAAAGATAAGATAGATGATAAATTAGATAATTAAAACAGTGTCTGTAAGGGTTATTACTGTGGAAGGTTATTTTTATTGACTGCGAAACGTTTTATGCGCAAGCAGAGGAAAGCCTAACAACATTGGTTCATTATCTACCAGAGGTATTGGTACAAAGCACAATAATCCAGCCAATATTTAAGTCATTTAACCAAATTATGACACATTGTAACGGCAATAACATTCGGTTTAATGTTGCAGCCTAAATAGTGCTGCTGAAAATACACACTCACTGTGATGAGGCTGTAAAGATATTTCCGAACGCATATTTGTGCAGCCTGAATTTACCTTTGTTGTGATCAAAATAAAACTAAGTCTGCAAATCGTGATCAAGAGAGACAACGTACATATGCCAGGCAGCCTTATACATCGCAATGTTAATGGCTTACAGAAAGATTAAAGCCATTCGAATGTGCCAAATAAGAACTGCAGCCGAGTGTGTTATTGTAGCATAATAAACGGCAACCACATGGCTGAACTTAATTAGCAAGATATCCTATGAAATGCCCAGCCTGGCCGTATTACTTAGCAGGCAAAGTTGTAATGCCCAACCAGAGATTGGACTTGTTGGAGGGCATTTAAAGAGTTAATGGTTAGGCTGAACACACCGCTGAATTTGGCCCTGGGAAGCTTCGCTTGCATGGTTGATGAATCGATTTTTATGCCGTCGGCCTGATACAGTTTGACAGTAAAACTGTTTTTGAACGTTTTATGGGAACGCCGCCCTTCCTGCTGAAATTTTAAAGTTAAGTGTTAGTTGATGTTTGACCTATTAAACAAAAAAGTCTAATCTAATCTAATCTGTGGCTGATTCCGGAAATCGCAAATGTTTGAGAAGCAACTTATTGCAGAGCTGTGCTGAATATAGCACATCAGTCCAAGTAGAAATTGTTGTCAACTTGAAGACCAAGCAGATATCATATTTTGCTAAAACTGCTTCTTGGCCAAAAGGTTGGATGATGGAGATAACAACATCTACATTTTCATATTTAACAGACGCTTAGTCTATAAGGGTCATGAATACAGAACTTTCTAAGTTCTGTTTTGACATCATTCCTAGCGGGGACACCGCAGGTTGCTTACATTACGAGGTGGCATGCATAGGTTTGTTGGAAGCGAGCCTGGTTTTTTTCACACTTTCGAAGTCGATGAATGATCCAGCAGGCGTTGGGCCGAAAGGATTGGTAGAGGGATTCGGGACTTTATGAGGGCCTTCATTCCTAACAGAAATCGCTAAGTGTACTTGCCACCACTGTAAGGCTGGATTGAACTGTTAAGTGCAAAGGAAGCTGTCATCGTAGTGAGGCCATGCATTTTGTCCACGAGTTTTGGCAAATGTTTGAACCACTGACATGTGTTGAATCATGCCAGTGTAAATGGAATGGTCTGCCTCGGCTGCCACCACGATGTAAATGAGGATGGCAGAGAACCACTAAGTTTTTTCAGGGAGGGAGTAGAGTGACAGGTTCAACAGGTTTGACTTGCACACTTTGAGATCTCTGCATGACCAGATCGTGCATGTTTATATATATATGTACACTCCCAAATCCAAGCAGTGAGTCCAACCTTAACGTATTGGTGGGGTGTCAACCGACTGCATTAAGTGACAGTACAATAGGCACTGTTTTGACCTCAGTCATTGTCCCGGATCAGCATGATGAAAGGCGGAGACACTAGATAAGGAGCAATTACACCATCAGGCCTTTGTAGGTTAACACTCGGATGTTTTTCTAGTTAAGCTATATTAAAATAACGGCCCGTTCGTGCTCATTTTGGCTTATTTATATTTTCGACGTCAAGGGAAATCACCAATTTCATCAGCTAGCGCTGTCAGCATATTAGGCAGCATAGGCGTAGGTGAAGGTGTTATAATACGCATAAGCAAATAACTTGGCTTTGTCAGCGACCTATGTTGAATAATGAAAGCAGTGAAGAATAACCGGCGCCCTTTTTCTTGTCATCACTGGCCCATTTTATCAGTAACGCAAATTCTGGTGACTTCAACAATATTATTTTCATACAATGGTCTCCAATCAGTCTGTTTTTGCTAGCCGATTATTTAGCAACCTTGACTTGTCACAGCTTTCGTGGGAGCCCGTGTTTGCACCGACCCCATGACACGTAAGTCTGCTTTTGAAAAAAGGTGATGTTCCTCTGCAATGTCTTCGCAATATCAATTGGCTGCAGGGGATTATCTTACCTACAATGAGCACTCTATATCATAGTAACAGGGCACCTAGCACGATGCGACATGTTATACTCTGTTGCAGGTAAAGCATTGCTGTCCTTTAAGCCCACCATCGTCCGGTAGTTTATTATATCAAATGTGCGACGGTATAGACCCAACTTTTACCGAATGCAAGTGTAAGATTTATCGTTCAAGATATATATTAGCTTAAGATATATTAGCTTAAGATGATCTGCCATCTTTATCCATCATACCCAGCTATTCCGAGTCAGCCTTATAGATGGCTATATCTTGTATTTTGCATATGTAATAGCCACAGGCTAGCGCTAGGTTAATTAGCAACACATTTTCAATGATCTGGTTAGAGAGCTGTATCATAATTAACGTTGCTTTTGGAATAAGTTGGGGACTTTCATTTCACATGCTATTATTCTATGGCTACTTAGCTGCGCATGCGAATTGTGTCCCAACCGCCCTTCATTTCCTTTTGCCAAGAATCTGCTAAAACGTGCTCCCATTAAGGTGACAACCTTTATAATGAACGGCCTTGGCGTCACTCAAGGGGACAAACTGTCAATATGTTCACGCTTCTATAATGCTCTGTACCAGAGATTGGCGAAAAGCTTTGTTGAGATATTTCATTCTAGTCATATAGACACTGGAAAGGCATGTATCGGTTTTATAACATATTTCGATTGGCATTGCTAATAGTCATTAGCTTTTATTCAAGACCACCGTGCAAAAACCGATATTCCGAGCATCTAATGTACTTCAGCTGTGGCAACTGATCACATGAACATCGAAATCTAATGTTATTCTTAACATTAACCGTTTGCACATCAAATGCTTCAGGAGGCAAAAACTACAATAGCAGTTGTTAGACGCGGAAACTTGCAGAAACATATTGTCACCAGTAAGCCGTCATTGCCTCATGTACTGATATGCTTTTTAACATACAAGCAAATTGCATTCAATGATAGGCACTTTCAAGGGCAGAAAACGTTGGTGCAAAATATGATTTCAGGTTCTGAGATAAATGCCATACAGTTAATGCAACATGTGGTGATAGATACTCCTTTTAAGTAGCAACATAGAAAATGGGCAATGTTCACCGAGAGTATGTCAACGCAGCATGAGAACATGATTGATATAGCCCTGGCACCTATGAAGTGAAGAGTGTAACAATTCAAAATATTATTGCCACAAATATATCACTGCAAATGACGCAAGTCAAGTTTTATGCACATAGACATTTAAAGTTCTCACAAGAGCCATTCGCAATATGTGATGTCGTTCATACTCCAGAACGAAAGGTTGCGATATTCGTAGCCTCTTCACAAAGGCACTGTGTGATTTGTGTTTAGCTCAAAGTTTGATACTGAATCGGCAAAAATGTAAACTAGTAAACTAGCAAATTTGAATGAAATTTTGTAAAAACAAAATGATAACTTCCGCTTTCATTCAGCCATTGGGATTTCTAGGCAGTAGCTGCGAGTGAGTAGGATTTTCCTTCTATAACAAATCTTCATAAAGCTATAGTCGGAGTGACCAGATTTAAGAGTACAATCGTATTTACGAGTTCACCGATCGCCACAATTTCATTGGACAATCGCACGTTAAGCACTGGCCTCATTTATACTGCCTTCAGTTCAGCCTAGTCGGCGTATGACTTTATTACGGGTGTTTAATAAAATCGATTCTTTCTTTTTTCGGAAGGCTGCTCTGGCAGGAAGTAACTCAATTTAACAATATTTGAAATAGCTATGTGCTGGTTTCACTGATTTCATTAATGAAAGCAAAATGGGGTCTGGATCATACCAACATCTCAGTCAATAAGTTTGCGTTGGCGTAAGGATATGCGGGTATGTATAACGAAGCCAACATATTTAGCCGTGTCACTTTCAGTCAAAGTTTGAATGTATATGCTTTAAAGGCAAATACACATGCTTGTAAAGCTAAAAGTATGAACTGCTCGAATGTTTTATTACAAACGCCACTGGTGATGTTAAGGTTTCGGACCTGTATTATAGATGTACAGGAAAATGAGTTCAATTTTATTTGCCAATGTTGTTATTGCTTTCGTTTGCGTAGTTAAAGCCATCAATTTATCGCATTCATTGGCCGAGCATGGTATAATTCTGCCAAGCACGTCTGCCACCTGAAGCCTACAAAGCAAACAATAAATATAACGTTGTTAGGTTTAAATGTGTAAGCAGAAATAGCACCTGGTAAAGAGGTGATGGGCTTTTAGAGGCTGTATATTTGATATGTTAATTATAATTGTAACGTCCACCGAAGTGGGGGTCTGGGATAGTTTGCAATGTTTGATATAACACTTGAGTGTTGGCTTGATATTTAATGCTGATTGAAAAATATTAAATTCTACTCGCCTTCTCTAGTCACAGTGAGCTATTATTTACAGTATCCATTCTTGATCCGTTGCTTTGATCTGTTTTGTCGCTAGGATATTTTAGTTATCAACTAGAACATACATTTGATATGTAATGGTGTACTCCTTCGATGGGCATGTCAATAAACAGTGTACGATAGCTAGCACATAACAAGAGTTATCACATTTGTACAATCATAAGCGGTATTGTATCCCGTGGCAATACGTCAACTACTTGAAGTATCATAAATAAATATTGTGCTTAACCTTATCCGAAGCACATGTCGTTAACAAGTGGCGTTGTGCGATTATGTTGAAACTTCAGGTCTTCTGAATACCCTTAAGTTTGTTCTTAAGATATGTCCAAAAGGCATCAACAACCATTATGGGATCAAGAAGACAATCCTAGTCGAAAATGAGAATGCATGCGATATTTTACTTTGTGAAATATCGCAAATCAATTGCAATCAGAGCCAGAAACCACGCCAAAAATATTTGCGCAATCAAGGCGTTAACGACTTACGTGTCCATCCTGTTACACTTGGCACAGTGCTTGGACGACAATTACGATATATTGAGTAGCTAAAGAAGGTCAATAAAAGCATGGAACGTGGCCATATCAGTTACACCTGCAGCCAGACACCGGACTAAAGTACTGTTTGGCATTAGTTAGGTTCAGCATAATGCCAATCAGTTGCTTGTGGACTGACCTACTTGCTCCTTACCATAAGATGAATCATCATCGAATATACAATAATACATGAATATTTCAAGATTGACAACATTATCTTTATATGCATAATTTGTTAAAATAAATACTTTTGTACTGCACTTTTGGTACTCCTCCGTTATGTAGCTATCGCCATTATTAAAAAGACATCAATGCGCACAAGGAAAGAATAGGTTCTTTTATGAGATAAGCGCTCGCGCATTGAGCGCTTTCTTAGTGACTCGGTTCGCAACATAGGTAGAATGGATAAGTGCACTCATCGTCCAGATTGTAATACAAGCATAGAGTAATGCTTCAATGACAATGTTAAAGATCAAACTGATATCAGCACCGATATCAGCATTTAGAGTGATCCAGTTTGCTGTTGCTATCACATACTTCGACGCACAAGGATTGCATTTACTGGTAACCATTACAACAACATTACCACATAGAGACCCTGTGCAAGTGGACGTAATCTTCTGCATAGCACGAATGGCTCTTTATGCATTCATGCAATATCAAATAGCGACTGACATCGTGCCAATGCCTATCCCGGGCTTAATATCTTTATTTTCACTTCTGTTGGTATGTAAGTGCTTGTTGTACATCGCAAGAAGTTAATGTTTGCGTTTCTCCCATTTTGTTGGCTAATCTATCGAGCTTTGCGCACGGCTTGCAACCATAACATGTTTTAAAAACGATGAAGACGTAATTGCCATTCGCTCAACTCCTTCCTTCTATGGTGCTTCTTGACGTATTTAGCATAATCAGACAGCGACTTCACAGTCGATTTAAAAAAGATGACGTCGACGACTGCAAATTGCAGCATACTAATGAATGCAATAGTCACAATCACTGTTGTAATTGACTTAAATATATAGAGCGGGTACATGTATCAACTTTGATATTTAGTCAATGCTTAAAGTGAAGCTGGTACAACGTAATATTGCAGTGATAGTATCAATTTGTACCGTTTATACACAGCCTGATATCAAATAAATCCTACCATATCGCGTGGTAATGCAGTCATTAAAATCGATTAAGTAAAGTCTGACGTCATTTTAGCAACACATTATCGGTTGCTAAATAGAGCGCTTCGTGTGAGCCTATCCCGACAGTACAAATGGGTGAGATATGCTCAGCGGCACATTATTGTGATGACTGAGTACGGAAAGGTAACCATCAGCTGAGACATCTGGTGTCCGACTGTCCATCAAATGATTTTAACGAGTAATAACGTTTCGTGAATACTTTCAACAACTATAACATTACCCTAACAAAATGGGAGATTACGACAAAAACCCAAAGATGTGTAGACAGCAGATAAACCTATATTTTGTGATTATGTAAAGACAAATGCGATGCCTTATTTTGGAAATATTGGTGTTGGTTTTTGCCAACGCTTCAGAGACCAGTCGACATTATTGTCGAAATATTTTCTCTAATGAAGCGATATATCCGCTATTTTGCATAGAATCGTTTTCATATTTCTATTAAAGTCATTAAGCTTAACGAGAGCAATATCGTGGCGGAAAGCAAATTTTCTTTTGAAGCCTCGCGGGTACGCGCGCTATTAAAAGCAGTAATGTACTAGGATGAAGAGCAATATTTCATGATCCAATTATATCAGAAACCGTATTTCCGTTGCAAATGACTCAACTATACCTGTAATTGAGCCGGCGGGTGAACAATTACCAACTTGTCGCTCACAGCACAACTTGCATTCCATCTAACGATCTTGACTAGTTTATAGCTGCAATGACGTCTTACTCGGCTTTACAATATCCCACAATAATGGGTATCGTATTAATTACACAAAGCTCTTCCCCTTATGCCGCAAACATGAGTAGAGAATGGCACATGGGCACTAAATTATCCCCACCTTCAGGAAGAGCGAATGGTGGTGTTAAGGAGTGGCAATGGTGGTCGTGTTGTGCGTACTAGAGCCCAAAATAAGACACAATTAAATGTGTTCGGTCGTTTCTATGGATATATGTAATGTTATACCGTGTATCCGTGTATATATGTAATGTTATACCGTGTATCCATACCTGACTGACAGTCAGGATCAGTGTAGTTATATCATACACAACAAAGCCGAATTGCATAATTTACGATTTGTAAGGCATCCGTTATGTAATATATCTTCCTACAAAAGGACAACTTCACCACAACGCCAGCCATCAATTAGTAGCTTTTCAACAGCTCTACTCGGAATGCGTCAACTAATGCGTTTGATTGGTCGGCGTGTTAATAACAATTATATATAAACGTAGCCGGAAGCACAATCGGCGGAGTGCAGTTCGCCGCTACCAAACTGTGAATCTCATCAAGCATGCTGAGATCAGCTGAGCGCCATACTCGGTTTACTAATCGTATTTCACTTTCAATGCCAAGTAATTGCGTTGACCGAGTACGGAAAGGTAACCAAGAGCTGAGACATCTGGTGTCCGACAGTCAATCAAATGATAACGACGAGTAATATCGTGTTGTGAATACTTCCAACAACAATAGCATTACACCATAATATGGGAAATTACGACAAAAACCAAGCATATGTAGGTAACCGATTGTGCGAAGAACGAAGACGCTGCAAATGCGATGCCTTTCATAATATATAGCTGTAGTTGCTTGTCTAGACTTCAGGGATTTATTTTCTATTTGACTTGTTTTGTTGGACGTAAATATGTACTCGACACCAGCATCCAAGAACAATTCAATTCGAATTGCAATAACGAATCCTACGCCTGGATACTACATAGTCACGTGGTATATCTTTTAGGTTTAGTACCAGTAGCAATTGGATATCCAGACACATAACAACGGACCAGTAAACTTTGGAAAATAAAACAATCCGAGCGTTTGCCATCATATGAGTTTAACTGACAATGTCTGTAGAGCTCTCACTTCTTCGATAGTACATAGGTAACCAACGTTCATTCATTTCTGTGAAAACTACTTTCGATGCATCGCACTGTAAATCATAAATCGATTTAACTGGCCTTCCAACTCATGCGTCATTTATCATCAGAACGCTATCTTGTTACGTATGAATACATAAGAAAATAAAATTAACAGTTGATATCAGTTGTTACTGCCATTCACGGTTTAGTCGGTCACACATTACCTTGAGAGCAGTTCGATTCAAACCCTCAATACATTTGCAGCACACAGCCGCAGCATTCCGAAATTGTAAAAAGTATTTGATTTTTGCTCCCTCTTTATGACCCTTCTCAGCGTCAGGTGGCAGGATAAAGACAAAATGTAGTTTTCATAATCGATTGTTTCGATATAAAAGTCTATGTTACAGCTGCCATAACTGGCTAGTGTTCTTATGAAATAGACAATACATATGCTCCTTCGCTGTTGGCGTTCTATACCTATTCAGATGTCGTATGGTAAAGTGTGGTGTAGAGATGCACACGATACGCACTTGAGATAATGAAGGATGACTCAAACTCCAGGCGTATGACTTAGAAACAAATTATTAGTTGATTTGATAGTTAAATCAATGATGGACCGTTACGTGATGATTGGGTAGATGTGTCGTAGGCCAGGATAGAACTGATTTTAAAATGTAAAAGTGAGTTTCTCAACGTCTTAGGCACGCTGTCCCAATCCTCATTGGACATGCTTAAGCCGGGTTAGTGACTGCTTGGAAGTTGTTCGGGTTTTTGGGCACGTGGTTCCAGGATATGGAGTATACATGAGGAGATGGCAGGTAGATCTAGGAAAATGAGGTTTATAATTAGCATCATCTGTAGGGGTTACTCCATCAAACTGATGACTGATGGGTTCATTATAATCATGAGTAGGTGTGTTGTCAATTGGCGCTCAACGCAGATATGTGGCCCATCATTTCTATAATTATATACTACCTGTGCTGCAGCACAGTACATAGCACCGCATTACACGGGGTTCCAAATATCTAATTAGCATTGCTATTCTGGTGACCCCAGTAAACATTCTTCGATAAAAATTAGCTGCTCACATTCCACTTATGCTATATATCACTAAACGCGTTCAAGAAACAATGAAGAGCAATATTCAATGGTTTATATTGTAATATAAATGGCAATAGGATCTATTTAGGTGATTTACATTCGGTTGGGTCCATTCTTGACGCTGTATCTGATAGCGTGTTTGTACAATGATACTCCATATCAGTGATGCTATAATGTTTCATCGACCTAGATCCATACACCTATAGGAGGTAGAGTTATGGACCCTAATACTTCGTAGGTGGTTTAATAGCCTGATTACTCCTTGATAGAATGATTGCTCCTATACCATGATGATTACTTATATATGTTATGATCAATCTGCTATTTAACTGTAGTGCGCCGCCCGTATGGGGTTTATGTTGTAACGCTGCATGCAACATAATATGCTTGCAACGACGCGTATTTGTAAGTAGGCTACAAAATGCAGTAATATAACTATTCTCCTCAGAAGGTTTATGCTGTTGGGATAATTTATTTTGGAAGATTTATGTGCGTTGTAACGCCATTCTCGCTCCGTGTATGACACGCATTATTATTCTGCCCTTGGTGAGTAATTGTTTGCGTCAAACAGCTTTTCATTTTGATTCATATATATAAATATATATACATACATGTAATTTCATATGTGTGTGTGTGTGTAATTCATCCTACAAGTCGAAGACATCGAGTTGATAACTGCCGATAGAGAGGAGGGGATGAGCGGTTTCGTGATGGGGCCTGCTGGGATTAAGATTGGGCAGAAGACATATGATGTGGACATCCATGCGGCATCGATTGAACCAGTCATGTAGCTAGGATTCGAAATTCTCTTTAATTTGGGTAAGGCTGTGTTGAATATGGAAGACAGCAAGCTCTACTTCGACGGCCAAAACATATTTTTTAATGAAGGGAAGAAGGCAAGGAATCCATCAACGGCCCGAGTAGTCATGAGTTACAATAAGGTGATTCGTCCCAACACCATGGTGAGAATGACCTGCCTAGCGGACGTTATATTACCGGACTATGTAATAGAGCCACGCGGGAGCCACAACTTCATAATGCCAACAATTGTTCAAAGAGGCGGGACCGACCCAATTGTATGGGTTATTAACCCAGCTGAATGGTTCAATTAGGTTTTATGCATGTAGATCAGGGATCAAAGGGGACTGTGAGGTACCTGAACATCTACACAATATAGTTGAAGCCTCTAAATTACACCTTTTTGGTGGATTACAAGGATGAGTTTTCCCGCGACAATAATGACATTGGGAATACCAGGCCAATCAAGCAAATGGTGAAAAGAACTCCAGGTTATTTCACTGGTGACGAAGAGGTCCACATAAGGGAAATACTGGAGGCCGGAGTATTTCAAGAGTCTGCCTCAGAATGGGCCTCTGCACCTATTCTCATACGGCGGAGGGGTGGATCCGTGCACTGCTGCGCGGAGTACGTGGTACTGAATGATGTCACCAACAAGGATGATTTTCCCCTTCCACTCGTAGATGAGTGCCTGGACACCTTAGCAGGTAAAATCTGCTTCACCAGACTGTATGCCAATTCCGCGTATTGGCTTGTGAAAAAAGAGCCAAAAGAGAAAAACTGCATGTGCTACCACGTATGGCCTACTTGAACATGTTCAAGTAGGGTTTGGGTTGTGTAATGCACCCGCTACCTTTGCTGGGGTAATAGACCTAATATTACGGGGTTAAATTAGAAAACCGGTCTAGCGATCCTTGGTGATATCCTAGTTCTAGGGTCTTGTTGTGATCATCACATGCAGATCCTAACTACAACTCTTATCTACAACTGTACCGGGTGATAGGTAAGAATGATTAACACTGGATCAATTCATATCACTGAAAGATACACCGCCCTCACATTACCCAACAGGACGGTTGACTTCATACTTGACACAGATGCATCTAATGTGGCTATCAGAGCTGAGCTGTGCCTGTTGCAGAACGAGGAAGAGAAGGTTGTAGCTTATATATATGGGAGCTACGCCCTAACCAAAGAGCAACGCAGGCATCGTACCACGAGGTTGAATGTACTTGCTGCGGTGAGGTTCACACGGCAGTTTAGACGCTACCTGCAACCGTTCACCGTACGCACAGATCATGCAAGTTTGATTTGGCTATTGAAGTTTAAAGAGCAACTGGGGCAGCTGGCAAGGTGGATGGAGGAATTGTCACAGTACAACATGATCCACAAACACTGTGCTGGCAGGAAACATGGCAATGTGGATGCTTTATCTAGGATGCACCGAGAACAACAAGGTTGCCATGAATATGCGGCTGGATCCAAATTGTGTGTGATCTGCCCTGAAAAAAACAACTGTTAGCTGGCTTTTGTCCACGATTTGAATGAGGCAGTGCCTCTGACAACTCTGGCTTGCAGTGAGCTACAGGAGTACTGAGGAGACGGTAGATAGAGCTCAAGGCAATACAGACAGCAGAGAAGAGTGAGTGAGTGAATGAGTTTCGGGTTTAACGGCACACCAATACTTATGAGTTACATCGCGCCTAGAAATGTAAATGAATGTCTATCTCGTCCACGACCGTCCTCCATTGCTGTTACTCGACAGGGAACAGAGACAGTAATATCTTGTTACTTTGTAACTGATGCAGATCCTCTGTGCTTTCAGAATCCATCGTGCTGGGGATTTTCCACTGCACATATATGGGTGGCACAAGGAGCCCGGTTTTTGAGTCATCGAAGTCGTACTAGATGAATACAGAGCTGATGCATTTCAATGATGAAATTAACTATAAGCGGAAGCAAGATACACAGGAGAATCACCTAATGGTGTCCAGCAACATGCGAGCACTGGTTTTGGAGCATAAGGTAAGGTAAGTATAGGGTTTAACGGCACACCAACACTCATGTGTTATATGGTGCCATGAAAGGTTGATAGATAAGACTGACCTGATTAAGCAGCTGCCTACTAGGATAAAAGAAAATGGAGATGGACAGAATAAAAATGGAAATGATTATCTTAGGGCAAGTCACCACCAGCAGATTGACTGAACCAGGTCATTCCACCTCTCGTCTAGGCGAAATACGGAACAGAGTAGTGTGTTGCAAATAAGGCCCTCAAATGAACCGCTCCACTCAACCACTTGGATCCCACTGTCCACCGATACAAGTCGCAACCCACGGCAAACAGGTTGCCCCTGTTAGTCGTCTCTTACGACATGCAGAAGGTGCAGTGGACTTATTCTACACCCGGACCCTCGGGGAGAGTATAACTATGATATTCCATCAGCAGGCCACCAGGGGGTTGAAAGAAAGAAGGCTAATATTCAGGGGAAGTTTAACTGGTATGGGATGACAGCCGACACTACCTGGTTCGTAACCTCGCGCATCACGTGCAACCAGAGCAAGAAATAGGTGCGCCAGGGATATGGTGTTATGTAGGTAAGTATATGGCTGCACGGCACACAATTGCGAATAGATAAAATTTACCCGATTAAGCAAAATGCTTATATTATCCTAGGATAAGTCACCACCAGCCGACTGACTAAACCAGGCCATTCCAGCCTCTCGTATAGGTGAAATCCGGGCCAGAGTAGTGGGTTGAAAATATGACTCTCAAAGAACCGCTCCACTCAGCCACCTGGATCTCATTGTCCACCGAAATGAGTCACAACCGACGGCCAACAGGTTGCCCCCTATAAATCGCCTCTTACGACATGTAGGAGGATACAGTGGGCCTATTGTACCCCCCGAGGTTATGCAGGAATACCATGCTAGAGGCCCGATGGAGCGCGTACACTCCGCAGGGTAATGAGTACATCCTGATTATTGAAGACCAATTCACAAAGTGGATTGCGTGTATACCTCTGCCACCATAAACTGCAGAGGTAACCGCAAGAGAAGCAGTGGACCAATTATGTTCAAGGTTCTCTTTCCTATTTTAGCTCCTTACAGACCAGAGTCGAAGTTATTGACAGCAATGCGTGATACTCTCCACATCCATAAGACGCGTACTACATATTGGTTGTTTGCAAATCGACAAGTTGAGAGATACAATAGGACCCTTATGGACGCAGTGCGTTGTTTCATTGGTAGATCCCAAAATGATCGTATGAAATCGTGTCGGGACCGTAGTCTATCGCAACGGGTAAGAGTATGGCTGCGGAATAAAGGTGAGAACACGGAAAGACGATGTAGGTGCCGACGATAAGCTGTACTGCATATGGCATCATTCCAGGCAGGGTTGTGTTATGATAATGAGTGACTTCTGCCAGGAGTGGTACGATAGTACATGCGCTAATGTTGTCACAACTGACATACTCAGCATAGACAAGTTCCGTGGCAGACCCTGCAAACCAAAATGTTACATAGATTCCCCTCGGTGGGTGGAACGTTGGGAAAGTGTTAAACCAGTGGTATCCTCATGTGATATATGTGAGTGTAATGTTTGGTGTCTATAATATGTTTGCAGTGCGTAACCATGGCACAATCTGCACCAGAGACCATGATGGCAGGGGTCACCAGTCCTCCCTAGTGCTGGCTAGGGCCCTAGTTTATGGACTGATCATGATAAGGAGGCCACCGGTGCTCAAATTGTGGAGGCCTTCATTCACCAAGTGGGTATCGCCAAGGAAGGGAAAAACTCGAAGTGGTTATGGTTCGCTGCGTAGAGGGCTGATTCCTTACAGCTCTATAGCGGATCCTGGCTGAGTGAACCTCTGTGAAACGTGGGGAAGGGTAAGAAAACAGACTAGCATTAGGTTTCTGGCTATTCTTGCACTACCATATCATCAATAATGATTGTGAGATAATTGTTTAGGGTTCTACATATCACAAAATAATCCAACATATTTAATATGCCACCAGGATGTAATGGCAGCCGCATCCTACGCAATGTTGTCAGACAAACTCATTTCAACTTCCTATAAGGCAAGAATATAATAATAAATTGCCGGATCCAACCCATAATCTGCTGCTTGATCCTGGCCTTGAATGTGTCTGGCTGTATTTCGCAAATTGTGAAGCTGATATTACAATTCCAACTGTAACAAAGGTATGACCCTTTCCTACTGATTTGAAAACATTGTGTTTAATCAAAACGATGCACAAGTGTCACTCAAGTTCAAAAATAGAAAACGCTATTTTTCCGACATATTTCGGCAATGTAGTAAGGATTCGACGAAAACAATGGTGAACTATATACCATCCATCAAGTCATATTAAGACATGCATAACAGATAATGTATACTCGTTGCATACATTTTATGTATGATTACACGTCATAAAAGCGTTGCCGGAAGTTTGGAGTACTATCCAAGAAGTTATGTGATGTGTTCATCATTTTGTCCCCCCCCCCCCCCCAATGCTTACACAAAAGCTTACTAAGTTGACTACCTGTAGTGGACTGCCGGCTCATCAATATCAGGTGAAAGAGTATACATTCCCCGATGAGACTGCTGCATGTTCTGTCATTGACTTGGTAAAAAGGTTCAGTAAAAAACTAAGTGGTTCACCATCATGAATACTTATTAACAGTACAATTGTTCTGTGTTCACCCATGCTACAATTTAAGTGAAAGTAAGCCAATGATAAATATTTGTCAACAAAACATCGTATAAATTCTATTTTAATCTCCATCATACATTGACATGTATTAGGGACTGACTGAAGATAAATTGTTCGTGGAAAAGTTTCAATGGCAATTTTACATCATAACTGGCCATAAACTACCTGGGCGATGTGTGCCACTGCAGATGCATGCCTACTACTCGCACAGCTGGTACACAGTGTGATGCCATAGTTCGCTATGCCAAGACCACACAGAAAACCTTTTGTCAATGTGAAGCCCGCTAAAGACACAATAGGTGTATGTGCACTTCCGACTCCCATAACCAACGATGTCTGCAGCTATGCGTGTACTGAGACTGTTGACACGTTTAATCCGACATGTTCTACACAACCCTGCCACACTGCACTTGAGGCATCTGAAATTGACCATCCCGATAAGTGGGACTCAATACATTACATGAACTGGCTAATTATTCGGATTATGAGCCGATGGACAATGAATGTGATGATGTCACTATACACTCAGCTTTTTCACATACTCCTGCTCGGAAGGAACTTGCCGAAAACCTTGCGACTTAACAATCTCCCGTTGCAGACCCAAAATTTGTCTGATGAAAACAAGGTTCACTTTTGTAAGTTGTATATGCAT
>CM067348.1:4983806-4988384 GCA_034190875.2 Urechis unicinctus | reverse complement strand
TTAACTCAAAAACAGTTTTGATTCATATCCAACAGAATTAACCTTTAAGGCCTTATAATGAAAAAAAATGCAATCTTCAGATTAGGTGAATGGATATCCCAAATAAACCAGGAAATTCTGTGCATACATATACAAGGTATTCTGTTTGTTTAGTCATCCAATTTCTTATATTTTTTCAGCTCCTGGAAATGAATAGTGGGAAGACAAAGTGTCTGAAGATGATATCCCACTAAGTTTGTTAAGATTTGTCACAAATGGATAGAATCAATAAATATGAAAATATTCAGATCATCTGTCCACATCATGGATTTCGTCACTTCATCATCATCTTAGTATAAACCCTGGGGGGGGGGGCACTTGGCCTTATTCTGGATAGGGGTGTGCCGCGGGACCTCGAAAACCCGTACTCGTCGTACAAGGTCGTAAAACAACCCTGTTGTACAAGGTATTAAATGTATTGCAGATTGAAGCTGAAAAATATACCCTGAGGGAGTCTTTTACCCCGTTGCGCGGCACATATGAATCTATGAAAACAACAACACCAGTTTTAGATGAGATGAAAAAAGATGCATATCTGTTGAAACATTTCACTGAAGAAGGTGGGAGTTGTTGGTGTTCGTCATCACTAATTGTAAAGATAGTATCTGTACTATAGGTGATGATGAACACCAACCACATCCATCTTCTAAAATAGACGTACTCTTGTTAGACTTGTGCGACTTGATCAATTGCGGTGATATTTAGAGGTCTATCAGATGAGTAGTATAGAGACTGGGGGTACGAGCACAGCAATCTAATACAGCAACCCAGAAAACACACATATACAGGGTGACTCACATGAGCCAGCGAACCGCTCGCACCTCCCCCCACCATATGGTACCATATGAGCCCAGCCCTTCCAGCCCCTATGGTATAGGCCCACTAAAGAGGGCGACAGCAATGTCAACAATCTACAACAGGACCCTGAGGAATAAGCTCTTCTAAACGACTCACACGCTCCAAAAGGTCCTCATACTTCGATTCCAATTCCCTCACCTTCTCCTCTACACCAGGACTCTGAGGAATAAGCTCTTCTAAACGACTCACGCGCTCCAAAAGGTCCTCATACTTTGATTCCAAATCCCTCACCTCAATCTCAAGGTCCACCTTCTCCTCCCATATATGTTCCACGTCTGCCTGCAGCTTGGCCACCCCCATATGTTCATCGGTGCTCATTCTATACCTCAGCCCTCATATGTTCAACATATCGACACGTGCCCATAGGCCAGAGTGTCTACACCACCTGGAGCTATCCACCGCTTTGAGTCAAATGGGGAGAGAGACACCTTGTTAAAGTGGAGCCCATATATTTTATGGCAGTCACTCCTGAGCATGTTCATTCCATGGCGAAACTGTTTTGGGGCGAACAGTGACTCCACGTACTGAGCGTGTCGTAGATGCTTCTTCACCACCACCTTCTTCACACCTTTTGCTTTTTTGATCTCATCCCGACTCGACATCAAGATCGAGTACATCTTAGGGCGCAGACCAACATACTCCTTGATGGGCACGCCGGCACACTAATCCTTCATCTTCCCCAGAACCTTCTTATTCACACTGCTGTAGAGACTACGGGAGGGATGAAAGTTGCTGGTGTCAAAGAGATGGGCATCTTCCTTCATGTCAGCATACACGTCAGGCGTGCGTATCTCCATAAGCAGCGAATCCGTATCTGTGTACAACAAGCCAAGGTTCTTGCCGTATCTGGGCTTCATGGTATTATAATAGAAGTCGTACATCAGGTGTTTGGAGAGGTCGAGTATACACATGCCCACATACACCGGGCGGTTCAGTACCAGGTGAGTCTTGTGCATGTGCAGAGCAGCCAGGTCATTATCAAACACCTGATGACGCGCGTAGGCGGGACTTGCAATAAGCCTACGTATTCTTTCTTCTTCCTTAGATCGCACAATCTTGACATTGACCCGCTTGCGAAGGTTCTCCATAGTCTTGCCGAAGACGGAGTTGTTCATTAGTTTGTAGAGGTCCTTCTCAAAGTCGCTGGTGGCCACCTTACGCAGATCCGTATTCATCCGAATATAAGGCTCCATCCAGGGGCTCTGGTTAAAGACAAGTGCACGATGAATCTTGGTCAGCCTCATCCCCAAAGACAGATACAGCGGTAATCAACTATCGGCACAACAGGTTATTAAAACAGCACATTCTTTAGCATGAATTCAGGAATTAGATTACAAGACAGCTAGTGTGGGAACGATGACATATGAAGTTTCAGAATTCGTTTAACAAATTAAAGTCAAGACGTGCGTGTATACCGGTCCTCACCTCCTGTCCTCTCACATGGTAAAATCACAGGCGTTCCTACGTTACGTCATGGCGACCCTGTTAGTTTGTTATTGATGGTGGCAATCCAACATGTTTCTCTGACATGGGGACGCCCAGCCATATAGATGGGCGCTAATCAGACTGACTGATCAAACTGAGTCTATCGTCGCAGCAGTGGTAAAAAACCGCGAATGATATAAATGAATTGAAATGAAATACATAGGATTTGCTTCACCTCGAACAACCACGTGATGTCGCGATGTTGATGAATGAGATAAGAAGTGAAGTTTGCACAGCTCCTTAAAGTGCTATGGCGCACTTGGAATCAATCTTCTTCTCTGGCCGGGTTGCGGATCCCGCATCGCCAGGGCATAGGTCTAAACAACATTTTCATTTTCCGTGGATTAAATGCATTGCTCAATTTCAGTTGCTTTGGGCTGTCCTGGTGTGATTAATGAAACTGTTAGTAAAATATAATTATGGAGATAAATATAGAGCAATGATAAATGATAGCAATTACTTTCTGTGCTTAAGACAGTGATGAATTGATAGGAAGTATCGGAAATATGCCCAGTAGCCATTGATACTTTGATGAGAAGTATCAGTAATGATGATAGTAGCCAGCCGTGAATGGAATCGACAATCAAAAGTAGCAACTGATGAATTGGATCTCAAGTAACAAGCCCGTATCATCCACATTGTTAACCAGAGCCAGGATCACACAATTTGGATCTCCAAAGGCTTAGACAGATCCTCGTCAACGACCCGTGATCCAAGGACATGTAGACTTATAAATAACGAATTGATTAGAAAGGCGGAGCTTTGTCTGCGCATAAGCTGCGATATTATTTTTCATGCTGAGCCATTTAACAAAAGGTTACAAAGCAACCAAACTATCAAATAAGTTGCTGCCTCGGTTTGATTACTTTAAATAAAACGATTAATCTGAGAAGCAGTTTATTTGCTTTAAACTAGACGCAATACAGCGCTCTTTCTCATGATTGGAAGTAGGGTATTGATCACATTGCTTTATCACACGAAGCATCCCAGCCAATTGAAATCAATTGGATACATCAGTGATGATAATGAGATAGATCAATGTTAGAATAAAGCAGGCTGTGAATTTTATGTCCACATCTAATGGCTTGTATGCCCTCAGAACATGCGGAATATCCGATGAATTTATAAACGGACATGATTGCATTTGATGATATTTTGGAAGTGCGTTGGTTTTCAATCATCATTTGAAAGTTGATGTAATATTGAAATACATGGTTTAAAAAGGCAGGAATGTTGTGCTGTTCTACGTTTTCAGCAGTAGCTACTTTGCGGTTGAATAATAACGTGACTTGGATTGTATCCTGGAAACGAATTGGCAACAATATGCTAGCATCAGTCAACGAAAAGCGTTTGATTAAACAGATTGACACACATTACAGCCTGTAAAACTGATTCTCTGCAATGCGAGGCCCAGTACAGATAGCTATGACCTATATCTGTAGCCACAAAAACCACAGCAACAACAACGACTGAGGCAGATGCAATTATCAAATAATTCGAGGCTAACTTTCATTAACCGCAACCAAAATATCGGAATTAAAGTGCAGTAAACAATCAAAATGACTTCGAAACATGCACGCTAGAAGATCAAAATAACCGTTTATATCCAGCTGCCTGTAGCCTCACATAACCGAGAGAAAAAACCTTTGCTTCCAATGATACCACTAGCGTCGATATTGAATTCACAACAAGGAAACACATCTTGTGGTATGCGTCACAATGCTTTGGACCAGCCACCCGCCAGCACCTTTCTACAGCTCTCATTCCCAAAGTGTGCGGGCAAGAGATAAAATGAATTAGGGGAGAATAAAATTGCTTAACATTTGTATCCCCTTCAAAATCACAAGTGTTTGGCTGAGCGGACACATAGCTTCTCACTTAATATTTATTCCAACAGTTTGTCTTGGTGCAAACCACTCGCAGAAGCTATTGAAAACACCACAGTTGCATCCATTATGTAGTGAACCCCTACTCCATCATTGGCAGCGGACATTCAACACATGTTACTGACACGTTCATGACTGGCTATATACCGAGGCATTCGCAAATGAGCAGTGGGAGGTTGACTGGTCGCATAATATTGGACTCTGGGGCACTTAAGACCCTCGAGCGATCAATATATGCATTCTGCTACAGATATATATGCCAGTTTCCCCCCCACCTAATAACCAGTCTCGTACACTTGTCACGTTCCAT
>CM067348.1:4978806-4981306 GCA_034190875.2 Urechis unicinctus | reverse complement strand
CAGTACTTGTGCAGGCATATTTCTTATTTGGTTCTATCATGTTCAGTTCACATATTTGTAGCGCGATCCTATGAGGAAGGCCATTTCCCTCAACTTCATAAGTGAAGCATTCACTAAACAACGAGGTATTACCTATATATTTTCTTCCACAGCAGCATTTCTTTTTTGCTGTACAATTCATTTAGCATTGTAACCGGCCAGATTGAAACATAAAGTATATCCAGCAATAAAAGACAAGAAATCAAGTTCACACGTTGTGTAATATCAGCATCAGAAAATACCAATACTCTAGGTGGGCCATATGTAAGGATTGAGCGATATCGTTCAAAGCACTGAAACACTTGCTCCAGAATGTTTCTGTATCAAAACATGTGGTAGGTAAGTGCCTGTTGTTGATATAATCGGGATATTATTAATACATGTGGCCAATTAATCGAGGCTCGCGTTCTACGTGGCAACTATTGCATGTATAGAGAGCGATAAGAAAAGAGTTTGACTCGGCTCTACGGTTATTTCGGTTGAAGCTGCCTGACACATGCTGGGGGCATCTATATATATAACGTTTGTACCGTATTTTATGCGTTGAGATCATCTGCCATAGCTAGCCGTAATAAATATTCAGCAGTTGTAGGCATTTAGAGTAACACGTTCTCAGCATCATGTCATTAACTTTTTAACGATGCAAATAAAAAAGAATTAAGCTTACATTCAGCACATCTTAACACTCGTCGTATAAAACAAATAGGCAATGAAGTCCCCACTCCCCGCTCCAACAAGCCCTTCTAGTGGGCAAGGCGAACTCAAAGTCAGGTCATTGACGAGTTGCTTTTGATAATGATGCTGATATACTGGTAATGTGAAATACTGATATCCAATATAAATCTTTCGACGGAATAAAACAAATAGGCAATGAAGTCCCCGCTCCAACAAGCCCTTCCAGTGGACAAGGCGAACTCAAAGTCAGGTCATTGACGAGTTGCTTTCGATAATGATGCTGATATACTGGTAACGTGAAATACTGATATCCATTATAAATGCTTTCGACGGGATTTGTTAATTCTTGTATGGTAACGATAAACAATGACCCATGATCTCATCATCAGTACATATTATACACTTATAGATTATGTACAGTACATAATATGGAAAGTATATTGTGTTTGCTTTAGAGAGCTCTGTATGTCCTTTTTGTTGACACGATTAGAGTTGCAGACCCTGCAGTTATAACTTTATATCACCTTACGTATTTGTGATTGGGCAAATTATAACTGCTTTTATCGTCTATCGACGCAGCCTGCTTACCTGCCGTTTGATTGAGCTTTCACTACATATATTTGTAGTTTATAAGTACACTGAAGAGATTGTTTAAACGAATATGAGTTGATGAAATTAAAGTGCCCGCGGTCCGTTACATCAAGAGGTAGGAGCGGTATAATTGACTTCTATCAGCTTGCTACTGATTGTACAATAACTGAGGCTTCACCAAATTGCCTTGGAAGGTCCGCGCTTTACATGCATTCCCAGGATAGTGCACTTCCGCTTGCATTACTCTGCTCTTCCATCATTTCATAATCAATCGCAACCTATATGCTGCAGGCTTAATGTTCGCCCTGCAATAGACGAAGGCAACACAGCAAAAACATTCCACAGGGATAATGATGTACATTATACCAAAGAGGTATATTACAACTGACCGTTCGCAACATTAGAAATATTAATCTCTTTTATCATTTCGAGTAGATAAATTGGATAGCAATGCCTAAGTCGGTCAATGTTTTATCAAAAGACGACTACTTTGGCATTTCCTTGGACATTAGCTGCGGAAGCTGCCGAATAATTTGTAGCTGTCACTCTTCAATTCTTTAAGACGAACTATTAGTTGCACTTTTCTGTTAAAGGCGATGGTCGCTTTCGATTTGAATGTGTCGGGTTCTGTATTAAACATTCAGATTCAAGACTTCGTCGCGTTCGTGTTTCAGTGGTGACCCACCGACTTCTAAAATGTCTAGAGCAAAAGCCGTTGCCCTTAAATTGTCCACGTGTACGCTGAACAACCCTGCAACGGGGTTTGGAAGAGCAGAAGCCAAATTCCGCATAGCAGGCATCACGTCTGATGTCACTATGGCCGACTTCACCTTTTTTTTCTAAGCCAGCTGAAATCTTTAAGCGTCTCAAACCATGGCTGGCCACACAGCCGGCTGAAATTATCTACCAAATCCTAACAAAACACATAATTGGATGCTGTTGATTATCGCTATGTGAACAAGCACAAATAATAATATAATCAGTAGGACAGCCACTCCACGGATACTACACAGCCCGGGATGCCTGGGACGTAATTCAGGCGCTTGCAGCGCTCCCTGCAAACGAACACGAGCCGCCCACAAAAGTATACTTGAGAGGGAGATTTTCTTTCAACAGGAACCTGACGAAATCAGGCGAGCCTTACGTATGCCGACACTCAAACCATCTAATCACTTGTGGGTCGGGGTGGGAGAGG
>CM067348.1:4953806-4973806 GCA_034190875.2 Urechis unicinctus | reverse complement strand
GTATAGCTACTCATGCGTTCTTAGTGTGCAACCCAACAAATAGTAAGACAAAAAGACATATATAGCGGCAGAAGAATATATCATATTTGCACGAGGAAATTATTCTTGTTTTACTACCAATAATGCACCAGACCCGAATCGCTCGATGCATGACGTGTTCGTCGAACATGAAGTAAGGTGCATAAATTAGATGACAAACTAATATCCTCCTTGCGTCGATCAGTCCATCGCTGGTCCTCTTGGAGATGATGTTATTCCTCAGTCATTTTAACTTATTAAGTTAAAATAAGTATCCAGCTTTGTTATATGCCACGGTATTCAAAGCGCCAATAGACACTGACCGCATAATTCAATAAAGGCTCAAGTACACCATATTTTATAAGGCTATTTCAACAATACGTCATCTGTTGCAAAATAAGCCAACTCTTGAGTTCTTGTATGATTGAAACAGCGGGTTAAACTATCAATTGACCTAACTTTATTACAAAAAAGTGGAGTGCTGTTGCCTGGGTCGGCTTTGGACGTCCAGCTGAGGAATATGATGGCCGCAAGTCAAAATGGGCAATTTGGTTACACCGTCATTCGTAGGTACATTACGACAGGGAGAGTTAGATATCTCAAATATTGGTGGCGTCTTGTTTGAGATATGTGATAATATAATCACCATGCCAAATCTTCTGAATAGACATTACCTGTGTAAAACACAAATCCCATGTTCGTTGTAGATGAAATAGGAGTTTGATCTAAATGCTCATCTGCATATGAAACATATTACCTTATATATAGCTTTCAGATGGTGTCACTGTACAGTAATGAAACTAATTGACTTTAATTGAAAACAGCAACAAGCTAGTTTTGCTTAGGCATATCACACGATTCTAAACAACGAATCAAGCAATCGTCATCACAAGCGATTGAATAATTATTCAATATGAAACTCCCTCGTTGTATTCCACGCAGGGTTTGTATTAACGTTGCATTCATTTCGCCTTCGATGAGCACATTATCTAATGCATAGACCCTTTGGCTAATCTTAATCATCCGATATGAGCGTTGTCTGCATCAAGTTGTTTGCATTGTGGTAAAATAGACTACTGCAGTTTGCTACAGGGTATACAATATCTGAGCCATGGAAGGTCGGTGCTTTTTGCGCATTCCCAGGGGAACGAACTGGCACTTCCATTACTCTGCTCTCCTCCATCATTTCATTTGTGATTGCAAATTAGATGCTGTCAAAATTAATTTCGCCGCAGAAACATACCTAAGGGATTATTTTGCTGAACGCAGTTGCGAAATAATTCTACCAGTCGATCGTACCAATATTAACCTCTTATACAATTTAGTCTTGAAGTCTTCTTAGCCTATTCATGGAATACTTCTTTTATGGCTTCATCTAACTTATGCAGCGAGATTCTTTGAGTCTACGGAAGATTCAACGCATGTTCGCAACAAAATAAATGTGCGCATAATATTTAATCAGTATCGCATTTGTGAAGCAATTTCCGCTGTATGACACATGTGGTAGTCAATTTCAACACGAGTGATTTTCTGATGCTCGAGTGCATTGGCGATCCAAATTGATCCGTTTTGGTTTAATCTTACCCCTCTGGATTGGCTAGAACGATGAAAATGATGTTCAGACATCCATTGTGAACGAGTAATACACTTGCCTTGGTCGTATGTGTTTATGACTCACGTGAATGCAATATAATATGGCATTTCTGGCAATGGACAAACGTGTTACTACTGTGTCTGTTGTTAAATGGTTCGTAATGAGTTGTGCGCGAACGATAGTTTGTGAGATCTCTCAAACGAGTGAACTAGAGTCGGATAATCGATGACTATGGCGGGTAATCAAACATACTTCTCAATTTGAATAGAGATTTATCTCATGTCATCGTGACACCAGGCCTGTTCCTCGCCAAATAAAGAATTCACCAGCTGCCCTCCCCTTGTCACTTCAATTTCCATCGTGATATGACTGGTTGAACTCCGTGCTTGACCACAAGATTTCTGAATTGATTTACAAAGTGGGGGCGTATGGTATTATTCGTTTGTATAAATTTAACTCTAGTTGTCTTTAAACCCTCATGATAATCAGTATAACTTTATTTTGAAATCGCAAGTGAGGAATGTCGATCGTTGTGTTTACGGTTAGTATGTTTCTGTTGTACTCGAATGCTAGTATTCACTTATTCGCTTTCTCAATTATTTTCTTGTAATTCCTCATTTTCAGACAGGCATGTTTATTCACCCTAGAAAGCGTTTTTCGCTCCCGTTGACTGATGTGCTACACCTTGGAAGTTAATTGAGCTAAAGTGTCTAAACTAACGTTCCCCTTACGTGTTCTGATTTTAAATGCAGATTATGATATCTAACCTATTTAATGAATTTAGCAGACAAAAAAGTGGAAGCGCCAGGCTAAGCAACTCGTGGGTTTCTTATTTTAATCCATATCTCTAGGCTGATACTATCCGTGTCAAATCTCGCATTACAATCCGTTAGATGCATGATGAATGAAGTGCAGCATTAAGCCATTAAAGCGCGATAGTGTTTATCGAACATCAAGGTGAAATTGTAGAAATGTACAAGTGTCCCCCATATAAAGTTGCATAGTATCACTTGCAACATGACGGTCGACGGTGAGGCTGGTGTGTTATGTTAATATATATTACTACTTGGAAGGATAATTTTCTCCGATAAAGGATTTCGTTAGCTATATTGAGGATAGCTTCAATGACCACCGATGGTGAGTGTTGAGCTAGCGCGGGCATGGATTAATTGCTAAGCGAATATGGCGCTAGGCTCTCGGTTTTACTTGACAAAGGATGATTATGATCAAATGAGAGCCACCACCATGCCACTAGGTTGATTTTTACAAACAAAGGACAGAGGTATTAAGGCTAAGCCAATATCGCATAGAATTGCGCAAAAAGAGGCAGTAATTGTGTGTGGTTAACGTTGAGCGAACGCAACTGGTCAACAAATACTCGAACGGAAGAATGCCGGTGTAAACTTTTACAGCAGGATACAATCAAATTGTTAAACGTGATGTTCAATCTAGACACGATTGCTTCGAGAAAAGCATCAACACAAACATTTGCTATCTCTATGTATGTATTGTAGCAAGTTTTATAAATACATCTGGCTCGGGATAGTTATTGTTGTTGCTTGTTGCGGAGAACAATATTACTATTCACATCAGAAAAAAGTTTGGGCGAAATAATTTTCGGTTTCTGAGATGTAAAATGATGGGGCGATAACATATAAACCTATCGTCACCACGCGATCCGTATGTTGTTTTAACCCACAATACCAATTTAACCACAAATACAAGCCCATTAAATCGGAATGTACCGCAGGCCGTAGTAATCGACACTGGTTCATTTCGTTCTTACCGCTCCATCGCTGCTTTGTTACCGCTTAACGTTAGTCGTAATACTGCGATTCACATCCAAGCCAAAATTAAAGGACTAACCTTCCGACTAAGCTTATTAATACATCACATATAATGTTCGAAAAAAACATATCTTAATTTTGGCTGAAATACAAGTTGTGGTATTTACGCGGCAATTTACAAATAAAATTTGAAAATTAATGTTTGTTCTTTATGCTTGAAGGCATAAGGGAAACAGAGCTAAGTGCTCATTAATGCCATAAACAAGATGCATGGCACCATATACTCAGTCTAACGACCAGGTTACGTCGCATCACGTAAGTACAACCAATGCAAATATGTTTTTCAGATAACGCTGCCACCCGAATTTTCCCTTTATCCGTCCAACGTTTTGCAATGAACAACGCATGTAGGGTCAGCCATTGCATTCATAATTGCCATCGCGTTTTGGTTAACTGGGGGCAGAAAGGACGACCGCTAGTTGAAATGATCTATTTGACCATCACTCCTTCTGACTATTGTTGGCTTGAGGTACGTGACTACAAAGAGAGTAAGATATTGATCTAAAATATTAGTTCGGTTAGAACAAAATCACCATGCAGCAACTTCTGCATCGGCATCATTGGGTGTAACGCGATTAATGATCAAACATATTGTCGTGCATTCAGCTTGGTGTCATTGTATAATAATGCAACTAAAAGACGATAACTGAAACGAGCAGCACTTGATTTTGGCTCAGACAAATGACATGATGCCAACCAGCAAAACAGGCCATCATCATCATACACAATTGCATAATAGTTGAATAGAAAAAATGGTCACTCAATGTATTTTATTTATGAATTACATTAGCAATTTATTTATTTCTACTTTTAGGAACACACTATGCAATGCATAAACACATTTTTGCTTAACTTTATTTATCGATATTAGCAGCGGCTGTAAGGTTTCTAGCATACAACCTCTAGCATATAGACGAAATTGGAAACTGAGCCATCCTTTTACTTAACATAGCTTATCTCGCCTCAAGTATAGGATACGGAACATTATTTGCGGTTATTCATAAGCAAGATGGCTTCCTAAATAGCGAAAAAAATAACCCTTATCATAACACTAGCCTCAAGTTTGAAATGTCATAATATAGTCGTTTCCAGTCGAAATGCTCTGCATTGGTTATAATGAGAACAATATTGCCACAATACACATGCAAGGTGTTAGATAATCGCACGATATAGCATCATTCAGCGAAGAGCAGATACGAAATGAATGACGTGGGTGCTTCATCATGATTGCACTTTGAGGTTCCAAGTAGACAAATTGCGGCTGCAGAATGATCGACTGATAATATGTAGAATCTGTTCGTTGTTGTAGTGTTGTTACGTCCGACAAAATGCTATCCACAGCTCCATTTAGATGCCACTTCTACATTGCACGGCAACTACAGAGGTCATTTGGTGGCTTCCATATTGCGTTGGCACGGAGACGTTCTAATTAACATAAACATCGGGTTTGTAGCTACTCGCTCGTTCGCGATGTGAAACCTACCAAAAGTTAAGCTTTACCAGTGTGTTGAAATCTTATAGGTCTTGCAATACCCAGACAGCTGTACATTCAAATAACACCTATTCAAGTAATCATTGCCCTTTCCTTGTCATCTCTTCATTTGCCTAGATTAACGGGCACATATATATTGGCAGAGGGCAATGCTCCAATAATATACATTGAAACTAACTGCACTCTGCTTAATACGCACCTAACATTTACTGGCCATTATCCGTTCATTGTATACAGAACAACGCTTCCACATAAAATATTGACCAGGCAAATAGTCAACGAATGTTAAAGGAATAGACGGATGAAAGTCACGGTACTCTGTCGAGTAAAAGCAACCCAACTTAGCCGTCTTGTTCCCTTTCATGCAATGTTCCGTATATGTAACAAATCGTCAAAATGAATTTGGTAATCAGCCTACAAAGTATATAAGCCCATGATTATTTATTGCGTTCAGCTACGACTAGGGCACGGCATTATCGTGTCGATAAACGATTGCATAATGCACGGTAAAGTTGTATGATCCGCTTTACTAAGTAAGAGTAAAAATATAGCTTCATTGTGTGGCACGGTATTCATAGCGTCGATTGACGATGATCACATGATACGATATAGCCCAAAGTTCGCCGGGTTGTATAGGGTTACAACGATAAATCAGCTGATGCAAATACTCCAACTCAGCGCAATGTCTTGTGAGAATGAACCAGCGGGTTTGTGTAAAACTATTATACAATTTTACTCGATTTTTTAATAATGGCGGTAGTCACACTATAAACACGTGGCTTTCACCAGTCTGACGTTTGGAAAATTATTATACTTTTGGGTCACTGCGTTTACCTACTTAGGCACAATCCTTATTTTACTGAGAGTTTCATTTCAGAGACACCAGATCGACATGGTGATATCACATAAACAGGTGCTTCATTTACTGCTATGAGCGGTAGAAGAAGAGCGAGCATCATCCTATGATTAATTTTTACGGTCAGCTACATACAGGGATGCACAATCTTGCTTATATGTTAATCCAGTAAGCGTCATTAACGGCTGGAAGTAATGATTATTTATGCCCTCTTACTAGAAAGTACGAGGTCAAGAAAGACACCGGTATAGCGGCGGAAAAATATGTCCCCTAATTACGAGAAAATGGTCCCTGTTCTATTTATTATTATGCACCAGACAATAAATCTCTTTATGTGATATTCGTCGAACATAAAGAATGCGCAAACAAAGGTAGCTTCGTGTTTGTGTCTAATTTGCCTTGACAATGGGTAAATCATTAGTAATATCCGCCCATCTGTCTTCTGGAAGGCGCCAATATTCTATGGCCTTGTTCGCAGCTGCGGGTATATAAATCACCCACAGCTAACAAAAGCTTTGCCAGGTCAATGATCCATATTAGTAACGAAAGGTGAAAGGGAATTCAATGCGACCATGGACAGTGGGCGCTGAATAATGGATCGCGGTACAGAAGTATATGAAAAACTTGCGTGACATTTGAGCTCCTGAATATTGTCCACATGTTCTGATGACTGCGAGATTAAGAGAATTCGCTTAATGCATCATTCGGAAAATTGCCATCTGTATACTTTGCTCACACCGAAGTATAAGCTAACAAAGTCGAATGCTTCATCGGCGGAAACATATGGCGGAGGCAAATCTATTTAAGTCAGTATTAAACAACACTCGATTAAGACGCCATTCGCTGAGGAACCAAAGCAGCATGTATTTGCAAGGTTCCTTTTAAATAAACAAGGCCCGATTAGACCTGTTCTACGCCATCACCACTCTCAACATTAATGAGTACATGATTCCAGACTTTTAAAAGAGTCCTGTCCATCGAATGTTAATCCATGTTTGTTAACTGACATGGGCTCATCTGTTCAATCTGGAATGGTAATTCGGGAGCTGATCAATAATGTTTGAGATGAAATATAGATTCGTAGAGGCTGGTCGTTCGTGAACTCAATAATAAGATGGTATTCCCTTATGATAGGAACCACATGTGCAGCATCTCAGGCGATGTCCTTAGTTACATATTTGTGATTATGGTTGGTGTAAATCCTTTGAAGACGTGAATGCAGTGTTATCCGGTGTTAGCAATCTTACTGAATATGGCCGCTTTTTCAGCAAACTTAGCAATTGATTTTCTAGGCATGAATAATGGGGATGGGGATTTCGATCTCTCTAATCAAATGCTAGCATCTGCAACTGCTTTTTAATTTCACCAAGTCTGAGTTAGATATCGACATCAAATGTGTGCCCTTTTAAGAATACGCCCTAAAGATGCTGTCTCCAACACAAGTCATTCAATCTGGTCATGGATTGTGGATTGGTTTTTCTCAACTTATATATATATATATATATATATATATATATATATATATATATATATATATATATATATATATATATATATATATATATATATATATATATATATATATATATATATATATATATATATATATATATATATATATATATATATATATATATATATGTATATATATATATATATATATAAACATACACATATATATATATATAAATAAATATATATACATGTATATATACATGTATATATATATATATATATATATATATATATATATATATATTTATATATGTATACGTATATATATATTTACATATATATACATATATATTTATAATGACGATTACAGACATTCGTAGACTCCAACCTTTCGTGGACAATTGTATTAGTACATTGTTGCTATCAGTAATTATAAATTATTTATTCGGCATGTTTTAATTGATATGTTGAAAAGGTTTAATGCAAATAAAAATCTTTTTGTCACTTTTTATTCCTGGTTTTTATTCCGCGAAAAGTCATGAAAGTTATACGTTTAAATCCAACCTTTCGTTTCCTTAAGGCGAAAAAATTCAATTTTCGATAAAGAAATTTAAAAATCGATCAAATATTTTAATTTGTTAAATAAACATATCAAACACACATGATTAAACATTATTTTGGCAATTTGGATCAAAGTATATATGGTTGTATGGAAGATATTGAGGTTTGCAGATCATGTTAACGAATGGTTAGTTGCTATAACAGTCAAAATCCAAAGAAATCACTCGTGAAAGATTATGTTTGTACGTTACTAAGACTAGACTATCAATTTTGTATGGTCAAACGAAAACATTTTCAATTATTTTGAAAGAAAATGTGCATTGACTTTATTTGGACATACTGGTATAGCCTTTGGTGGATACGACAGGATGGCGGTTGCCCACTAAAGGCCGCATTCGTGCTAATGTATATACATGCATATATTTAAATATATATATCTTATATATATATATATATATATATATATATATATATATATATATATATATATATATACATATATATGTATATATATGTATATATATATATATATATATATACATACGTTGTGGCGAATAAACGAAATAACGTGAAGCAAGGACTAATGGATTTTGGTACCGGGGGATGTATCCAGGGGACAATCCTCATCTTGTGAATGCGTGATATCACAATGTTTAGGACATACGAGAAATATAATGAATCGGTAAGCTCCATCGTTCAGTACGCAGGTATCTACATATAAAACAAAAAACCCTCTCCACTCTTCAATCAGCCTACAGCCCACAGCCACGCCATCACCTCTTCAGCCTCTTTAGATTTCCTGCTACTACAATGTATGAGATTGATAAAAAAACACTGATCAATGTACAGAGGCGAAAAAGATGTAAAAACAATGTGCGCAACTCCAATATTTAAACAAAAACCTAACCCATCTTATCTAAAATAATTACATATGAAGACATGTATATTGGTGTGATATACATGTGTATAATTTTCACCAATTTACTATTTACCGGTTCAATATCAGTTCAGTGTTCGGTATGTTTTGTGCCAATATCAGCATTTCTTAACTATCCTGTCATAATCCCTACATTGAGCTCCATTAGCACAGAGAACCATACTGAAAACGAGAGATGCATCAAAATGTATTGCACATATTATTCGTTTATAATCTCGTGTGGTTTTGTGTTTTGAATTTCTAAGATACCAGCACGTTTCTCTTGATTTATGGATTCCCAAATGGCGCAAACAATTGTCATACCTAGCCGCAAATATTGATGTTTTTATAGCAAATGGGGAAGGCTTAAAAGTAATCGAATGAACAATCTGCGCATTGCAATCCAATTGAGCTTTTACAAGTTATGATTTCAAGATACGCTATCGATCATTAAATAAGACATTGAAACAGATGCACTCTCTTGTTTCCATTAGCATACTGACCCACAGGTTCATATGTTAACTAAAAACTCATTTAAAAAGCACATTAGTTTCACTGGAACAGAATGAATATCAATTGTGTTCAAAACAAAATTTCGGAAAATGGACTTATAAGACACATGCAGTTTACAGACTTTTTCAGTATTTAGAAGCTGCTCAGACGAGCGACAGTGTTTGAACGCAAAGAAATCCGAGTGACTGCCGATCAATAAAATTTCCGTTTTGTCTTATGTCGTATTAGTCAATATCAATTACAACATATATCATCCCGTTTATGATGTTCATTTCCATGAAAGTGCATCTCAAAGGCACTTACGTTTGTTCCCTAGTGAATAACCGTGTGATTGTAAATGTGATTGTCCTAGCTCTTGATTATGTCATCAACGTAATCGGAAACAAACTGCTGATACGGCCGCAATTCTACCGCATTTCTTGTAAAGAAAACAAAGCCCACGCATCAAACGCAAAACAACGTTGGCACATTTATCCAGATAACGATGTCAGAACTGCTCTGAGCAGTTTATAGTTGGGGTTACAGGTGGCTCCTTTACCATTTACAAATTCATAGAAGACAAAGCAATGCTTTCCATGTTAAAATTGATTAAAGATTTGAGAACATCTCGTGACAATGTTATCAGCGAGAGGCGAAGGATATACGGATGGTGCTAACCGTTATTTATCCCTTTTCTAACCGAGCGAGATTATAGCTCACATGGAATTTTTAGTCCTTGTGTGTTAGGTACGCACCGTTAGAACGGAATGCGACATTGCTAATGGCACAGTTTTTATATTGACGTCCATGCATTTGTTGTGACCGTTATTCCAGTAATAGGACATTTTTAAGCTCTAATATCGCGGCGTTATGTATCCATCGCTTGTATTTCTGGCAATTGACGTATGTTCTCTGGCTCCTGTTAAAGGCTGTATATATAGGCTTTCTTTTGCTCTTATCCGCCAAGGTAACGAGGTTGATCAGCATATCTTCTGGATACGATTCGGTTAATTTTGTGTAAGAATGTAAGCTCGGGGTATAATTAGAGTTGCTATGTTAGAATGGGTGGAAAAGACGAGTCACTTAATACCTGGTACTACCAGTCGGTATACGTATCAATTGTTACAGTTGGAAAAGCCATGTCCAAGCAACGAATACAAAAGGTGCACGTTCTTCTGCCCATGCGTACAAATGTAGCCATGCATCACCCTGGATTATACATAAATGTTACCAACCAGGTTATAAACTCATGCAATATAGTCCGGGGGCAGAGATGGTTGACCCTGCATTGTTGTATTAGGTTTTATTTACTGTTGATTTTGGTAGCCAAGGGTCTCTATTTTCAGAAACTGCTTGATGACATGTTGTCACCTTTGAGCAATTTGAGAAATTCAAGATGGCGTCCAAGATGGCCGCCATTACATATATATGACCATAACTCCCTACCTGTTCATCATAGGAAGGTGATTTTTGTCTCTATACCTAGGTTT
Source organism: Urechis unicinctus (assembly GCA_034190875.2). Lineage (NCBI taxonomy): Eukaryota > Metazoa > Annelida > Polychaeta > Xenopneusta > Urechidae > Urechis > Urechis unicinctus. Next base: position 4,963,085 of record CM067348.1, on the reverse strand, counting down.
TAGGGGTCAAGCTATCCATTAGAACTAAGTATTATGTTAATATCGTATTACATAATGGTAATTTCCAAGATGGCTGCCAAGATGGCCGCCATTACCTATAAATGACCATAACTCCCTACCTATTCACCTTAGGAAGGTGATTTTTGTCTCTATACCTAGGTTTTAGGGGTCAAGCTATCCATTAGAACTAACTTTGGGTCGATGTCTTGATTAAACCTGTCCTGCTCACCATGATGTTCGTACGGGCTGAGCGCGAAGGTGACTGGCCACTTCATCTGGCAACCTACAAGCAAATGCTACCATACTTCTTTGCTGCGGGGCATGTGAACCATGCGAGATATGGGTTGTGCTACCTTCGTGAGATGGAACGGCTACCACAAGAGGTGTTGTCACACTTTATGAAGGGTGAGCATGTTATGCACCATTCTGCTGGCTTATGGAATGGCATCTGGAGCGATATGATGATTGAGACGACCTTCATGCGGTATGGGCATGCTCCTGGGGGGATAGTTGGCATCACGCTTAAGCCAGAAACGCTGCAGGTATGGGCCCTTAGCTTGCATGCATGCAGCAGGTTGGAATCTGATCTGGATGACATGACGGATGAGGACACTCAAAGTAAGGTGGTGACAACACACAAAGAAGAGGCAAAAGCCAGGATTGCTGAAGACAAGAAAGACCGAGATGGAATCAGACAAAAAAACTCGACACTTGCATTAATCCTTTAGATTCTGCGGCACACCCCAGTGGTATAGTCAATGTAGATAGCGGCCAGATTGGTTCAACTGAAGTCAATGTCCACAATGCTGTCACAATCGGGACTGAACAAATGACAGTTTTCGAAAGTCGGTTACCGCAGGGACTTCATGAACTTGCGCCAGTTCCAACGTCCATGTTTAATGATACTGGAGATATGAGGATTGCGAAATCTAAATCTACCTTGAAGAAAATTCTCCAAGTTGAGGTGTCTGATAGAGTTGCTGGTGGTGCAAATGTTAGTGTACTCGATGGCTCAGCAATATTTTGGGTAGTTCCTTGGCCTGCTGATGGGTCTGTGAAAGACTATATAGCGAACTTCAAATATGCCATAAGAAAAAGGTTACGGGTCGAGGACGTGTATCTGATATTTGACAGATATTATGATTACTGCACGAAGAGTGTTACCAGAGGATCTAGGGCAACTGGTGTCATCATTTGCAAGTCAACAGTAAACTTCCAGCGCAGAAGATTCTACTAACCTCATCCAAAAACAAGAAGCAACTGATGCAACTGATAGTTGATGATTTTGTCCAGGATAAGAAGTTTCATGAGGACAGCACACAACATCACAAGTTAGTGGTAACAGGAGCAGATCCGGTGCCAATCGAAATCAGTGAAGGTGGAGTTGTCATCTCACGGGCAGATCTGTCAACTTCACACGAAGAAGCAGATAACGTCATTGTCCAACAGGTCTTGAGTTGTGCCGCGGAAAATGCAGAAAGCAAAATCACTGTTGTTGCCGATGACACTGACGTCTTTGTACTGTTGCTGCATTATCATCACATGGCAAATCTCAAGAATGTTGTATTGATGGAGTCTCCCATCAAAGGAAGGGCGGTGCTTGATAAAGGCAAAACTTTGCAGAAGCATTGTCAGATAGTCGAAGGAATACTCCCGGCACATACACTTTCTGGCTGTGACACCGTCGCCTCCTATTTTAAAATTGGAAAGGCTACTGTACTCAAAACACTTCGATCGGGGCACTCACTTAACTTGTTGGGTGCACCAGGGCATTCTATGGAATCTGTTATTCAACAGGCTACCTCCTTCATTTCCGCGTGCTATGGACAAACAGACTGTAGTACAGTGTCAGAGACAAGGTTAAAGGTATGGCTGTCACAAACAGGCAAAGGGTCATCAACACCGAAGTTGTGTACCTTGCCACCAACAACTGAGGCATTCAAAGAGAATATTAAAAGAGCTCACTATCGGGCTTTGGTATGGCGGTCACTGGAAGCGCAGAATCCACCCGAGTTGGACTCAACGGAATATGGTTGGGTAAAGGATGACCAAAACAAGTCCCTTCAACCAGTCACCCTACCTGATGAAGTCGAACTAGCCCCACAGATGGTACTACGTCTAATAAAATGTGGATGCCACAGAACTACTCCATGCAGTTCACGTGCTTGTAGTTGCAACTCTGCAAACATGAAATGCACAATATTTTGCGCCTGCTATAATCAGGGTTGCTGTAACCTGACATCATAGCTGATTGCATGTCTTTGTGATGCACATGGGCAACACAATGTACAACAGTGTAGATTATTTGGTAAAGTGGTAGCCATCCTTAATTATGAATTGTATAATATGCTTTTGGTAGTCTGTGAGAATTCAGATTTACAATTAAAGAACATTTGTTATAATATAACACCTGTGGTCGTTTACCTTTTCATATTTTCCACCAAGATATTGAATAGTATAGAAGATATACCAGTGCTTGTAAAATAGTATACATGCTGGCAGCCATCTTGGATTTGTAGATGACATCATCAGTATATGAACTTTGATCTGATACAGATAGATGTGTCTCCAAAATACTCAGGGATAGACACCTTCACGACTAATTTGGAGTAAATAGTATACATGCCAGTTTTAGTGTTACGGTGGCCATCTTGGCAGCCATCTTAGAAATTACCATTATGTAATACGATATTAACATAATACTTAGTTCTAATGGATAGCTTGACCCCTAAAACCTAGGTATAGAGACAAAAATCACCTTCCTATGATGAACAGGTAGGGAGTTATGGTCATTTATATGTAATGGCGATGTGTTTGTTTTACTCACATTACCATTAGTGCCACAAATACAAGCCCATTATACGGGAAAGAGTAATAACCACATGTTCATCTTACTCTGATTGTTCCATCGCTGGTTCTTGAGCACTTTATATCGACCGTAATACTGCAATGCACATCCAGGCCAACAATGTAAGATTTGCTCTCGGACTTAGCTCATTAATGTATCACATATCACGTTCACGACCAACATATCTTAGTTTAGGTTGCGATAAATTTTGTGGTATTAACCTGGCAATTTTTCAATGAAATGAAGATGGATGTTTGTCCTTTATGCTTGAAGGCAACAGGGAAGTAGAACTTAGCGCACATTAATAAACAAGATGCATGGCACCATATACTAAGATTAATACGTAGGTTTTGTCGCATCACGTAAATATAACCAATGCAAACAGGTAATTCGGCTAACGCTTAACCCACCAGGGTCACTTCGCCCCCACTCGGGACAGTTCGCCCCCACTGCCCCCAGGTCAGTTCGCCCTCGGTGGGACAGTTCGCAGTTCCCAGGTCAGTTCGCCCCGCAATGCTACACCCATGTTTTAAAGAAAGGAACATACTGAATGCTACATATTTCATTCAATAAAGGAACAGTATTATTGAATTTATTATCTTGATATGAAATAAATTAAAAGCATTATGTCTACCGTCCATCGTCCCCGGATAGAGTGCTGCAAGGGCGTTTGGACTCGGCGTCCAGCGCATTTGGCCGGGCCGCCGTCTCGGGACAGTTCGGCCCCAGGTCAGTTCGCTACCGGGTCAGTTCGCCCCGCAATGCTTTACTCGTGTTTTACAATATTTCTACCGTCCATCGTCCCTGGCTAGGGTGCTGTAAGGGCGTTTAGACGGGCCGCCGTCTCGGGACGATGTGCCCCTATAACAAAACGAAGATAGGAATATTAACACGACTCAGCTCTTTAAAAAATATACATGACAAGAATATGAGAATAGAGGAATACGAACTTAAAGCCCACAAAAAATACATATAACTCAATACGACACGGGTTCTTTATTCAACATTCATAAAACATATATAAAGAAAAGAAAATAGGAATATCAACACAACTCAGGCTCTTTATTCAACATTAATAAAACATACATGACAAGAATATGAGAATAGAGGAATACGAACTTAAAGCCCACAAAAAAATACATGTAACTCAATACGACACGGGCTCTTTATTCAACATTCATAAAACATACATAAAAAAAGAAGATAGGAATATTAACACAACTCAGGCTCATTATTCAACATTGATAAAACATACATGAAAAGAATATGAGAATAGAGGAATATGAACTTAAAGCCCACAAAAAAATACATATAACTCAATACGACACGGGTTCTTTATTCAGCATTCATAAAACATACATAAAAAAAGAAGATAGGAATATTAACACAACTCAGGCTCTTTATTCAACATTAATAAAACATACATGACAAGAATATGAGAATAGAGGAATATGAACTTAAAGCACACATGCATTCACATAACTCCATACAACCTGGGCTCTTTATTCAGCATTCATAAAACTTACATCAAAACAAACATGATGCAATTCGGACTCTACATTCATACAATTAATCAGATGCATTTTGAAAGATGGAGTAGATAGGCTGAGCACGTGGATACGGTCAAAGTGCTCTGCGACGTGCCACGTGGTGAGTTGTGAGCGGGAAGCGTCATGAGTACAAAGCTCATTGCGACGTGACACCTGGTAAGTTGTGAGCTGTCAGCGTCTTGAGTACAAAGCATATCGCGACGTGACACCTGGTGAGCTGTGATCTGTAAGCTGCTGAGTACAAAGCATATCGCGACGTAAACACCTGGTGAGTTGTGAGCTGTCAGCGTCAAGAACGCTGTGACCTGGTATGATTCCCTATATAATGTACTGATGTCTGTATTTGATCATTCACTTATCAGATTTTCTCTGCTCAAGTGTCACAATCCTCAATCATGAACATCTGCATAATTTGCGCTACTGAAATAAGAAGAAGGCAACAAGCTCTTGAGTGCGAGGGGTGCAGCCGTTGGCAGCACCGAACATGCAACACAGGAGTGGATCAGACCAGCTACAGGTTAGCTATCAAAGACCAGCTTGGTCTCTCGTGGATATGTGTCGACTGCTCAACAGTCGGCATATTCAGCCCATTAGCCGAGAGCTCCAGATTTTCTCAAACGCCAACCACTCTGGCCGATATGAACCCACAAAGGCATTCCGAACTTTGTGACACGAAGTACCCTGCTCAACGGCGGATGACCTATCCCTCACCGTCACTTTACCTTCATTCAACACATCCAGCCACCCTGCTGGAAATCCGATGAGATCGCCGACCCCACCCCAGTTACTTACAAGGTACTCGAGAAAGGCAGCAGACGAGGGAAGTCGAAAGTGGTTGATAGCTTAGGCTACGCGTATTGCCTGAAAAAGGAGGGCCCTACTACAAGCCAGTGGAGTTGCACCATTCGCAACAGGAGCCAACGATGCTACGCGGGCGTATCGCTGAGGGATGGCTCCTTCGTCCGGGGAGTTCGCGACCACATCCATCCCGCCGACCCAGGAATAGAGACCAAGACCACCGTGAGTGTCTATGTCAGAGACAAGGCGTCCTCGCAACCATTCCGAACGGCCATGGCCCTAGTGGATGAAGTTCTCCTGCGTCCGCCCTAAAATGCACGTGAACTACCAAATCCTGCCAACATCAAGAGGATGGCCAACCGCACCCGACAGGCCACACGCCCTAAGGATTCTACGGATCTCATGTTCGAATTACACTATGTCGTTCGACATCCGTTCACCCAACTGCTGAGTGTGCACGGCTTCATTAAATCAGGTGATTGCATGAAGCAGGTGCTCCTTGCCTTTTGTTTGATGAGCCGGAGGAGGAAGAAGGACTGCAAGCGCGTGTTCAAAGCTCTGAAGGGGTCTTTGCCTCAGGAGGCTCAGGTTGAGACAGTCGTGACAGACTTTGAAAAAGGTGTATTTCTAGGCTCTTCCATATAATTTTTTTTTGTGGGAAATGCATCTCATCGGTTGTAGTTGGTTCCGGGTCACTTCGCCTCCGGGAGCATCAGCCTACGACTAATTTTCGCTGTCAGTTACGCGAACCGCTACACCACCTTGCTGAAATAACGTTCCATTAAGTGCCGTCACCGTCTGTAAGAAACGATTTATTTATGCCTTCTTTGTCAAAAGTATGATGTAAAGATAGACAAAGCGATATCTGTAACGGCAGAAAAATATGTGTGATCCTATGGTGTTTGTTCGTATCCAACTAGCGGCATATCAGAGTGATGAGGTCGGTGTCATGAAGAATATGTCTAGAAAAGCAATGAATTTTGTGCGGTGTTTTATCTTTGTGACCCTTAATAAGAGAGACCCAAGAATTTGCACTAAACAAGTAATTTCGGGATTGCCGTACATTTCAGGGATCGTAGTTAAGTGGGAAAATACATGGCTGGTAAATATGTATTTAAAATAATATATTTTTTTTAATTCAGCTGTAGTAAGTATATAAGCGGCCTACATAATATTTGTATTCCTGGATATTTTCCACGATTCTGATGACTGTGGGATATGGAGAATGCGCTTAATGCGTCATCCAGCAACTTGCCTTAAAGGATACATTTATATACCGTACGCGTCAGCTTTTGTTGATGCTATGATTACCCCGAACTATACCAATCAAGGTCGAATGCTTCAGCGGCTGAAATATATGGCAGGTGCAAATACATTCTTTGTCAGTATCAAACGACTGACATAGCCAGCACGGTTTTCCACGAATACACACGAACGTACCAACATAGAAAATACCCTTGCTCGTATAAAAATTAATTTATGTATATTTATATAAATATATATATATATATATTTTATATACCTATATATGTATATATATGCATATATATATGTATATATATATATACATATATTATATACATATATATGCATATATATGCACATATATATATATATATATATATATATATATATATATATATATATATATATATATATATATATATATATATATATATATATATATATATATATATATATTTATATATGAGATATCTCAACGCAGCCCCATACTTCCGAAACAAACAACTCCATAATATATACGGACTACGCTACAAGACACGAGATGACAAATGCAGCAGTGCTAACTCGGCTGGAAGATTAATGTTGGCCTCATGCAGCGTAACTGAATTAACCCTTGTGAGTGGAATACAGAGTGGGATTGGGCAAAGGGCAGTAAGCGAACTTTTAGCGGAGAGAAGATTATTCTTCCCTTAAAAGCGAGATTTTAGCCGACCCTTAATGGAAGTGATGTTTTTACGAACGTCATTGCACTGCTGGCGAAACACATCGAACGTGCTATGAGATTTAATGATTTCTTCAAGCGGACAGGGATTATATGCATATCAATATATGCTTATCTGCAGCAGCCTATATACTGCTCTGATTAGTCTTTCAGCATTGTTAGTTCGCTATCTTATGAGCATAGAATATTATAATTGTAATGGGGACCGCATGAATATCGTTGGAAGCTATCCCCCAAAAACCATGCTAGGCTTTTGACCTACATCTTGTCTTAACCATTTTGATGAGCAAGTGGATGAATACCAAGTGCAAACAGTCTACAACGTATAATTTTGCATTTCACAATCAATTTTGATTGCTTTGATACTAGAAGGAGGTTATTGAGAATTTATTCTGAACAATACAGAGCGGATTAGTCAATATCTTGGACGCAACGTGACATGGTGGCGAACAATATGGACAGAAAATGTCTGCAATAATAATATCGTCAGTTGAGCAACAAAGCGATACATACGATGTGCCTAGCCTTCTTGTACAGCTATTATGCGACACAGCGGCTTACCATGCATTTGTTGTGACCGTTATTCCAGTAATAGGACATTTTTAAGCTCTAATATCGCGGCGTTATGTATCCATCGCTTGTATTTCTGGCAATTGACGTATGTTCTCTGGTTCCTGTTAAAGGCTGTATATATAGGCTTTCTTTTGCTCTTATCCGCCAAGGTAACGAGGTTGATCAGCATATCTTCTGGATACGATTCGGTTAATTTTGTGTAAGAATGTAAGCTCGGGGTATAATTAGAGTTGTTATGTTAGAATGGGGGGAAAAGACGAGTCACTTAATACCTGGTACTACCAGTCGTTATACGTACAGTTGGAAAAGCCATGTCCAAGCAACGAATACAAAAGGTGCACGTTCTTCTGCCCATGCGTACAAATGTAGCCATGCATCACCCTGGATTATACATAAATGTTACCAACCAGGTTATAAACTCATGCAATATGCAACAATCAAGCAATCGCTATGATACTGCATTTGAAAACTCAAAACATTGTTTAACAAACTTCCGTACCGCAAACGGCAAGTTCACTATCCGTTCATTTTTATCAATGCTGAGTCGCGTGTCTTGACATTTATTTACAGTCACGCGCACACATAAGAACAATACACAAAAAGTCGGACTTTGGCGATATCCTTTTGTTGATAAGCGAGTTATATCCACAATTTGCTAACTTATGGTACATTTGCTTGAGCCAACTAATCCAATTTTGAAGGTACAAATCAATGAATTTCACGTCCAACATGGACGCCACTCTAATCAAAGTATCAGTAACATTGTTCAGAGCGACTTCAATGAGGCTGTTGTGCCAAGTTGATATATATTACTGCTGGTGATAGTCATATTATGTCAGTATAGCGGTTATCATTATGATTACTCCTAGAAGACATATATACCACCATAATTGTTAGCTATTTTTAGGGTGGCTGCACAGACCAATAATGATGATGATGATAACCCCTGAGCAAGCGATGTCATGGTTGAAATGTTTAGCAAACAGCGCCGATTTTATTTTATTTTACTGGGATAAGAAAGCTAATAGTTCAATGAGAGCCTTTATAGAACACACAATATGATTCTGTCTACGAAGCAAACAAAACATTCACATCAGGAACAAACGCGATCATCACGCGATCAGTGTGTTTGTTTTACTCACATTACCTTTAGTGCCACTAATACAAGCCCATTATACGGGAAGGAGTAATAACCACATGTTTATCTTACTATGATTGTTCCATCGCTGGTCCTCGAGCACTTTATAACGAACGTAGTACTGCAATGCGCATCCAGGCCAACAATATAAGATTTGCTCTCGGACTTAGCTCATTAATACATCACATATCACGTTCACGACAAACATATCTTAGCTTAGGTTGCACCATTCGCAACAGGAGCCAACGATGCTACGCGGGCGTATCGCTGAGGGATGGCTCCTTCGTCCGGGGTGTTCGCGACCACATCCATCCCGCCGACCCAGGAACCACCGTGAGTGTCCATGTCAGAGACAAGGCGTCCTCGCAACCATTCCGAACGGCCATGGCCCTAGTGGATAAAGTTC
>CM067348.1:4889097-4946211 GCA_034190875.2 Urechis unicinctus | reverse complement strand
TTTTGAATTTCTAAGATACCAGCACGTTTCTCTTGATTTATGGATTCCCAAATGGCGCAAACAATTGTCATACCTAGCCGCAAATATTGATGTTTTTATAGCAAATGGGGAAGGCTTAAAAGTAATCGAATGAACAATCTGCGCATTGCAATCCAATTGAGCTTTTACAAGTTATGATTTCAAGATACGCTATCGATCATTAAATAAGACATTGAAACAGATGCACTCTCTTGTTTCCATTAGCATACTGACCCACAGGTTCATATGTTAACTAAAAACTCATTTAAAGCACATTAGTTTCACTGGAACAGAATGAATATCAATTGTGTTCAAAACAAAATTTCGGAAAATGGACTTATAAGACACATGCAGTTTACAGACTTTTTCAGTATTTAGAAGCTGCTCAGACGAGCGACAGTGTTTGAACGCAAAGAAATCCGAGTGACTGCCGATCAATAAAATTTCCGTTTTGTCTTATGTCGTATTAGTCAATATCAATTACAACATATATCATCCCGTTTATGATGTTCATTTCCATGAAAGTGCATCTCAAAGGCACTTACGTTTGTTCCCTAGTGAATAACCGTGTGATTGTAAATGTGATTGTCCTAGCTCTTGATTATGTCATCAACGTAATCGGAAACAAACTGCTGATACGGCCGCAATTCTACCGCATTTCTTGTAAAGAAAACAAAGCCCACGCATCAAACGCAAAACAACGTTGGCACATTTATCCAGATAACGATGTCAGAACTGCTCTGAGCAATTTATAGTTGGGGTTACAGGTGGCTCCTTTACCATTTACAAATTCATAGAAGACAAAGCAATGCTTTCCATGTTAAAATTGATTAAAGATTTGAGAACATCTCGTGACAATGTTATCAGCGAGAGGCGAAGGATATACTGATGGTGCTAACCGTTATTTATCCCTTTTCTAACCGAGCGAGATTATAGCTCACATGGAATTTTTAGTCCTTGTGTGTTAGGTACGCACCGTTAGAACGGAATGCGACATTGCTAATGGCACAGTTTTTATATTGACGTCCATGCATTTGTTGTGACCGTTATTCCAGTAATAGGACATTTTTAAGCTCTAATATCGCGGCGTTATGTATCCATCGCTTGTATTTCTGGCAATTGACGTATGTTCTCTGGCTCCTGTTAAAGGCTGTATATATAGGCTTTCTTTTGCTCTTATCCGCCAAGGTAACGAGGTTGATCAGCATATCTTCTGGATACGATTCGGTTAATTTTGTGTAAGAATGTAAGCTCGGGGTATAATTAGAGTTGCTATGTTAGAATGGGTGGAAAAGACGAGTCACTTAATACCTGGTACTACCAGTCGGTATACGTATCAATTGTTACAGTTGAAAAGCCATGTCCAAGCAACGAATACAAAAGGTGCACGTTCTTCTGCCCATGCGTACAAATGTAGCCATGCATCACCCTTGATTATGCATAAATGTTACCAACCAGGTTATAAACTCATGCAATATGCAACAATCAAGCATTCGCTATGATACTGCATTTGAAAACTCAAAACATTGTTTAACAAACTTCCGTACCGCAAACGGCAAGTTCACCAACCGTTCATTTTTATCAATGCTGAGTCGCGTGTCTTGACATTTATTTACAGTCACGCGCACACATAAGAACAATACACAAAAAGTCGGACTTTGGCGATATCCTTTTGTAGATAAGCGAGTTATATCCACAATTTGCTAACTTATGGTACATTTGCTTGAGCCAACTAATCCAATTTTGAAGGTACAAATCAATGCATTTCACGTCCAACATGGACGCCACTCTAATCAAAGTATCAGTAACATTGTTCAGAGCGACTTCAATGAGGCTGTTGTGCCAAGTTGATATATATTACTGCTGGTGATAGTCATATTATGTCAGTATAGCGGTTATCATTATGATTACTCCTAGAAGACATAGATACCACCATAATTGTTAGCTATTTTTAGGGTGGCTGCACCGACCAATAATGATGATGATGATAACCCCTGAGCAAGCGATGTCATGGTTGAAATGTTTAGCAAACAGCGCCGATTTTATTTTATTTTACTGGGATAAGAAAGCTAATAGTTCAATGAGAGCTTTTATAGAACACACAATATGATTCTGTCTACGAAGCAAACACATTCACATCAGGAACAAACGCGATCACCACGCGATCAGTGTGTTTGTTTTACTCACATTACCTTTAGTGCCACTAATACAAGCCCATTATACGGGAAGGAGTAATAACCACATGTTTATCTTACTATGATTGTTCCATCGCTGGTTCTCGAGCACTTTATAACGAACGTAGTACTGCAATGCACATCCAGGCCAACAATGTAAGATTTGCTCTCGGACTTAGCTCATTAATACATCACATATCACGTTCACGACCAACATATCTCAGCTTAGGTTGCAATACATTTTGTTGTATTAACCTGGCAATTTTTCAATGAAATGAAGATAGATGTTTGTCCTTTATGCTTGAAGGCAATAGGGAAGTAGAACTTAGGCACATTAATGCCATAAAAAAGATGCATGGCACTACATACTAAGATTAATACGTAGGTTTTGTCGCATCACGCAAATATAACCAATGCAAACAGGTAATTCGGATAACGCTGTCACCAGGCTTCTCCAATCCCCCAGTCACAACGTTTCGTCAGCCATTGCAATCAACTTTTTTCGTTCCTTGCGGCACTCCATCTGACTTTCGTCGCATTGAGGTTTGTAACTAAACGTAGGGTAATAGGTTGATCTCATATATTGTTTGCGTCTTGTCTGAGGCATATAGGAACCGAATCACTATGCTACAACTTTTGTATAGGCGCCATCAGGGGCGAAACGCGCAGTACATGATGTAACGTATTACCATGAATTTAGCATCACACAATGGCTTTGTATAACAATGCTACTAAAAGACTGTAGTTGAAAAGATCAGCAATTTTTTTTGGCTTGGACAAATGACATGATTCCTTCCAGCGAGTCAATCCATAGTCCATTATTTGTCCGCAAGATGGCTTTATAGACATTGGCCCTTTTTATCCCTTTAAATGTATTGGGACAAATGTTGTCTAAGGGTCCAGCTGTTGCTACAATAGGAAGCCTTTAATATATATATATATATATAGATATAGATATATATATATATATATAGATATATATATATATATATATATATATATATCTCTCTATATATATAGAGATATATATATATATATATATAGATATATATATATATATATATATATATATATATATATATATATAGATCTATATATATATATATATCTCTATATATATATATATATATATATATATATATATATATATATATATATATATATATATATATATATATATATATGCTCACACTCTCATAACAAGTCGTAAAAGGGGGTCATTTAAATGGCAAGGCCAGTTAGTTCGGAGGAATTTAAATGCAAGCGCAAAAAAAATGAAATTCATATAGCTATGTTAGAGGTTGGTTAAATTTGTAGGTGATATTGTATGTTTCAAGTTATCTTGTGTCTTATGAAATATGTGTCGCCCAGGACAATTCAAGCAATCCAAAAGAGATAACTGGTCGTTCTGTACCATCGCAACTTGGAATCAGTCAAATTGATACAATAGTAATGTCATGCCTGGAATCAAACTATGAACACGTCGCTTTCACCAGTGTGACGTTTGGTACAATCCTTAAACTTTTTGGCCACTTAACTTCTTTACTTAACTACAACGGGTCACTTCGCCCCGGGACACTTCGCCCCCGGGACAGTTCGCCCCCGGGACAGTTCGCCCCCAGTGGGACAGTTCGCCCCCAGGTCAGTTCGCCCCGCAATGCTACACCCATGTTTTAAAGAAAGGAACATACTGAATGCTACATATTTCATTCAATAAAGGAACAGTATTATTGAATTTATTATCTTGATATGAAATAAATTAAAAGCATTATGTCTACCGTCCATCGTCCCCGGATAGAGTGCTGCAAGGGCGTTTGGACTCGGCGTCCAGCGCATTTGGCCGGGCCGCCGTCTCGGGACAGTTCGGCCCCAGGTCAGTTCGCTACCGGGTCAGTTCGCCCCCGCAATGCTTTACTCGTGTTTTACAATATTTCTACCGTCCATCGTCCCTGGATAGGTTGCTGTAAGGGCGTTTGGACGGGCCGCCGTCTCGGGACGATGTGCCCCTATAACAAAACGAAGATAGGAATATTAACACGACTCAGCTCTTTAAAAAATATACATGACAAGAATATGAGAATAGCGGAATACGAACTTAAAGCCCACAAAAAATACGTATAACTCAATACGACACGGGTTCTTTATTCAACATTCATAAAACATACATAAAGAAAAGAAAATAGGAATATCAACACAACTCACGCTCTTTATTCAACATTAATAAAACATACATGACAAGAATATGAGAATAGAGGAATACGAACTTAAAGCCCACAAAAAAATACATGTAACTCAATACGACACGGGCTCTTTATTCAACATTCATAAAACATACATAAAAAAAGAAGATAGGAATATTAACACAACTCAGGCTCATTATTCAACATTGATAAAACATACATGAAAAGAATATGAGAATAGAGGAATATGAACTTAAAGCCCACAAAAAATACGTATAACTCAATACGACACGGGTTCTTTATTCAACATTCATAAAACATACATAAAGAAAAGAAAATAGGAATATCAACACAACTCACGCTCTTTATTCAACATTAATAAAACATACATGACAAGAATATGAGAATAGAGGAATACGAACTTAAAGCCCACAAAAAAATACATGTAACTCAATACGACACGGGCTCTTTATTCAACATTCATAAAACATACATAAAAAAAGAAGATAGGAATATTACCACAACTCAGGCTCATTATTCAACATTAATAAAACCTACATGACAAGAATATGAGAATAGAGGAATATGAACTTAAAGCCCCCCAAAAAATACATATAACTCAATACGACACGGGTTCTTTATTCAGCATTCATAAAACATACATAAAAAAGAAGAGAGGAATATTAACACAACTCAGGCTCTTTATTCAACATTAATAAAACATACATGACAAGAATATGAGAATAGAGGAATATGAACTTAAAGCACACATGCATTCACATAACTCCATACAACCTGGGCTCTTTATTCAGCATTCATAAAACTTACATCAAAACAAACATGATGCAATTCGGACTCTACATTCATACAATTAATCAGATGCATTTTGAAAGATGGAGTAGATAGGCTGAGCACGTGGATACGGTCAAAGTGCTCTGCGACGTGACACGTGGTGAGTTGTGAGCGGGAAGCGTCATGAGTACAAAGCACATTGCGACGTGACACCTGGTAAGTTGTGAGCTGTCAGCGTCTTGAGTACAAAGCATATCGCGACGTGACACCTGGTGAGCTGTGATCTGTAAGCTGCTGAGTACAAAGCATATCGCGACGTAAACACCTGGTGAGTTGTGAGCTGTCAGCGTCAAGAACGCTGTGACCTGGTATGATTCCCTATATAATGTACTGATGTCTGTATTTGATCATTCACTTATCAGATTTTCTCTGCTCAAGTGTCACAATCCTCAATCATGAACATCTGCATAATTTGCGCTACTGAAATAAGAAGACGGCAACAAGCTCTTGAGTGCGAGGGGTGCAGCCGTTGGCAGAACCGAACATGCAACACAGGAGTGGATCAGACCAGCTACAGGTTAGCTATCAAAGACCAGCTTGGTCTCTCGTGGATATGTGTCGACTGCTCAACAGTCGGCATATTCAGCCCATTAGCCGAGAGCTCCAGATTATCTCAAACGCCAACCACTCTGGCCGATATGAACCCACAAAGGCATTCCGAACTTTGTGACACGAAGTACCCTGCTCAACGGCGGATGACCTATCCCTCACCGTCACTTTACCCTCATTCAACACCTCCAGCCACCCTGCTGGAAATCCGATGAGATCGCCGACCCCACCCCAGTTACTTACAAGGTACTCGAGAAAGGCAGCCGACGAGGGAAGTCGAAACTGGTTGATAGCTTAGGCTACGCGTATTGCCTGAAAAAGGAGGGCCCTACTACAAGCCAGTGGAGTTGCACCATTCGCAACAGGAGCCAACGATGCTACGCGGGCGTATCGCTGAGGGATGGCTCCTTCGTCCGGGGAGTTCGCGACCACATCCATCCCGCCGACCCAGGAATAGAGACCAAGACCACCGTGAGTGTCTATGTCAGAGACAAGGCGTCCTCGCAACCATTCCGAACGGCCATGGCCCTAGTGGATGAAGTTCTCCTGCGTCCGCCCTAAAATGCACGTGAACTACCAAATCCTGCCAACATCAAGAGGATGGCCAACCGCACCCGACAGGCCACACGCCCTAAGGATTCTACGGATCTCATGTTCGAATTACACTATGTCGACGCCTCCTTTAAAGTCGTTCGACATCCGTTCACCCATCTGCTGAGTGTGCACGGCTTCATTAAATCAGGTGATTGCATGAAGCAGGTGCTCCTTGCCTTTTGTTTGATGAGCCGGAGGAGGAAGAAGGACTGCAAGCGCGTGTTCAAAGCTCTGAAGGGGTCTTTGCCTCAGGAGGCTCAGGTTGAGACAGTCGTGACAGACTTTGAAAAAGGTGTATTTCTAGGCTCTTCCATATAATTTTTTTTTGCGGGAAATGCATCTCATCGGTTGTAGTTGGTTCCGGGTCACTTCGCCTCCGGGAGCATTAGCCTACGACTAATTTTCGCTGTCAGTTACGCGAACCGCTACACCACCTTGCTGAAATAACGTTCCATTAAGTGCCGTCACCGTCTGTAAGAAACGATTTATTTATGCCTTCTTTGTCAAAAGTATGATGTAAAGATAGACAAAGCGATATCTGTAACGGCAGAAAAATATGTGTGATCCTATGGTGTTTGTTCGTATCCAACTAGCGGCATATCAGAGTGATGAGGTCGGTGTCATGAAGAATATGTCTAGAAAAGCAATGAATTTTGTGCGGTGTTTTGTCTTTGTGAGCCTTAATAATGCAAAGAGAGACCCAAGAATTTGCACTAAACAAATAATTTCGGGATTGCCATAGATTTCAGGGATCGTAGTTAAGTGGGAAAATACATGGCTGGTAAATATGTTTTTAAAATAATATATTTTTTTAATTCAGCTGTAGTAAGTATATAAGCGGCCTACATAATATTTGTATTCCTGGATATTTTCCACGATTCTGATGACTGTTGGATATTGAGAATGCGCTTAATGCGTCATCCAGCAACTTGCCTTAAAGGATACATTTATATACCGTACGCGTCAGCTTTTGTTGATGCTATGATTACCCCGAACTATACCAATCAAGGTCGAATGCTTCAGCGGCTGAAATATATGGCAGGTGCAAATACATTCTTTGTCAGTATCAAACGACTGACATAGCCAGCACGGTTTTCCACGAATACACACGAACGTACCAACATAGAAAATACCCTTGCTCGTATAAAAATTAATTTATGTATATTTATATAAATATATATATATATATATTTTATATACCTATATATGTATATATATGCATATATATATGTATATATATATACATATATTATATACATATATATGTATATATATGCACATATATATATATATATGTGTTATATATATATATATATATATATATATTATATACATGAGCTATGAGATATCTCAACGCAGCCCCATACTTCCGAAACAACCAACTCCATAATATATACGGACTACGCTAAAAGACACGAGATGACAAATGCAGCAGTGCTAACTCGGCTGGAAGATTAATGTTGGCCTCATGCAGCGTAACTGCATTAACCCTTGTGAGTGGAATACAGAGTGGGATTGGGCAAAGAGCAGTAAGCGAACTTTTAGCGGAGAGAAGATTATTCTTCCCTTAAAAGCGAGATTTTAGCCGACCCTTAATGGAAGTGATGTTTTTACGAACGTCATTGCACTGCTGGCGAAACACATTGAACGTGCTATGAGATTTAATGATTTCTTCAAGCGGACAGGGATTATATGCATATCAATATATGCTTATCTGCAGCAGCCTATATACTGCTCTGATTAGTCTTTCAGCATTGATAGTTCGCTATGTTATGAGCATAGAATATTATAATTGTAATGGGGACCGCATGAATATCATTGGAAGCTATCCCCCAAAAATCATGCTAGGCTTTTGACCTACATCTTGTCTTAACCATTTTGATGAGCTAGTGGATGAATACCAAGTGCAAACAGTCTACAACGTATAATTTTGCATTTCACAATCAATTTTGATTGCTTTGATACTAGAAGGAGGTTATTGAGAATTAATTCTGAACAATACAGAGCGGATTAGTCAATATCTTGGACGCAACGTGACATTGTGGCGAACAATATGGACAGAAAATGTCTGAAATAATGATATCGTCAGTTGAGCAACAAAGCGATACATACGATGTGCCTAGCCTTCTTGTACAGCTATTATGCGACACAGCGGCTTACCATGCATTTGTTGTGACCGTTATTCCAGTAATAGGACATTTTTAAGCTCTAATATCGCGGCGTTATGTATCCATCGCTTGTATTTCTGGCAATTGACGCATGTTCTCTGGTTCCTGTTAAAGGCTGTATATATAGGCTTTCTTTTGCTCTTATCCGCCAAGGTAACGAGGTTGATCAGCATATCTTCTGGATACGATTGCATTGTTGTATTAAGTTTTTTTTACTGTTGATTTTGGTAGCCAAGGGTCTCTATTTTCAGAAACTGCTTGATGACATGTTGTCACCTTTGAGCAATTTGAGAAATTCAAGATGGCGTCCAAGATGGCCGCCATTACATATAAATGACCATAACTCCCTACCTGTTCATCATAGGAAGGTGATTTTTGTCTCTATACCTAGGTTTTAGGGGTCAAGCTATCCATTAGAACTAAGTATTATGTTAATATCGTATTACATAATGGTAATTTCCAAGATGGCTGCCAAGATGGCCGCCATTACCTATAAATGACCATAACTCCCTACCTATATTCACCTTAGGAAGGTGATTTTTGTCTCTATACCTAGGTTTTAGGGGTCAAGCTATCCATTAGAACTAACTTTGGGTCGATGTCTTGATTAAACCTGTCCTGCTCACCATGATGTTCGTACGGGCTGAGCGCGAAGGTGACTGGCCACTTCATCTGGCAACCTACAAGCAAATGCTACCATACTTCTTTGCTGCGGGGCATGTGAACTATGCGAGATATGGGTTGTGCTACCTTCGTGAGATGGAACGGCTACCACAAGAGGTGTTGTCACACTTTATGAAGGGTGAGCATGTTATGCACCATTCTGCTGGCTTATGGAATGGCATCTGGAGCGATATGATGATTGAGACGACCTTCATGCGGTATGGGCATGCTCCTGGGGGGATAGTTGGCATCACGCTTAAGCCAGAAACGCTGAAGGTATGGGCCCTTAGTTTGCATGCATGCAGCAGGTTGGAATCTGATCTGGATGACATGACGGATGAGGACACTCAAAGTAAGGTGGTGACAACACACAAAGAAGAGGCAAAAGCCAGGATTGCTGAAGACAAGAAAGACCGAGATGGAATCAGACAAAAACTCGACACTTGCATTAATCCTTTAGATTCTGCGGCACACCCCAGTGGTATAGTCAATGTAGTTAGCGGCCAGATTGGTTCAACTGAAGTCAATGTCCACAATGCTGTCACAATCGGGACTGAACAAATGACAGTTTTCGAAAGTCGGTTACCGCAGGGACTTTATGAAACCATCACGAAAAAGGTTGTTACTATGGATCATGCAAGGAAGCATGTGAAGGTCGGAGCTGTGAAAGTATTTGATACCAATTTGATTTACGCAAGGGTGATTGGCCTACAGGTTAGTGGGCGGGACATTGACATTAAGGATGTGCTTGGTCATGAACTTGCGCCAGTTCCAACGTCCATGTTTGATGATACTGGAGATATGAGGATTGCGAAATCTAAATCTACCTTGAAGAAAATTCTCCAAGTTGAGGTGTCTGATAGAGTTGCTGGTGGTGCAAATGTTAGTGTACTCGATGGCTCAGCAATATTTTGGGTAGTTCCTTGGCCTGCTGATGGGTCTGTGAAAGACTATATAGCGAACTTCAAATATGCCATAGGAAAAAGGTTACGGGTCGAGGACGTGTATCTGATATTTGACAGATATTATGATTACAGCACGAAGAGTGTTACCAGAGGATCTAGGGCAACTGGTGTCAGTAGGGCTCATCATTTGCAAGTCAACAGTAAACTTCCAGCGCAGAAGATTCTACTAACCTCTTCCAAAAACAAGAAGCAACTGATGCAACTGATAGTTGATGATTTTGTCCAGGATAAGAAGTTTCATGAGGACAGCACACAACATCACAAGTTAGTGGTAACAGGAGCAGATCCGGTGCCAATCGAAATCAGTGAAGGTGGAGTTGTCATCTCACGGGCAGATCTGTCAACTTCACACGAAGAAGCAGATAACGTCATTGTCCAACAGGTCTTGAGTTGTGCCGCGGAAAATGCAGAAAGCAAAATCACTGTTGTTGCCGATGACACTGACGTCTTTGTACTGTTGCTGCATTATCATCACATGGCAAATCTCAAGAATGTTGTATTGATGGAGTCCCCCATCAAAGGAAGGGCGGTGCTTGATATAGGCAAAACTGTGCAGAAGCATTGTCAGATAGTCGAAGGAATACTCCCGGCACATACACTTTCTGGCTGTGACACCGTCGCCTCCTATTTTAAAATTGGAAAGGCTACTGTACTCAAAAACACTTCGATCGGGGCACTCACTTAACTTGTTGGGTGCACCAGGGCATTCTATGGAATCTGTTATTCAACAGGCTACCTCCTTCATTTCCGCGTGCTATGGACAAACAGACTGTAGTACAATGTCAGAGACAAGGTTAAAGGTATGGCTGTCACAAACAGGCAAAGGGTCATCAACACCGAAGTTGTGTACCTTGCCACCAACAACTGAGGCATTCAAAGAGAATGTTAAAAGAGCTCACTATCAGGCTTTGGTATGGCGGTCACTGGAAGCGCAGAATCCACCCGAGTTGGACTCAACGGAATATGGTTGGGTAAAGGATGACCAAAACAAGTCCCTTCAACCAGTCACCCTACCTGATGAAGTCGAACTAGCCCCACAGATGGTACTACGTCTAATAAAATGTGGATGCCACAGTACTACTCCATGCAGTTCACGTGCTTGTAGTTGCAACTCTGCAAACATGAAATGCACAATATTTTGCGCCTGCTATAATCAGGGTTGCTGTAACCTGACATCATAGCTGATTGCATGTCTTTGTGATGCACATGGGCAACACAATGTACAACAGTGTAGATTATTTGGTAAAGTGGTAGCCATCCTTAATTATGAATTGTATAATATGCTTTTGGTAGTCTGTGAGAATTCAGATTTACAATTAAAGAACATTTGTTATAATATAACACCTGTGGTCGTTTACCTTTTCATATTTTCCACCAAGATTGAATAGTATAGAAGATATACCAGTGCTTGTAAACTGGCAGCCATCTTGGATTTGTAGATGACATCATCAGTATATGAACTTTGATCTGATACAGATAGATGTGTCTCCAAAATACTCAGGGATAGACACCTTCACGACTAATTTGGAGTAAATAGTATATATGCCAGTTTTAGTGTTACGGGCCATCTTGGCAGCCATCTTGGAAATTACCATTATGTAATACGATATTAACATAATACTTAGTTCTAATGGATAGCTTGACCCCTAAAACCTAGGTATAGAGACAAAAATCACCTTCCTATGATGAACAGGTAGGGAGTTATGGTCATTTATATGTAATGGCGGCCATCTTGGACGCCATCTTGAATTTCTCAAATTGCTCAAAAGTGACAACATGTCATCAAGCAGTTTCTGAAAATAGAGACCCTTGGCTACCAAAATCAACAGTAAAAAAAACTTAATACAACAATGCAAGGTTAAGGGGAAAAATGTCAGTTGGCTCCCAGACTAATATGCAACAATCAAGCAATCGCTATGATACTGCATTTGAAAACTCAAAACATTGTTTAACAAACTTCCGTACCGCAAACGGCAAGTTCACTATCCGTTCATTTTTATCAATGCTGAGTCGCGTGTCTTGACATTTATTTACAGTCACGCGCACACATAAGAACAATACACAAAAAGTCGGACTTTGGCGATATCCTTTTGTAGATAAGCGAGTTATATCCACAATTTGCTAACTTATGGTACATTTGCTGGAGCCAACTAATCCAATTTTGAAGGTACAAATCAATGCATTTCACGTCCAACATGGACGCCACTCTAATCAAAGTATCAGTAACATTGTTCAGAGCGACTTCAATGAGGCTGTTGTGCCAAGTTGATATATATTACTGCTGGTGATAGTCATATTATGTCAGTATAGCGGTTATCATTATGATTACTCCTAGAAGACATAGATACCACCATAATTGTTAGCTATTTGTAGGTGGCTGCACCGACCAATAATGATGATGATGATAACCCCTGAGCAAGCGATGTCATGGTTGAAATGTTTAGCAAACAGCGCCGATTTTATTTTATTTTACTGGGATAAGAAAGCTAATAGTTCAATGAGAGCTTTTATAGAACACACAATATGATTCTGTCTACGAAGCAAACACATTCACATCAGGAACAAACGCGATCATCACGCGATCAGTGTGTTTGTTTTACTCACATTACCTTTAGTGCCACTAATACAAGCCCATTATACGGGAAGGAGTAATAACCGCATGTTTATCTTACTATGATTGTTCCATCGCTGGTCCTCGAGCACTTTATAACGAACGTAGTACTGCAATGCGCATCCAGGCCAACAATATAAGATTTGCTCTCGGACTTAGCTCATTAATACATCACATATCACGTTCACGACAAACATATCTTAGCTTAGGTTGCACCATTCGCAACAGGAGCCAACGATGCTACGCGGGCGTATCGCTGAGGGATGGCTCCTTCGTCCGGGGAGATTTCGCGACCACATCCATCCCGCCGACCCAGGAACCACCGTGAGTGTCCATGTCAGAGACAAGGCGTCCTCGCAACCATTCCGAACGGCCATGGCCCTAGTGGATAAAGTTCTCCTGCGTCCGCCCTCAAATGCACGTGAACCATATCCTGCCAACCTCAAGAGGATTGCCAACCGCACCCGACAGGCCACACGCCCTAAGGATCCTACGGATCTCATGTTCGAATTACACTATGTCGACACCCGTTCACCCAACTGCTGAGTGTGCACGGCTTCATTAAATCAGGTGATTGCATGAAGCAGGTGCCCCTTGCCTTTTGTTTGATTAGCCGGAGGAGGAAGAAGGACTACAAGCGCGTGTTCAAAGCTCTGAAGAGGTCTTTGCCTCAGGAGGCCCAGGTTGAGACAGTCGTGACAGACTTTAAAAAAGGTATATTTCTAGGCTCTTACATGGTTAGTGCTGTGGAAGTTTTGGTTACGGTTAGTATTGGTTGATGTATGCAAGCACAATGCTTTATGTATGACAGGTATTTGGCAGGGTGTTTGCTAACGTCCAGGTGGGAGGGTGTGCCTTCCATTGGGCCATGGCGGAATGGAGAAAAGTACAGGATGTTGGCCTTCTTGCGGCATACAGTGAGGGCCCTGCTGTTTGCAAGATGATACGCCGTCTCCTCTCTATCCCCTTCCTTCCAGCGGAACACATCGAGCCTGCGTTCAAGAAACTGCAAGACCGGACCATCAACGACAGACTGCAGGAGCTCTTCGTCTACGTTTCGAGCACCTGGCGCACATCAACTACCTGGTATATAGCCAGTTGGAGTGTGTTTCGACGTTCCATCAGGACCAACAACGACGTCGAATGATGGCACACCAGGCTGAACTCGAGGGCTGGAGGTTGCCAAATGAACTTCTACAAGCTGCTCACCATCATCCACGAAGAAGCCCGCCTGGTTTCCATTCAAGTCCGACTGGTATTTACTTCGTATTATTGTATTCTTGTCATGTATGATTAATGAATGTTGAATAAAGTTCTGGAGTTATATTGAGTTAAATGTACGCGTATTCTTGTATTCTTGTCATGTATGATTAATGAATGCTGAATAAATTTCTGGAGTTATATTGAGTTAAATGTATGCGTGTGTGTGCGTATTCCTATATTAACTTCGTATTTTGTTTTATTTAACTGATTTTTACAAGTGATCGATTACTGCCATTTCGTCCCGAGACGACGGCACGGCCAAATGCGCAGGCCGCCGAGTCAAAACGTGGGGGCGAACTGACCCGGTAGCGTACTGACCTGGGGACGAACTGTCTCACCGAGGGCGAACTGACCCGGGGGCGAACTGTCCCACCGAGGGCGAACTGTCCCAGTGGGGGCGAACTGTCCCAGTGGGGGCGAACTGTCCCGGGGCGAAGTGTCCCGGAGGCGAAGTGACCCGGAACCAACTACAACCAATGAAATGCATTTCCCGCAAAAAACCGAATATTTGATTTAAACTTACTTATGGGCCTCTCGTCGCGGCTTTGTTAAAGGTCATTATTGTTGGAACAACTGAACAATTTCCTAATTGTTAGTTCATTCCTTAACATGCAGTATAAACCTAATCTGTCTGTGAGTACATATATTTGTTCTTTACTTAAGACTGGCGTATTTACGTTCATTTCAGCGACACCAGATCGACATGGTGATGTCACATGGACCGGTTTATGCGTCAATTACTGCTTGCTATGCGCCGTAGAGGAAAAGTATGTCTCCCCACACAACAAGCATCACCCAAGACTAATTTTCGCGGTCAGTTACGCGAACCGCTACACCATCTTGCTGAAATAACGTCACCGTCTGTAAGAAAGGATTTATTTATGCCTTCTTTGTCAAAAGTATGATGTCAAGATAGACAAAGCGATATCTGTAACGGCAGAAAAATATGTCGTCATGAGTTATTCGTCGATCATATAGAAAGGTCCAAGCGACTTCGGAGTTTTTTTCCTGTTAACCTAATGTCTTCTGTGTGTGAATCCTTATTGATATCCGCCCTCATGCCATCAGGAAGGCGCCTATTTTCTATGGCCTTGTTCAAAGGCGCGGGTTTATAAATCACCTTAAGCTAACAGAAGTATTGGCAAGTGAATCATCCATCTTTGTAAGTAAGGGTGAATATACACCTTCGTTACGTGAAACGGCATTTAAAGCGCTGATGGACGCTGAGCGCATGACACGATCCATGGCTGCACGAGCACTTTCAAGCTTCTATATTTGATGTAGGGCCTTGAGTAAAGCCATTGAACAATCTTATCAAATTTCATAATAGTGGCGATGTAATGTCCAATTTGATCCTATGGTGCTTGTTCATAACTAACTAACGACATATCAGAGTGATGATGCCGGTACCATGAAGAATATGTCTAGAAAAGCAATGCATTTTGTCCGGCGGGAGTGGGTCTGAGCTATGCACATGTGTGCCATTGATAGAAATAAGTCACAATTCAAGGCTAAAATTAAGTACATAAATAGAGAACCTTAGCGTAATAAGAGGAATGGCTGGAGTAGGCTACGTTGAAGCATCTGCTGCAAACACTGCTCGTCTGTTCCGACTATTCTCGCCGACCATCTCGCAGCAACTGAGTTCCCGTACCTGGTTTCTTAGGGAATACATGTCACCTCCCCTACCCCTTCCCGCCCCATCCAAATATATCGGCGTCCTACAACGACCAGGCGGCGTTCTAGTTCTTCACAAAAATGGATTGAAACATCAACGATTTCTAAATATTTGCGCGTGGGCCAAGAAGTAGCTACAGTAAGACAATCGCTTTTTGTGGGGTGAAGGTCCACATCTCCCAGTGCCGCCACCTGCTGAGCGATACTACATTGTAATGTGTCATTTGCTATTTAATAACCAACTTCTTACGGAGCTATTCGACGTATGCAAATGCGAATATGTCAAGGAAAATCATAACGCAATGATTACTATCATTGTTACCTCAGCATTTATAGATATATACTGTAATTTGTTATATTCAATTGACAACACAATTGCTAACAACCTGATGAACAACTTCCTGAGAGAGTATGGGCGGTATTCAATGCTTGAATATATGGCCCAAACAGCATGTATATTACCAGCTCCATTCGAAATAAAAAGGGGGAAGACCGGTCGTGCATGAACTCCTCAGCGATCAGACGGGATCTCTTAATAATAAGGCCCCATGTGTCTCTAAAGCTATGTCCTCGGTTATGCACTTGTGATTATTCTTTTAACTTGTGGTAGTGCTTCATGTGATTCGGCCAAGTAGGGAACATATCTAGCGCACAGTTCCAATTCTAATTCTGTGCCCTTACCTTGTGTCAAGTTGACTATGGATGTTGGTAATCGTTGCCTAAAAAATAATATGGCAGCTTTTAAGGAAAACTAAGCCATTGATACTCGGGGCACCCATAATGATGGCGAGATTTTCTCTGCAGCAATAAATTTAGATTTATGGACGCAGCCTCCATTACATTTCTACACTCTTGCAACGTATCACTAAAGAACTGTATTTTATCCGGCATACAATTATGTTGCCCACGTGTCACTCTCGCTTGAATAATTGATGGTTCACGGTTAATCTCGATGAAAGACATATGCGTTCTTACAAACCGTTTGTATTGCGTTTCATACTTGACTTGTTCCATATATGACATGAAACAATTTACACGTGTAGAGCCTGTGTTATATGGGATGCAAGTACATCAAAAGAGTTGTAGTATGGCGCTGTTGGTAACATCGACTATATTTCATCTGCACTTTCATCCTTTCATTTGAAGAGAGTGTGAATGGCCCTAGGCGTTGGATAGGTGACAGGTTTCTTAACTGGCTGGGGTTTATCAATCAATGCGCACTATGAAAGGCACTGTCAAGTATCGAACTAATCAGGTGGTAGCACCCGCATCTGCTTTTCAATTTTACCATATCGGAACCTAATATTCTATATACCATTGAATGCGCTCATGAATTGCCAGTCTCTGATGGATGAGATTATGATTGGGAGAGAATTTATGATTGAAGCTACATCATTATTATGGCTAAGAGTCTTTCAGTAGCTTCATTATACAGCAAAGAGTCAGTTTATGGTTTATGTACTGAAACAAGTTAATATATATTCGGTGTGCTAAACCGCGTATCCTTAGGCGGATCGAGAAAAAATAATAACACAAAGAGGGTGTACCTGTGGAGACCATTGTCAATGTTCGGGTAGTATAATTATACAGCTGCCCGTGGCATATAGCAGACATGCAGTCAAGGGAGGATGTATCCAGTGGACAATGTTCAATCCTCATCTTGTGAATACATGTGTTGATCACACGAAGTCAACAGAGGTAGTATGCCACAGAATCCGACATTCTAATTTCTGATTTTCCTTTGGTATTGTCATTCACTATATAAATATATAACAAACATATAGTGTTCGGCCACTGTGCATAATCAGTACGTCAGGGACCAACATATGCTGTCGATCCAGCTAAAGTGTTGTCAACGGCTATGACGACGGCTTTCCACGAACACACATGGATTTACCTATATAGAAAATACCCTCGCTCGCGCAGTATTCCACACACAAGCATAAATATTACTTTATGTATATTTATATATATAAATATATATGTATGCATATATATATATTGTTTTTATATACATATATATATGTATATATATACATATAAATATAGATATATAAAAGTATATATATATATATATATATATATATATATATATATATATATAGATATATATATATATATATATATATATATATCTATATTTATATATATATATATCTATCTATATATATATATAGATATATATATAATATATATAAATATATATATATACATATATATATATAATTATATTTATATATATTTATATATATATATCTCTATATATATATAAATATATATATATATATACATGAGCTATGAGCTATTTTAGATATCTCGATGCAGCCACATACTTCCGAAACAAACAACTCCATAAAATATACCGACTACGCTAAAAGACACGAGATGACAAATGCAGCAGAGCTTACTCGGCTGGAAGATTGATGTTGGCCACAAGCAATGTAACAGCATTAACTCTTGCCAATGGAATACAGAGTAGCATTGGGCAAGGAGCATTAAGCGAACTTTTAGCGGAGAGAAGATTATTCTGCCCTTAAAACGAAATTTGGCCGACCCTTAATGGAAGTGATGTATTTACGAATGTCATTGCACTGCTGGTGAAACACATTGATCGTGCAATGAGATAAAATAATTTGCTTCAAGCGGGCATGGTTTGTATGCATAATAATATATGCTTATCTGCAGCGTCTCTGGCAGTAAGCTATGATTAATCTTTCAGCATTGTTAGTTCGCTATCTTATGAGCATGGAATATTATTATTGTGATACGGACCGCATGAATATCGTTGGAAGTTATCCCCCAAAAACCATGCTAGGCTTTTGACCTACATCTTGTCTTAACCATTTTGATGAGCTATTGGATGAATACCAAGTGCAAACAGTCTACAACGTATAATTTTGCATTTCACAATCAATTTTGATTGTTTTGATATTAGAAGGAGGTTATTGAGTATAAATTCTGAACAATACAGAGCGGATTAGTCAATCCCTTTGACGCAACGTTGCATTGTGGCAAACAACATGGACACAAAAAGTTTGAAATAATTCGAAATAAACATATTGCTAACGTTGCGGTTTAATTGATCTATTGCTCTAAATTATACGTGCCACTAATCTAACTGGGTATTCCTGACAGTGATAAAGGTAGCAGATAATGACTGACCATTTAGACAGGTGCAAATAATACATGCATCTGGCAAGTGTACACATTAACAAGATAAAGATCAAATAGGGATACGATAGTGCCTGAAACGATAAATATACGAACCTATTATGCTGAACATACAAAATTGCAAAACGTCTTATTTCAACCACGCCATTATAAAGTAGAAGGATACTTTCTTAGACATAGACATAATTATAATAAATTGTACCAAAATAACCTGTTATGTGACTTTCTCGATATGTTTACCACAAAACTACATCAATTTTAGTAAGTGCATCACAAGAGCGTTCGAATAAATGATTCAACAAAAGTGTTATTTGTTGAGTATTAATTTCTATGCAACACTAAAAATAATACGCCGATCATTTATATTCAAGACATTGTACAGTGCACCACCATTCGTGCCTAAGTGCATTCTTGACCATGCGTTATATTGTCCTTAGTCAACGCCTTTACCCAACACGGCTATGTTTCTGCCGTTTCCTATGATAAAGTAGTAAGCGCCGCTAGCCCTATATCAATAAATAATAATGCGCAGGTATGATATATTGTTATATCTCGTTCCATGCTTTCTCGCTGTACTAAGATACACAAATCAAGTCGCCTGGGTTTTACTTGTGCTGGCAAAATGGCGGCTATATACGATGGGCCTAGAGCGGTACATACGATGGGCCTAGCCGTCTTTTTCAGCCATTATGCAACACAGCGGCTTACCATTGGCATAGGTTATTACATATAATATATATATATATATATATATATATATATATATATATATATATATATATATATATATATATATATATATATATATATATATATATATATATATATATATATATATATATATATATATATATATATATATATATATATATATAGCACGAACGCGATCTTAGCACGTCTTAGGTAGAAAACGCTGACCTTTCGTAGACTTGGGTCCATGAAAAGATAAATGTCCACATGGAGTCAAGCCATTTTTTCTTTCAAAATGTTTAAACGTATTTTTAAAGTAATTTTTCTCAATATTCGTCTATTACCAACTTTTAACAAGTTCGCGAAAAATTACAAATGGCTCATGGTGATCACATCTACAATAAATGTTATGATTCTAATCCATGATGACGAAAAATTATATATATATACATAAATATATAAATATATATATATATATATATATATATATATATATATATATATATATATAAATATATATATACATGTAATTATTTATATAAATTTGTATATAAATTTGTACATAATTTTATATATATATGCATATCTATTTAAATGAATATATATACATATATCTTTATATAAACATTGATATATATATATATATACATATATACATATATATGATCTATACATATATATATATATATATATATTGTGTATATATATATATTGTTTATATCTATATATATACACATATACATATGTATATATATGTATATATATATAATATATGTATATTATATATATAGAGAGATATATATACATATATATAGATATGCATATATATATACATATCTAAATATATGTATATATAGATATATATATACATATTATTCAAATATATATATATGCTTGTATGTATATTTATATACATATCTATATATATAAATATATATTCATATACATACCTATATATATCTAATATATATATATTATAACACATATCTATATATATACATATAGTGATATCTGTATATATATATAATTTGTGTAAATGAATATGTTTATATTTTATGAATATATATACAAATATATTAATATATATATGTGTATAAACATATATATATATATGCAAATATATATGCATATTTATATATATATTTATATTTATATATATATATATATTTATATATATAATATATATTATATATATAGGATATATAGATAGATTATATATATATCTCTATATATAGAGATATATATATATATATATATATATATATATATATATATATATATATATTTATAGATATATATATATATATATATATATATCTATCTATCTATATATATATATATATATATCTATATATATATATATATATATATATATATATATATATATATATATATATCATATATGTATACATGGAAAGGAGTTTGATGAAAACCGTGAGCTAAGGGTCTCACATTCCTTTTTTTTCCAGTGCTGCCATTGCTTACCTAGAGTTGATTAACACCACCTGTCATACATGGAACTAGAAATTCATGTTAATACGCCCATGACTCATCATAACTTTTGTAATCACAGCAGCATAAATATACCGAGGCAAAAATTTTATTCATCTTATTTCGTTGACTTTGTTATAAATCACATTTACAAATACGTATCGTATCTGACATTGAGTGTCATACATGCTTAACAGCAGAAATCCAAGTGGGTTGTGATTTATCCGTTGAGTAGAACATACTAGATAAGTAGGAATTGCGTTTATCTGCGAGTTACTATTATACATATAAGTAATCACCGTCAGCAAAAATTA
This sequence comes from Urechis unicinctus, assembly GCA_034190875.2. NCBI lineage: Eukaryota > Metazoa > Annelida > Polychaeta > Xenopneusta > Urechidae > Urechis > Urechis unicinctus. The sequence goes on along the minus strand of CM067348.1, from coordinate 4,924,831 downwards.
ACTTTCAGCGGCCGTCAAGACAGTTCTCATCAACGTGTATTGATTGTAAAAGCAGGTAATAAAATATGTTTTTGTCGAAACTGCTAACACCCATTTTAGATCATGGTTTATAGATGAGACATGTCGACCTTGCGCCTGCTTCTAATGGTCAGCCAAAATCCGTTACCATGGTCAGTCAAAGTCCGTTACCGGCTAATGGACTTAAGCTGATTAATTTATATGAGTTTGGCAACGCCGATAAATTCATTTGCCGACGAGGTAACTGTGGATGTTGCTCATCACTTGATCCACAGCTTAACCTTCTTCTATATTACACATCCCATTTGATTTGGCTAGATCATGTAGCATTTTCAAACCCACTAAAACTGCGCCATTTATGGAAAGATGGTAGAATTCGCTTACCTTTGCGACTTCGGTGAAGTCATCTCAGTCCTGGCTATTCAGATTCATAGTTTTATCAACTTTATTATGTACTGGATGCACATAACTCCATGAGGCGCCATTTTGCTTTCTTACCATGAAGTGAGTGTGGCCCCGCAATTATCGTCGTAGCACTTGACGTCAGTTGCAGTACGTTACTGCGACGTATGGAGTGATATAACCATTCAGTGGCGTGTATATCAGTAACGCGACGAGAAGGGACCTGGCATTCACGATGTTCTCAGTGCTAAGCCCGCTACGTAAGCAGCTAATTAGAGGTATGGCATGATTTTAAATCAAAACACTTTCCTGTTCCTTATAGCTTATAGAATAGACACCTACCACTTATCAAAGCAACTCAAAAATATGTTTTTCTCTTTTGTTGGCAAACTAGCAATCCTTGCTGATTGTTTTTGGCATTGTATGATATATCTATACAGTGGGTGAGCATTTCGGCCTAGAGTTAAGTATGGCTGGTTCAATTACATATTACAAATGAGGCATCAGTATCACTGTATCGGTTTCTGTCAGTGAAACTGAATATGCAATGGTTCTGAGATTTAATCGTCTATTTGGTTTGTTAGATTGAAGGTATTACTCTTCATGGCGCCCCATATAATGCAGCATTTGCATTGCAAATTACCGATAATGCTTACCAGTCAAATAATACATACCAATGAAGATATATATACCAGTGAGATAATGTGTAGCAGTGAGATAATAAATACGAGTGAGATTATAAATACCAGTGAGTTAAAACAATACCAGTGGGATAATGTATATCAGTGGGATAATACATTCTTATATTGTCTTCTACATAATCAAGCATCGACTCTTCTTCTCACCGTGTCTTCTTAGCGTAGTTACAGACTCAGGTTTCATGAAGAATAAAAGTCTTGATTTGAGTGGGCTGCAGACCTGAAAAACAGCAAAACAACAATAATAATCTAGCCATTAAACGTTCCATTTGTAATTATGAAATTGTCACGAGCAAGTTTTAATTCCACGCAACGCAGTGTCTCCTGAAGGCAAGGCATAAGATATATGGGCTAAAATAGGCAATTGCGCGGCTTATGGAGAGAGGAACTGAAGTTGCTGGGGTCTACAAGGCACAGTGGTTGAGAATAAGTATGGTTAAGGATAAGATACATCATAAATTAGATAAAGTGGCTTTAAGGGTTACTGCTCTAGAAGGTTATTTGTAATGACTGCGAAATGTTATATGCGCAAGCAGTGGCAAGCCTTACAACATTCGCAACTACATATGAAACAGATCCCCGTTTCTACACCTGCAAGGTCGTCTCTGTGGTAAATTATACCTGTATGGAACACAATTACAAACAGCCTGTGGTGACACAGGTGAGCTTCATCAAATGAAATGAAATAGAAGGCTAAGAAAGCTTGTTAATTGAACTCATCTATGAAGCAGATAGTGGAACAATTTCCTTACGTATTTATGCATCCGTTACACGAGGGTAATTTCCTTTTCTTATCTTTTGAAAATATCGCGGAAATCTTCGTATGCTTCTCTTTTTATCATTTTCTCCGATTTCGTATGGTAATGTTAGTGTTGTTTGAAGTTATCAAGACCGAGCTACTGATTTGTATTCATTAGTATTCTGCAATTTGAAAACCATCGACACCAACTTATTGATGCATTCATTATGTGATGTCTCTGCTTGCTTATGCTGCGTACGGCGAGAAGCACCACCGAGGGAAAGAGTGGAGAGAAAGGCAATTAAATCTACATGGGTTTTTTTTCCAAACATGTAATGGTTGCATGCCGTGCACAGCACTCGACAAATTAGCGATAGTAATGTGTTAAATGCAATCATTGACTTTCGTCTAATGTAACTGACTTACTTATAGTTCGCACCATTAAAATAACTCGATGTGTGGTTCTATAATTACATAGATGTTGACAATAGGGTCTTCGTTTTCTCATTCAGAGTGGCTCATTACCTATCGTATTGTTGCAAAGAACAATAATCCAGCCAATATTTTAGTAAGTCATTTAACCAAATTATGACACATAAATTTAATGCTGCAGCCTAATTAGTGCTGCTGAAAATACACACACACTGCGATGAGGCTGTAAATATACTACTGAACGCTTATTTGTGCAGCCTGAATATACGGTTGTTGTGATCAAATAAACTTGAGTCTGCAAAACGTGATCAAGAGAGACAAAGCTTTTTATACAAATATTTTTTTTGTCGTGTAAATGAAATGACAAGCATAATAACAGAATCATTTTGCTTAAATTTGGTGTTGTATCTGGCAATTGTGAGGTAGAGTTACAGCGGACATTTTCGATAACCATCAACAGGAAGTTGGCAACTGCAGCTCTGTTTCTGCCCCAAGATAAATTATAGTGACCCATTGAATGACACATGGACTGGTACGAGAAAGTCATTCTGATAATACACAGAATGACATTTATTCCATTCAGGAAACTTCAATCATGTTTGTTACGTAATCACACAGCATAACATAACAAAAAAGACCAGTTATGTAACATAATACAATAAGGTAACATTTCGAAACTTAACTACATATGTCATGTAACATTACAATATGACAACGCTACTTAATGATACAAAGGGGGGGGGGGGTAACATTATCTAACATTGACGTAACAGTACATTGCATGACATAATATATCCTTGCAAAATACCTATAGGAACTAGTACTATGTAAGTTAGCAAGTGGCGAACAAGAGGAAAGCCCACGGACGAGGGTAAGGAAATTCAAATCGCGTGACCCGAGATCCCCCACTGCGGGTAGCCAACCTTCCAACGTACATTTGCCAGGCACACTAATACATCGCAACGTTAATGGCCAACACAAAGATTAAAGTCATTCCAATGTTCCAAACAAAAACTGCAGCCGAGTGTGTTATTACAGCATAATAGACGGCAACCACATGACTGAACCTAATTAGCAATAGAAGCAAGGTGAGAATGGAGAAGCCGGTGCTGCCTTTGAAATACTTTTTAGTGGGCTTGATTATTCTTTCTCCAATTAGAAGACGAGAATCCAATTCTATGAGGGTGCAATCAGAGAGTTGGACCACTGAATGTGTTTAAGACATGTCTCCAGCTGCTATGTCGTCGATACACAGAAGGCGTGGAAAGACAACATTACAACCGACCGCATCAGGAGAGACATGTACGTGGACTTGACGTGGTTCAGCAGAGAGCACATGTGTGGTTGGAGCAAACCGAGGTGAATAGGAGCCCTTATGGATGACACGGTATACTCTTTCAGTAATGATGAATGATGGCGCAACACCCTTAGACGCAGAGTGATTTATAAACGGAAACAGTGTGTAACTGTCTGCTAGAGAGAATTTAGATGTGCCATAGACAGTGACAGAACGAAACATATGTGGATACAGCTTGGTCTGTAATATAAAAGAAGATAAAATAGACCGGGGAGGGATAGTCGTTGGATTGCGATCCAGCTGTTGAAGGTGGTCAGGCCAAGAGATTACGAAGCATCGAGAACCAAAGACAGTGGGCAAATCCAATAGCACCGGATGCGTCTGAGAAAATTTTTACGCTGTCGCTTTACCATCAAGTGTTGTGTAGAACAATTGGAAAGCATGTCTTATCAGGCCTCCTTATTAATCGAGATGTGGTGGTGCTTATGTTTGACTTCAATGGCTAGCTGAATTATTTCGATGCAGTCGGCCTGAATACAGTTTGACTGAAGAACTGTTTTCGAGTGTTTTATGGGAACGCCGCCCTTACCTGCAGAAATTTGAAAGTTTGTTAGTTGATTCTGTGCCATTAAAAAATCATGTCGTCTAATTTGTGACTGATACCAGAAACTGCAGATGTTTGAGAAGCAACATATTGCAGAACTGTGCTGAAAAGTTTGAATATGGAACATTTGTCGTAGTACAAATTGTTGTCGGCTTGTAGACCAAGCAGACGTCACATTTTGCCAAAGTGCTCCTTGGCCGAAAGGTTGGATGATTGAGATTACAACATCTAAATTTTCATATTAAACAGAAGCTTGGTCGGGGTCTATAAAGGTCATGAATACGGAACTTTCCCAGTTCTGTTTTTGACATCATTCCTAGCACCAAGACGTTGGAACACAGGGGCGATGCAAATGGAGTGGCAAGGCAATTGGCATTGGTATCTTTTTTTAGCATGAAAAATTTTGTGAAACTGAAGATTGTTTTTTCGGAATATTGAGAACGCTGTGGATCCTGATGGAAACCCTGTACACTTTGCTGTACGAGTAGCATTATATTCAAGCCGTTATTGTTCAAACTTGATAATTAGAATTGGGGTCACAACGCCTGGTTTGGTGACATTTGTAAGCGCCAGACGGTTTAAAGGCAGGTTGCTTACGTTATGAAGTGGAGCGATGACAGCAGTAACGGTAGCATGCTTAGGTTTGTTAGAAGCGGCATGTTTTGTCTTCACACCTTCCGAGTCTTTGGAAAATACATCAGGTGTTTGGCCGAAAGTATTGGACAGAGGGGTGCAGGATAGGTTTGGAGGATTTTATGCGGGCCTTCATTCCTATCAAACAAGCCTTCAATTGTATGGCTAAGTGTACTTGTCACCATTGTAAAGCTAGATTGAATTGTTAAGCCCAACGGAAGCTGTCATTGTAGTGATTTTCTGGTATGCGAAAACCCGACCAAAAGGTATAGGAGCAATCACACAACAAAATCTGGCAAATCAATGAATTTTGATTGAAAGACCTGTTGAGTGTAGACAAAACATACAGACAATGAGCAGTAGGAAGAAATAACAGCCAACGGGCTAGAAATTAGCATGGCAAATGCCAACATAAAGAAACGGGCAACTGCCTGGAAAATGGGCATCTGAATGTCGGCGAAACACTGTCAAAGATTTGAGCATTGGAATGCCAAGGAAATCTTATAATCTTAATAATATCATGAACTAATAGCGGTTGAAAAGGAGACAGAGATGAATCTTTATATGTGACAATTTCCGACCAATGTATAGGGTCCATCATCCATTAAATATGTAGGAATTAATATGGTTAATGAGAACAAAGGGCTTTAATTACCGTACCCCGAATAATGGACAAATACTTGTTGTTGCCTGTGTTGTTGAGATAAATGCCATCGGCGGGGAAATAAGTGTCAGATGAATTTGCCAAACACCTGGATTTAGTGGGCTGTGTTGTGTCTGACGATTGGAACAATTGAGCGATAGAATGACGATTATTTAATTCTGTTTCTTAGTCATTGCAATGACCCATCCCACAATTATAACTTAAGCATGTTGTCCAATCACTTGAGACATTCATTCTATAAATAATATCTCGCATATATTTCGTTTGCTAAATAAAGACACAATAAAATCAGTACTGCATGCGTCCGCGGTATATTATGCTATGTATATGTGGTTAGATGGAAGACACTTAGTCATCAATTTACCCTTTGATGACGAGTTATTTGGAAACCGCACACAATCAAGCAACGAAGGTACATAGACATGAACCTTGACGTTACCCCGTGTCCCGGATTAGCAGAGTTGAAATGGAGTACTATGGAGTAAAATGCTAAGATACATTTACCTCATATTGCCCTATTGATGTCGCTATCAAATTGGATTTCATCTGTGTATTGTTACGTTATAAATTCCGTATATAATCTTACTTGACATTATATATGAGCGCAGAATAGAATAAAATACAGCTCAGGTCAATAGTATGTCAAATGATTTGAAAAGTTCAATATATCAAAGATATGCCTATTATTGTACATGATACACAATTGGTAGCTGATTGCTTTGTATCAACGTAACATCAATAGCTACACATAGTCACCGAAGGCTTTCTGTCAAATAGGGATGCGACGACTTACGCATCTCACATGCAGCCACATCAAGTGATGTTATATCAAATCCAAGCAGTGAGTCCAACCTCAGCATAACAAACGAATACATTAGGTGACAGTATAATAGGCACTGTTTTGACCTCAGTCTTTGTCCCGGATCAGCATGATAAAAGGCGGAGACGGTGGATATGGCGCAATGACACCATCACACCTTTGTAGGTTTACACTTAGATGTTTTGCTTGTCAAGCCATTTTACCGTAACGGCCCATTCGTGCTTATATTGGCTTATTTGTTCTTTTGACGTCAAGGATAATTACTAATTGCATCAGCGAGCGCTGTCAACATATTCAGCAGCATAGACGTAGCATAATGAAAGTGTAATAACACGCATAAGCAATATAATATAGCTTTGTCAGCGCACTTCGTTGAATAATGAAAGCGGTGAAAAATAACCGGCGCCCATTTCTTGTCACAACTGGCCCATCTTATCAGGAACGCCAATTCTGATTACTTCAACAATAATATTTTCATACAATCGTCTCCAATCAGTCAGTCTGTGCTAGCCGATTATTTAGCAACCTTGACTTATCACAGCTTTCGAGGGAGCCCTTGTTAACACCGACCCCATGACACGTGAGTCTTATATTGAATAAAGTTGATGTTTCTCTGCAATGTCATCGCAATATTAATTGGCTGCAGGGGACGTTGCAGATTATCTTACCTATAATTAAGACTCTATATCATAGTAATAGGGCACCTAGCACGATACGATATGTTATACTCTGTTGCAGGTGATGCATCGCTGTCCTTTAAGCCCACCATCGTCCGGTAGTTTATTATGTCAATGTTCAACGGTATTAACCCAACTTTTACCGTATGCAAATGTAAGATTTATGGTTCAAGATATATATTAGCATAAGAACTCGACGACAGAAGTCTCTTTTATGCCCTATGCACTCTAACCAAAGAGTGCCTCACGATGATCAGCCATCTTTATCCCTCATACCTAGCAATTCAGAGTCAGCCTTGTGAATGGCCATATCTCGTATTTTGCATTTGTAATAGCCACTAGTGCAGGCCAGCGCTATGTTAATCAACAACACATTTTAAATGGGCTGGTTAGAGAGCTGTTTCATAAATAACGTTACTTTTGCAATGAATTTGGGAACTTTAATTCACACACTAATAAACTATTGCTACTAAGCTGCGCATGCGAATTGTATCCTAACGGCCCTGTATTTCCCTTTGCCACGACTCTGCTAAAACGTGTTCCCATTAAGGTGACCATAATAAACGGCCTTGGGGTCACTCAGGGGGACAAACTGTCAATATGGTCATGCTTCTACAGCGCTCATTACCAGAGATTGTCGAAAAGCTTAGACGGGTTTATTACATATTGCAACCAGCATTGCTGATAGTCATTTACTTTTATTCAAGACCACAGTGCAACAAACATCCAATGTACCTCAGTTGGGACAACTGATCACATGACACACCGAAATCTAATATTATTCTTAACATTCACCGTTTGCACAACAAATGCTTCAGGGGGCAAAAACTACAATAGCAGTTGTTAGACGCGGCAACTTGCAGAAACACATTGTCACCAGTAACCCGTCATTGCCTCATGTACTGATATGCTTAGTAATATACAAGAAAATTGCATTCAATGATAGGGCAGACAACTTTGGAGCAAAATATGCACTAGAGAGATGATTACAGGTTCTGAGATAAATGCCATACAGATAATGCCACATGTTGTGATAGATACTCGTTTCAAGTTGCAAAATGATAAATGGACAATATTCAACGAGAGTATGTCAACGCTGTATGAGAGCATGATTGATATAGCCCTGAAACCTATGAAGTCAGGGTATTAGAAACTTAAAATCTTATTGCAACAAATGTATCTCTGCAAATGACGCAAGTCATGTTTTATGCATCATAGACATTTATGGGTCTTACAAGCGCCATTCGCAATATGTGATGTCGTTCATACTCCAGAACAAAAGGTTGAGATCCTCGTAACCTCTGCACGAAGGCACTGAGTGATTTGTGTTTAGCTCCACGTTTGATACTGAATCGGCAGAAATGAAGTAAACTAACATATTTGAATGACATTTTGTACACAATGGGATAACTTCAGCTTTTACTCAGCCATTTTTGATGACGTCGACGATTGCAAATTGCAGCATTCTAATGAATTCAAAGCAGTAGCCCCGTTGAATATACCACTACATTGTCACAATCACTGTTGTAATTGACTTAACGATATGGAGCGGGTACATGTATCAACCTTGATATATAGTCAATGCTTAAAGTGAAGCTGGCACAGCGTAATATTTCACTGATAGTATCAATTTTGACCGTTTATACACAGCCTGATATCAACTAAATCCCACCGAATGGTATGGTAATGCAGTCATTATAATCGATTAAGTAAAGGCTTGCGACATTTTTGCAACACATTACCGGTTGCTTAATAGAGCGCCTCGTGTGAGCCTGTTCCGATAGAACAAAAGAGTGAGATATACTCAGCGGCACAATGGGTGAACTTATTGCACTGAACTCGCAGCGACATTTGTAACCTATTGTGATGACTGAGTACGGAAAGGTAACCATTAGCTCAGACATCTGGTGTCCGTCTGTCCATCAAATGATTTTAACGAGTATTTACGTTTCGTGAATATTTACAACAACTGTGACATTACCCTAAAGAATTGAATATTACGACAACAAAGCCAAACATGTGTTAACAACAGATAAAATTATATTTTGTGATTATGCAAAGACAAATGTGATGCCTTATTTTGGAAACACAACTTTCCATATATACTGGTGTTTGTACTTGCCAACGCTTCAGTGATTAGTCGACACTATTGGCGTTGTTCATGAAATGTTTTCTCTGATGAAGCAATACAACCACTATTTTACATAGAATCGTTTTTATATTTCTATAAAAGTCATTAAGCTTAACGAGAGCAATATCGTGGCAGAAAGCAAATTATCTTCTGAAACCTCGCGGGTACGCGCGCTATCAAAAGCAGTGATGTACTAGGATGAAGAGCAATATTTCATGATCCAATTATATCAGAAAACCGTATTTCAATTCCGTTGCAAATGACTCAAACGACCTTGTAATTGAGTCGGCGGTTGAACAATTACCAACTTGTCACTAATGGCACAACTAGCATTCCATCTAATTTTTAGAGGCAATGACGTCTTACAAGGCATTACAATATCCCACAATAATGGGCATCATTACGCAAAGACCTTCCCCTTTTGCCACAAACATGAGTTGAGAATGGCACATGGGCACTAAATTATCCCCACCTCCAGGATGAGCGAATGGTGAAGTCAAGGTGTGGTAATGATGGTCGTGTTTTGCGTACTAGAGCCCAAAATAAGACACAATTAAATATGGACTTCCGTCGTTTCTATAGATAAATGAAACGTTATACCTTGTATCCATACCTGACTGACAGTCAGGATCAGTGTGGTTATATCATATGCGACAAAGCCGAGCTGCATAATTCACGATTTGTAAGGCATCCGTTTGGCAATATAACTTCCTGCAAAAGGATAACTTCACCACAACACCAGCCATCAATTAGTAGCTTTACAACAGCTGTACTAGGAATATGTCAACTTATGGTCTGAGTGTTATTTTCTGACCCGCTTATGTCGCTGTGCCGATGATACGCATATCCCGTCCGTAGCTTAGGAAAGAGAATACATAATGACAGGTTTTTTCTCGGATATATTATGTTAATGCCTGGCAGGTAATTGTTTGAAGCCATTACCATGCAGCAGCGTTGATTGAGAAGAAGGGAAAAGAGAACACAATTGGGCATACACTACTTCTGTAGGTGAGGCCAACCATAATTTGCTTCACATCCATGGGAGTTGTTATGTGTTCAACAATGGATGATATTTTTTGATTACTGAAAATGCAAAACTCTCGTCCAATGCAGCTTAATCAAAAAAGTAATGGGGTCTACCACAGTGATTTTGTCACTAATTGTAGAGTAGAATTCACTGAATGCGTAGCGTTATGAACCAGCGTTCTTATGGATGCATGATTGGTCTAAATTCACAACACTATGGTAGGCTTATAGTCTGCGTCCCAGACTCTAGGGGTTCCGCTACGCTTCTCGCCCTAGAGTCTACGGCCAGACAAGGTCTAAAAGTGGCGCGTCCGAATATTCATTAGACACGTTCGTTGATCTTCGTGACCAATCAACACAAAGGTTGTGACCCGGATTGACCTTATAATTGCGCCTGGCTCATGAAACTGGCTTGTGATACGCACACTTCGGTTCCATGTGACGTCATGGACATTGTAGTGGTCTGCATCCAATGAGAACACATTGAAGGTCTTCTGGAACTATCGGCGTCTCAAAAGTTCAAATTGGAACTACAACCAGCGCTTTTATCGCGTAGCTGCACGATAGTATGTTTACGTGATAGTCAGTTAAAAAGAACCAGCTGTGTGTCTGCTTCCTCGTCGACTGTGTGATAAACGGTGCCACTCAGCGTGAAACAACAAATCGGAGTGTTGTAGAATGTGTGCCCGCTCATAAAAATCACTCGGCCGGTTGGACAAGTTCTTCGGAACTTGTAGAATAGACCAATGAGAGACAACGACTCAAAAGTACCGAGAGTGACCGAGAGACACGGCTTGTGATTGGAGCATCCCAAATCTGGGATGCCCGTCCGGTTCAATCTACTATGGTCCCCTAGACCTGAAGGCGAGACTATTGAATATCAGTAACATGTAAACAGCGCCCGCAGCCATCAGGCTAGGGGACCTTGACTAGTAGGCTTAGCTGAATAAAGAATAATATCTATTGGATCAAACATGATTGTGGCAGATTGAACCATAAAAAGGATTGCAGCTAGCCCAATTTCATACTTTTGATCAATTGGAGACAAAAGTCAACTGGTCATCACAATCAAACAAAGGTGCTACACAATTATCCAGTTTCTGTCATGTACACTCTCCTTGGACTTTCAAATCAACGGATGTGCAGTATAGCATCAAGATAAATTAAATAATATACGTATACAAAGGTGTGTAAACTGAAGCTAGCTTCATTTGTCTTTTGTTACATGCTGAACCAGTGAACAAAATCACCAGTTCATCACATACTTTTGTGGATAGGGCCAACGTGACTAATGATGCAGCGCTATTCGAAGGATCCTAAACTACATATAGCAATATCCGTGAGCACTAACAGCTGACTGTCTCTGATATAAAATCGCATGATATAGTGCTCTGAAACCATATTTTCCAGGCCTTTCCGATGCGCTCCTCGATGAGGGCTAATTGTGATAGGTGAAAATAAAAGTTTAATTGGTTTTTTTTTTTGGGCGACGGGTGGTAAGTTGCAAAGGAGTGTCACGAGTGGCAACATTTGTGTTATATACGCAGTGGCATGAGCTTTTGAATTGTAGAGCTGTACATCTAATTAATGTTGTGAAATACCATACACGCTCACGCATAAGGCACGACGAACCAGATACTCGATTGCCATTGATTATAAAACATGATCACGACCATTGCATTTAGCATTTAGCCTAAATTGCCAGCTGCAAAAGATTTCAAGCGTAGTTGGCTCTCTTACGAAAGCTATACTCATCATTAAAACATTGAGTGATCATTATGCTAGATTAGTAATTGGATATCTGTAATATACAAGATGTATGTCAATGTATTACACTTGATTTGTACTTGACCAAGTCGGTTTATGTAAGGAAAAATATGAATGACGCAGCAGTTACTGTGGTTGCATTTGCTTTGATAAAACACTCCTCTCTGCTCTTAAAGCGGCATAATATTCTTCAATGGAACTATTGTACTGCGTTACACCGTACATACACCGTCAAAGCCTTATTACTGTAGTGAGCCATTTCAAAGGCTGACATGTGGGCCTACTTTGATCGGCCTGGTAAATTCTTGTCAATTCATATGGGTATTACCCTCACTTTGGACGCAAAAACGGATGAGCGTAATAATAACTGCATCGCTGTATGCTACCGCACTAGCGAATGGTAAGACATTTATACTGTTAAATACCATCAATGATTATCTGTTGAAAATAGAGAGAGCTCAGAATAAATTAGCTTTCCATTTCATATATATATATATATATATATATATATATATATATATATATATATATATATATATATATATATATATATATATATATATATATATATATATGTATATATATATATGTATATATATTTATATACATATATATCTGTTCTCCGTTAAGCCATTGTTATATGTTTTGTGCCGTCGATTCTATTTTTTCAACAACACCATCACATGGCATGGATCACAGTTCCAGTGCTGTCTCGCTCGATTTGCAGACTTGATGGTTTTACAAGATAAAATCTATGGTCGATTCAGGCCATATGTCGGTATGGCATGCTGCTTGAAGGGGAATTTTGGTTCAATTGGTTTATATCGTTCGTCTCAATCAAATGGTTTTGTGACAATGCTCCTATAAGAGAGACTTTTTGGATGACAACTTTAATTGCTATTGTCGGTGTGTATATCTCGGACAGCGCTATCACGCCCCAGTCGTTTGATATTGTACAAAGTGCTTCGCTGTGAACTAGCATTTGACATTACTACTATTGATTGGATACATTCTTGCTCAATTCAATTATAAGGTCCATTAATACGAGTCATTTGATTTGCTTGAAAATATTCACGATCTTGCAAAAGTTGCCTACATTAAGCTTTAACAAAAATATCAAGCTGCATTTACCCTTTCTATGTTAATGAAAGTATATGTAAGCGGATCTGTTTCCCATTTGTTTGCATCAGTGTGTCAGCGTCTTTGACGTTTCCTGTGAAATTAAAGTATGACGGCGCTGTAATGTATGGCAGTCACTCGAATGGATGAAGTAATGGCATTTGTATTGCAATACAAAACCAATGCAAAGCAGCTAAGAGCGATTTGTGGCTGAGTGAAGGGGGTCGGGGAGTTGAGTTTGCTGGTACCAAACGGTGAATCTCATTAAGCATGCTGCAAAAGATTGAGTGCCATACTGGGATTACTCATCGTATTACACTAGTGCCACCATTTCAACGCTATTGCGGTGTCTGAGTACGGAAAGGCAACAGCTTGCTGCGACATCAGGTGTCCGAATATCCATGTGGAGTTTGCTGGCACAAAACGGTGAATCTCATTAAGCATGCTGCAAAACAAATTAGCGCCATACTCGGATTACTTATCGAATGAGCTAATATGATCCTGGCCGATCAGCTAGCTGTGAACCGCTGTTTGTTTTACCAAGAAGCTTCGTTGTTTTACCTGTCAAGGCATATTTAATAAGGAGCTTGCAACATCTAAAATATAGCGTGCGCGCCAAAGATTCAATCCATCGTAATAACCAGGGTAAATAAGTATTCGATCAAACCAGTGATTTCATATAACTTCACTGAGAACCGCATAAACTCGGTGAGAAAGTATTGATAAATAATGACATAGAGTATGTAGAGATAAATGATAAACGTCTCGGATATGCAAAGTACCAATATAAGTAGATATAGTAAATAGAGAGCAAAAAAAACCGATAAAATTGCAGAGAACCCTGCCTTGTTGATGCTGAATAAACGACGACCGACACAAAATAGCATCAATCGGTGTGTTATTGTATGGGCTTTTTGGTGTCTCTTAGGCGTCGATGTCCAGATAACGACTGAATTGTATGGAATCTCAATAGTATATGTACTGGAAGAGGTTGCAATGAGTGAAGGTCATTGTAGTGATCGGAGTTTTTGTGTGTGATGAGTTGCATATAAAATGAATTGGTACAGGTAGTTTCAGGTGGTAGGTTGTGATTGGCTGCCGGGTCATTGGGTATAGGCTACAACTACTAAGAGCTTTAATTGGAGATAGAACAGGCAGATGTTACCTATTCTGGGAATCAATTAGCTCGGAATTTTTGCTTCAAAGGACTCGTACTTGCTATAAATGTTTAATATAAACGCAATTTATATAATTATAGACTCTTCTTTGTTACATAGTTAATTTACACGAGCTGATGACGTTTTACGTAGGCTGAGCAGAACAGCAAAACATGAAATGATAATCGTGTTTTTAAATTGCTTTTTAAAAAACGAGTAACGGTTGAGATATGCTAAGGGAGGATCAGCGCTATTTTTACCATTCTATCCAATAAGTCGTTGAAGTTTACTTGTTTACAGCATTTTGCTCTGAAAGCTATTGTTGTTTGCAACTCAATTATTCGCATGATGTTGTACCATATCGTTTTAGCTATCGTAATGATTTATATTTGTCGGCGATTTGCAATATCATGACCCAGTGGTGAAGAGATATTGATATGTGCAGGTTGTATTAACCTCCGCAGAATCGCACGTTCTATTTTATGCATTTGATTCACCATTGAATATCATATGCACAATCTACCACTTATTGCATCGAGTATGTGTTACGAACAGTAACGTATTGCATTGTAATCATTTCGTTAAATGATGTATTGAATATTTGCGTCGTAGATCGCATTAGAAGTGTAAGATTGTAACACAACCATGACATTTGCGCGTTAATGACAATTTTAGCAATGACAAGCGGACAAAATTATGGCTTATCTCCTCTACTTACGCGAAAAAGGGCGAGCAACATTTGCGTTGCAATAAAAAATAGCGGAGTATCGTTTTCTTATTGATAAAGCGCAGGATAATGAATATTTTTCATCGACAAATGAAGTACAAATAGCTATGCGAATATAACTGCGAGATGCACGACCAGAAATGGTAGCGTTTGTTTTGACATTCAATGCCATACACTTGAGCCATGGACTAGCACGGCAACTACAGATCTGTCCTCACGTCCTAATGTAGTCACATTCTTCACATTAACTCAGGATCAGGCTACTTGCTCTTACTAAGCACATCGGCATTGCATCGTTAATGTTATCCTTATATTATATACTGGCCGCGGTTATGTTTATTGTGTCAATAGTGTTGACGCACCAAACCTGCTTGTAGAAATATAGATCAATAGTAATTACTAACGAGGAATGCAGCAATGTAGTAAATTCATTGCGTTAAGTTAAAATTGCAAGGGCGCTAATGGTATTCGTTCATCGTATTTTCTCGTAATTTATGATTACAAGCCGTGTTCATGGTCCTTTGTGTGATACCAAGTTTGGCAATGTGCAAACTACAGCTGGCATCGTTACTGTATTGCATTTTGAATTCAATGGTGTAAGGTTTGAACTACAATTGTGAGTTATGTCAAGCTCTTACCAATCGCGTGTCGATTTTACATACGTTGTATATAGAATAGTGAGATGTCATTGGAGGAATAATCAGAGCCAATCGCAAAGCTCAGAACATTCTGTTTGGAACCATCAAGTGAAACCTGTTAATGGCCACTTGATGAGGAATAAGGTATCAATTTCATTTCGTAAGCTCTTTAGGTCCTGTATATATAAAAACATCGTTAAGATTGCAGTGTATTTGCAACAAGGTTGATTGAAATAACTTGCTATTTGCCATGAATGTCAGAACAGACATCGTTAATGCGGAATGAAGCAATATTCCCATGGAATAAGTAATATAGTTACCACAGCAACAGCCAATACCACAACGTCTTCATTTACATCTCTCTCTCTACAGACCGACATCAGTTAAGCTACAAACCTGCATTCAAAAATGTCGCAAAGCTGAGGTGAATTTGCTATAACTAATTGCTCTATGACCGTCAAACAAATTGCCAAATGCTCCACCTTTAAACGATAATTTGTGAACAGGATATGATATTTGGTTTGTGGTTAACTGTCAATAAATGTCGTAGCTAATGTGTCTGCCTTTCTAGAAGCAACTAGACATGGTCTCAAAGGCTTTGATACGATGAGATGCAGGTATTCGTAGGATAACTTAATGGTAGTTTTGCCAGACTAAGCCAGATGACACATTGCTGGCAGAAAATTGAGGAAATAAGCTTTCACTTATAAACGTAAAGCTTTATGTTAATGACAGCATGAACAAATCATGAAAAACAGCCCTTCCAAATTCAACCAAATAAAATTGTCAATGAGTTTCGTAAATGAAGATACAGTGATGGCTAAACGCGTTCTCACATTATTTTGAGAGCCGGGGACAACAACAGTCTGCATCATTACAGCAAGCGGGATGGTAATAATTACCGCTGCGCTGGTGCAAAATAGGAAAGGCAGGACACCATCAGATATTTAACAAGACAAAATCTGCCTCAATAGGTTATTTGGAAAACGTTTCGCTGACTTTGAGCCATACACCTGCAGCCAAGCCAGGAGGTATTAATTAAAGCATGGTAATCCTAAGCACCTGAGAAAAAAACAGTGGAGGAAAAATAACGGTTTTGATTTACTACAATTCCACGGATGGGTGTTTGGTGTATTTCGAAATATTTGCTAGCAAATAAGCGAGTAGACTTCAACTACATAGCCTGCGGCTGATGAGATATATAGTCATCTTGATAAGGTATGAATACCAATGTATTTCGTCTTGATTATTAGCATGTATGCTTGACACTAACTCAGCATCGGTCATTTTTCTTCCGTATTCAGGTTTACACTAGCATTAGGTTTCTGGCTATTCTTGCATTGCCATATCATCGAAAATGATTGTGAGATATTGTTCAGGGTTCTACGTCTTGCGTTCGTTTCAAAACCTATCACACAATAATCCACCCTGTTCAATATGCAAGGATGGAATAGCAGCCGCATCCTTCGCAATGTTGTCAGACAAACCCATTTCAGCTGCATATGAGAGAAGGATATAATAATAAATTGGTGGATCCATCCCATAATTTGCTACTTGATGCTGGCCTTGAATATGCGTGGCTTTTCAAAGAGCGCATCCTGTTGATGCCGATTATATTCCTCGAATGATTTGCTTGGCGTCATACATATCACTTTTTCAGGCAGTGCTTCACAACACCCTTATCTACCAGCTGGTTTTACTTTGTCCGCTGCATGTCCAGCTATGTGATTCATTATAATGGCAAATGATTGGCACAAAGCCACGTTTGGGAATGACGTGTATAATAATCAAATGTTCTATTATTATGCACTGCCAACCGTTTTCCAGAACCAGCCTCGTACTCTCGTAAGATGCGGTGCTGTCAACAAAATCAACAAACGCAGGCGAACTGAGGTAAGTCAACGACTTCATTTGCTGGCTGTATTTCCAAAATTGTTAAGCAGATGTTGGAATTCCAACGGTAACAGAGGTATGACCCTTTCCTGCTGATTTGTAAACATTGTGTATAATCTAAACGAAGTTTCACTCAATTTAAAAAATAGAAAACGACATATTCGGGAATGCAATAACGATTTGACCAAAAACAATGGTAAACTATATACCATCCATCAAGACATATTAAGACATGCATTACAGTTGATGTATAATAATTGCATACATTTGATGTATGATTACACGTCATAAAAGCTTTGCCAGACGTGTGGAGTAGAATTAAAGTAATTATGTTATCCAAATTTCCAAGCTCCTTGCCCAACGACCCAATAAATGATATCATTAAGTATGCATAAACTGATACAGCCATTTCCGCTTGATCAAAGGGTGCATCTTGTTGATGTCGATAATATTCCTCGAATCATTTGCTCGGGGTCTACAACACCTCCATCTTTTTGCTGTGTTTACTTTGTCTAGTGTAGGTCCAGTTATATGCTTAATAATAATGGCAAATGATTGGTTAATGACGTGTGTAATAATAAAATGTTCTATAATTATGCACTACCTACCATTTTCCAGCACCAGCCTCGTCCTCTTGTAAGGTGCAGCACTGTCAACAAAATAAACAAATGCAAGCGAACTGAGGTATGTCCAGGACTTCAGTTGCTGACATCATTTGGTGTTCCCGATCTTATGTATTCGATGCTGTGTTTTAAAATAATGTTTTTAGGATAATCTCGGTTGAATTGTGTCTACCCAATGCCTGCCGAAAAAGCTTATTAAGTAGACTACCTGGGCCCTAAGATTAACTGTAGTAAACTGCCTGGTGAACGAGGTCTCTTGGGGCATTGACACTCATTCTACATCATGAAAACTTATTAACAGTTAAATTGTTCTGTGTTTACATATACTACAATTTAAGTGAAAGTAAGCCAGTGATAAATATTTGTCAACAATTATTGTATAAATTCTATTCTAATCTCCATCATAAATTTACATTAGGCACTGACTGAAGATACATTGTTTGTAGAAAAGTTTCATTCATGACAAGACCCTTGTCACGGACATCTACAAGCCGATCTTGCCATCCATGCTGGTGCACTAGAGGTGTTTCGCTCGCTGGTCAACAAATGCCCTCCCTAACGTCAAAGCTTCTCCTATCCACGTATTCTCAATCGGACATAATTAGCCAACTAGGACTACAATAACAAAGATGGGACATTAGGCTTATAAAACGATATTCCAGAAAAGTGCGAAGGAGTAGGTCGCCAAACCAGTGACAGAACCGAATTTACACACGTGAAGATTTCATTTGATGGCCAAGCTGGTTTGCTGTAGACATGTCTCTTTTCGGACACAAACCTTTTCGCATCCCCCGAAACTTAGCATCTGTTAACGAACCGCACAATCATCAGCAAAACCTAGTCCCGTTTAGTGAACAAATGAATTGTGCACTTATATCGCTGGTTGTATTGATATAGTTTATATATGATTGGTATCAAGATTGTATCATATTATTCTGTACATGCGGTGTATATATGTATACCCAACAAAATTTCATCTATAACATGCACCCACAGTTACTTGGAACCAGTACGAGTGATTCCATGCGTCATGACAATGCCTGTTATATCGGATTTCAATACTTACAGCAACTGACATGTTCATCCGGTTTAATGAGATGGTATTCATTGATGGCAGTGTTGACATTGTGTTTCACCTTGACGAATTTCGTAAACTGCGTAATTCAAGAGTTCCCTGAACCTAACTCCACCTTTATTTCAACAATTCTTGGCAAGTCTAGACAACAGCGACTCTCGACGTCTGTCGGCATCAACCCGCACTGTACACACCGACACCAATGTGTATTCCCGACCCTTTCACGGAATTCATTAGAGTCGCTGATCTCTGTATCAGTTAAAATATATCGGCTATCATTGTCGAGTTGGTATGGCAAATGGCAATTATTCAGGCTTAGAAGAATAACCCTGGATCTGCCAGGATATTTTGATATCTTATTTTGCGTTCGTGTTAAACGCTCATCAGATATCTCCGGCTTGTGTACGTAAAAGTGCCACTGAGTCTAGAGTAAGCACAGGCTACGTGGTGAGCTCTGATTGGTCTGCGGATATAAAGACAAAAGACAAGCCAATATGGCCGTCGGTGACGCTTTGGGCAGTATTTTTGAAGTGAAAGGGCTTCATATGTCTGCTTCATTTAATTGCAACAATTTTGCCGGAAATGGTCTCTTTATTCAAGCGCCATAATTCAACACCAAAGCCCCCTTTTAATCTTCATTATCCAAACTTCATTGGCTGATTTTCGCCCAGTATTATATTGCAATATTGTTACAGAACAGCTAAGGATCATTGTAAATTAGATGATCCGTCACGATCATTAAATGTTTATGGCATAAGCAAAGAGACACCAGCATTCTGTTGATTTTACGATAGCACCCTTATTCATTTGTTAGTATTACCCGCTGTGCATCAGTGCGTGAGCTGCACACGGAAGAGGCTTCGTGTGAACGTGGTTTCCTTGCCACCCTATAATGTTGATTCTTTTTCGCCATGCGACCTTGATAACCATTACCCGGATGTGGATATTTGGCTTTTTGTGTGATCCAAACCAGATAATGACGCTATCGTGTCACTATTGATGACGTAAATGGGTTGTTTTCCACGTGGGATGTCTGATGCTCCATGTGTCTGCTAAAGTAATCGGGTCATCACCGCTCTCCTCTCTATGTGACCAATGCGCTGTTTGCCTGTGTACGACAGGTTATTTATGACAGATAAACGACCAGGAGACAATAAATAAAAGTCTCAACCATGTCCAAAAGCAAGTTTAACGATGCTCCATGATTACCCTGTTGTTTCCTAGTTACAAGCCGTATCTCGGCATGAGAGGCACGTCAACATGGATTGCATTAATGTAAATGTCACTCGCCGATCATGAAATGATGATCTACATCGTAGCCATAGGGCCTCAATAACCATTAATTATGAGCCTTTAAAAACCGCCCCCGAACATTGTGTAAAAATGTATACACACATATGCTAATAAGTTGCGACCAGGTCAAGTCACGACTTGTGTGCAATGCCAGTATTTTTTTCTGGCACTATTGGCCAAACCCCAAACCGTTTTCATCCATTCATGTTAGCGCGTAGAACATGTCATATTTGGGTTACAACCAGTCTTATACATAACTTGATGCCATTTCCAAAATCGGTCTGTTAAGGTTTGGTTCACCACCGAATGTTCGTATTTCTTGTTGAAATGCGCCTATAACAATGTTAGAGGGTACAATGCAACGATAATCATGTCAAAAGGCGAACACCAGAATCAAACCAAAGAGTTTATAGCTTCGCTGAGAGCGCTCACTCACACCTTCCTTCCGAGGAAATATGTGAGCATAAGCGTTATTGTCATAGCGTCTCTTAAAACCACGTGGAATTCTCTGTTTAATTTGGGAGCTGTTGTTGCCATGGCCTACCAGATGACTCCGTATCTTTACAACCGCCGAGCCCCGAGACGTTGGATCGACAGTCCCGTGTGCTTTTGTTGATTTCAGTATCGTCGAATGATGTCGTGGGTGTCTTTCGCGTACTTTCATAATCATCACGCAGCTTAGCGTAGCTATAAACTCTTCTCTTGAGACCTTCACATCCCCCTGACTTGCCAAAAATATTTATGTTGACCCCAGGCAAGTTTCCTCGATTCAGACTGTTATTGACAGCCTACAACTGACAATGGCTGGACAACAGAGAAGCTGCATTACGATCCATCGGGTAATAATTGCGGGATAATACCTTTGAGACAAAACGGTACGTATTAACTGACATATTAGCGTAGTAAGTATGCGAAGGATATACCTGGTTACTGATTTACTCACAAATAATTCCCTAACCAATGCAATTGGCTAAATGTTGGCCAATTAATGTGTACGTAAAAGCCTCACACACCTACAGAAATATTATTCACAAAGATATGTTTCAATAATCACGCCATATTCCGGCCAACAATCATGTGTCTTAACCGCATATGAGCTGTCGAATACAGCAGAGAACAAAGTATTCAACTCGAACGTGGTTTTGATTAAACGATAATAACACAGGTGCTATAAAACGAATCTCCACAGTATACAAGTGCATCAAAACTACCGTTATCATCGGGTATATTTAGCACGACATGATGCGTACATTCTTTGGCATTGGTAGATGAGTTTGCAATTATCAGGTCAATATTTTTCTAGGTTATCACTATAATGATAATTTATAAAGTAATAATTGCCAACAACAGCAGATAAGCGTGTAGAATTTACCGTTTTTTAACCGTTTACCAACCTCTACCTACATCTCCATCGCGCTCTTAAAATTGCATCATCGGATCCGAATTCTCACCTCATTAATCACCTCATGATTGCTAGTTTCATCTCCGAAATAGACCCTTGAAACATGGATCAAAAAACTTTTAAGCGCCTCGTGTTATTTTGCACATATCACATGTCATTTAGCGTACAGACCAAACAGTGCTTAATGTGCTGTCGTACAACACATCTGTTAAGCTAAGTTGTTTGATGGATAACAATGTTATACTTCCAATGGCTTGCTTGGGTAGGGCCTTTTAAGCATTTTAACTGAGGTTTGATCTGTGCATATCCTATTTACTATTTGTGAGAACCGTGTGACTACAGCTTGCTGGGTCATAATACAAGTATTAACCAAGGATGCAAATGCAACCTGATTGTTAGGTTCTGAATAAAAGCTTTACTTACTAAGCAACTGAACAAATGATCAAATGACCGAATTCAATGTGAGAGTATATCTGACATAGATATCCAACCGACTGTTGACAATATAAAGCAATAAATGGTCCCTGCATGACGCACCGAGGATCACAGGTTTATCTGGCTTCATGTTTTTTTTGTCTGTGGCATTCTCATCACAGGGGCCAACATATCTGATTTATGATGATAACATATCCAAGCAGCACACCCCATTTTAACATGTTACACATTTGAATACTACCTTGTAAGAAGGGTATGCTTTTTTGCCATTTGCACCGTGTACGATGGGTCATACATCTGTATAATACCTTGCATGACAGGGTATGTTATTTGCCATTTTCACCTTGTACGGTGTTGCAACATCTGCATTCACAGTATTGGCAAATAATATCGGCTTTGCAGATGCGTATTCCGTACTAGGCTAAGGACAGTTCAGTTAATTCGCTGTATACAGTTCGGTCATAAACCAAATTTTTGTGGCAAACCTGGAACTCGATGTTCATATTAGACCCAATGCAAACACTTTTAATCACTGTTTAGGTTGTAAGACATCAATTACCAATTCATTTTCAGCTCGCATTGTAATTCGCTCGAAAATAATGAATAATTACCATTACTCAACATCGCAAGCCGCTATATTTTCTTCAATATAATGCAACATGTTTATTCTGTAACAGGGGAGGTATCTCAGTTAAACATGAGATGCTTGTGTGTTTATTGATGTGATACGATGTTAAAAGTGCTCTCATGTGGCGGCGGCCCATGTGGCGGGGATATATAGGTGATTAACGTAATGCCCAATATCTTATAGATGTACGATGTCATACATAATTGCTAGATACCTCTCTTCAATGGTTTCGTTACAGAGCAAGGCGACTATCATGCTTAGTGTGATAATCATAGTGCCATTATCATGATGTTTTTGAAAACAGCACTGGTTCAGTCATTTAATTTTATAAACACTTCTTGTGACGCTCTATATAGCATGATATAACATGCTCAAACAAATCTGTGCTTTCTTAATGCAAGCATGAAATGTCTTCTCTCAGCTTTAAAGGCAACATCTTGTAAAGCGCAATAGCTTATTGTCTCCTCCATATTTGTGTTAAGGTATGAAAGCTGAGGTGTAATATGTAAGGGTCAACATATGGGTTTTGTCATCTGGTTGAATGTTTCTTCATAGACCCTCATTATGATTTCTGTGAGTTATTGCTTTAAGCTACTCCCACACGAACGTTATAACTAGGTCTGATTGGGCAATTGTAAACCATTTAAGTTGTATCAGTAACTTCTACAGTGTCATTACGTTGTTCGTCTGTGTCTTGTTTTCCATATAATTATGCACAAATGCAATAACACAACGTAATAACAAACACTGTGCAGGCCATATTGAAATCCACATTGACCGCAGTTGGTCCAAATACAAGGTGTCACAATGTGCATCGCATTGTCCCTCGTTCACACATAGTCAAATCAGCAATCATAGCGTGAAACACACTTTTTGCAGCTAATACGGACTACTGTTGTGTTGTACATTAGGGCTTATTTGACGCTTATATGAATGATGTTTCATCAATTAGTTGTTTGTTCCACATGTTTGCACTATGTTCACCACATGCGGTTGATTAGCGTAATGGGCAGCCTGTTCAGTACCACTTAATATCAACAACTGGTGCGACAATCTCCAGCACCCCTTTTACAGTTGTTTGATTATAACCACAAATATTTCAGACCTTTCGAGTAGGTAACGTGTGGATTTTGACGTAAGTACTAATGGGGGGAATTACACGATGGAATCATTTAATAAAGATGGATTTGCAAAGGGTGTTCTTACGAAATGCGACATAAGGTAAATGAAGGTTAGCCCGAAAAGACGTTTGAGTAGTCCTACGATGTCCGAACCCAGCGCAATGCACAAATCCACAAAACAAATCATAGACCATGAACTTATAAAACCTGGCGATTTATTTGTTTTCATCGCATGTCTTTTCGATAATGAATGATTTGCTCCAAACATGATGTATTCAGCTGACATGAACTACCATCGATTGCATTTCTTAATGCATCATCGATGAGCACATGTTTCGATGTTGATATTGACAGTGAGGTGGCAGTAGCTGTGCGCAGATGCCGTCCGGAATATTTCAAACCGATGACAATTCAAAAAGCATGGTGCGCATTCAGCTCGACGTCTGGAGGCACAGCCTTTCCGCAGATATAACTTTGATACCATTGTGATGGAGTCAAGCATAGCTTTCCTGATCAAATTGTTTGTAAGACTTAAAATAAATAATTCTGCCCACCCTCAGCGCTCATCTAGTTTGAATCCGAACTTTCAATACCGGAAACTGAAATACATGCACTGCAACGCATCTCTTGCGTGATGGCACCCAATTAGCACCTAACGAACAGAGAGCGAATATCATTTGATCTTATACTTACCTAAATGGTGGTCATCGCATCGAAATTTCTAGGAATTATATATCAAATGGCATTTATTGAAGAACCGCATGAATAGGGGCTAATCTTTTGGTCCGTTACGACAACTTTATTCACAGGCTATTGATTTATGTTGCTTTCGATATACTAAATGCAGCACGATATTGAAAACACGACACCCATTCGCGCGGAAAAAATAGACGCAGGAATATACTTATATCACTTATATCTACGTTAATGCAGCCATGCATCGTGGCTAGAGCATCATCAGAGCTCCTTAGTAGATTTGGAACAACATCGTCAATTGTACTGCTCTCCAAAGGCCCCCCCACCCCCACCCCTCCATTGTACGTGTACGTGGTCACAAACTCATAGTCATACTCATAAAACACACACTCTAAATACAAACGACTGCAGTAGTGTTTGATTAAGACATTTCCGTATTTCCATATTCATGTCAATCCTTTCAAAGGCACTCTACATCAGTAGAACTGCTGCAAAATAAAGAACTGACATGACACACACACATAAAGACAGAAAACCGAGAAGAGATGTCTTCTACGCGCTTAGAGTGGCTGTTAACTAAATGACAACAGATAATTGGCTTTACAGGGATGGTGCTGCTACGGACAAAACAAAACCTCACCAAACGACTTAAACCACGTTCTCATAAAATTCAAGACACTGATCCATTAGCACTTGCTGTTGATGCAATATTCCTGTTGGTGATCCTGGTTCTGGGTATGAAGAGAGTATGCGTGCCACCAAAATAAGCATGATAATCCATACCAGACTCACGCACACCCTTTTCAAGCGGGGTTATATACATAGTAAGCACAATGAGGCCTAGTACTGACCCCTGAGGCATACCACAGCTTGCTATATGGGATTTGGATGAATTGCAATCGATGACAATTTTCTGTCTTTTGCTGGTCAGATACGATACAATCCATTTTATGACATTTCTGTTCATGTGGATATGATTTTAAAGTCTTTCTGCTAGTTTGGTTTATTCAAACGAGTCAAAAGCTGCTGGAAATCCGGGGAGAGGAGAGATTGTTACTATCTGGTCGTCCATGGCCCACATAATATCATTATGTATGCTGATGGGGTCAGTTTGCAAGCTGTAATACATTATGTAAGAACACTGCAAGGGCTCATATAGATAGCTGTCTTCAATATGGTCAGGTAGACTTGCTGCTATTACCTTCTTCAGTATTTTTAAACCACATTGTTCAATTAAATGTCAAATGATGGCTCCCATAATCTGGCCGTCATCGTGGTCTTTATCAGGCCTGATTCAAGGAATTGATTGTTCATTTTAGTGATAAAAGAAGACATTGCTCTCCAAAGACCACCCCCCCCCCATTGCGCGTGTACATGGTCACGAGCTCATAGTCATACTCTATAAAACAAACACTCTAGATACAAACGACTGCAGTAATGTTTGATTAAGACATTTCCGTGTTCTTTTGATCCAACATATAACAATACACTAACCAGCTGCACACTCTAATGCACTTGATGCATTGGCCGACAGAAGGTATTGGAAATTGAAAAAAATGAATGTGCTATGCTGTATGTATGTTTTCTCAACCAAGCTCAAGTAAACACCAATACAGAATACAGTGAAATATTTCGTTCAGACTCATCAGTTATCAAATATCAGGTCATTGCAGTAGAAAAATGTTAAAAAATCGAAAGCGGCTAGTTAAACATTTTAGATTCCGTGAAACATATGGAATGTAAAGTAGAATGATTTTATCTATTAGAACCCCCTGCAGACCATTTCGGCGTTCTTATATGATGGTTAAAGGCTGCTGCTACTGGTAAGGTTAGAATCACTCATGTTTCTCCCTTTGGTGTATCTCGTTTTTCTTTTGTCAAGTTGTCGTAGTTAATACACCATTCGATACCTCTGATCTATGTCCTCTGTTGCGCATGAGGCGTTAAAATGTCATACATTGCATTCCACTGAACCGCTTATTTGTTATGGTTTGAATATTGATTAGTGAGTAAAGCGGCGTCGTCTTGAATGTAATTCAAAGGTAAACGAAAGATGTCAAGATTGTAAGGGAAACAGAATAAGACTACTTGTATGCATCATTGTCTCTTAATAGTCAAGGAGGCATACAAGGTAACGTTCTACTTGCATATTTACAGCGATTGGTATATCCCGATCTTTAGTTGACATTATAATTTCTATTAGCGCACTATTTTCATTCACAAAACGGCTTGCCCATATGTAAATCACAAATCTGAATGTTATATATCTGTGGTGTCCTGATCCGGTCCACTTTTCATCCAGTGCCATGGGATAACTTATGCAGCATGCAGATTAGGCAAATCACGCATAGTCGCAAATACAACACAACAGGTTTTTGCTGTAATAACGTAATGTCTCCCTTCGTTTTGATAAACTCGGTTTTTTATCAAACGATGATAAACATTTAGAGTTGTAAACCAATCGTGACAGAAATCTGACGCCTGTCACATTTTCTTAATGCCTTAACAATACTTTGATCTCCAAGGTACTCTCCATTGGTTATTGAAGACAATGAATTACCTTCTGTCTTCTGAATGTGGCATATTCTATATAAACACCAAAATAATGAACCCTATAAGCAGAATATTTAGTTTACGCATATTTATTTATGAAATTTTGTGGCAGTTGTCGACGGGTCCATCTGTCTCCTTACTTATACTGCTATCAGATACGGCTGCAACTATGGCACTGCACCTCATAATTATTTGTTATTGTTATTCCACATATTTGCAGATATGCGTTTGAATGACATTAAACAATTCGCGTAGGTAGGTTTATGATCATATGACTACTATGGCTTCAATCAATATCAAATGAGTCACAAGAATGTTGCTATATTTGATAGATAATGTGATGTTTCATTACAATCATACATTGTTCCACATAAATGTCAAATATAACTATAGATATCGACTCTCTATTCGTACACTATCAAATGAAATTTCATGTCGAATATAAGACTTGAAATATCATTGGAATGTCAAGTTATGGCGCTGTCACTCTAAACGCTGGCTATTGAGACGTCTATGGACTGGTAACGTGAGGTCGTTTCTGTAGTAAAAAGCGTCTGTGTATTTGTTTCATTGATAAATGTTGCCGATAAGCTTCTAAATGCCTGAGACATTAAAATAAACGAACGCCAAATACCTGTCGCGCAAAAGCCAGACGAATAATGTCGGTTAGGAATTTAACGCTCACGATTAATCAGTACATGGCAGGTTGATTGTCCATGGCGCTCTAGCAAATATTCTTAAGAAGTATAAAGTGTTAAAGTGGCGACCTTAAACCAGTGTGATGTTAATGTGTGGAATCCTGCTCCGCCCCTTGCAACCTTGATTAATGATACAAAACTTAAATGCAATAGCCAGCCAGGTTAAATGGCTGATTTTAAGATGGCACCATACTCCTTTGTTATTGCTACCCGCCGTGCATCAATGCGTGAGCTGTAAACCGAACAAGCTTTCCGTAAATGTGCGAAATGGCTACGGTGACATAAACCTGGGTTCCTTTGATCCCTATAATCATGATTCTCATTTCCGCCGTAGGACTTGCACTGTATGCCTGTGCACGACCAGTTATTTATGACAGATAAAGGTAAGCCTGAATCATGGTTTGCATTAATGTAAGTGATACTCGCCCGATCAAAATAGTCACTTTCATGAAATGGTGATCATCGTCTACAATAGGACCTTGACAACCATCAGTTAAGAACCAATAGTTATGTAATGCAATTGGTAATTAGTATCCTATGCTATGACAGGGTTAGGTCGAGTATGTTTTGACCCTTGAATATGCCGACACAGTACAGCCGCATTAATGTGAGTGACACTTGCCCGGTCGAAAAAGACTCCCTCTCATGAAATGGTGATCATCTTCTGCCATAGGACATGGACAACCATCTTTTTTGAACCAACAGTTATATAATGTAATTGGTCATTAGTATCCCATGCAATGACAGGGATAGGTCCAGTAAGTTTTGACCCTTGAGTAAGCGAACACGGTACAGCCGCATTTCCTTGAGCAACATCCGTTTATTTTTTATTTGCGTTCGTTTTTGTCCAGTTGCTAATGTTCAGAGTAAAGGGAGCAACTCTGTCGATATACTGTGCAGATAAGTGGCGGCAAGGAACATTGACGCATGTTCAAATCCATTATTATTCTGGTATTATTGCCCAAAGCCCATTTTCCTCTCCCTGTATCTGTGACCGCCTGTGGGTTCAGTCTTATCTCATAAGACATTTTGAAAAAGTGACATTGTTAATTTTACGATATCTCGATTTGCAGTAATTTGCTATTACTTGAAGTTTTCAGTTAAATGATATAGTATTCAAACCAGAGACCATGTCATTCTTGCGATTGAAAAATCGTATTTTATGGCCTCAAATAACATGAATGTACGATAATTATCTAGAGCCCAACCAGTGTGCTAATTGTAACCCAACTTAACAACATGAATGGGTTATTCGGTTAAAAATGATTATGTATGTAATCGATGTAATATCAATATAAACCTAAAACATACGATGTTTGTATCCATTTCCATCATTTTCAAGTGGAACGGAACATGCATACGGGCTATTTTTACATCCACTTATTTCCGAATTTTAGCTGTTTTACAGGGATTATAAAACTACACGCTTGCGGTTAGTTGGAACATACCACCTACATACGAACTGTTTGTACCAATATAATGCTTAATGTGCTGTCGTACATTATTTTGTTTCAGCTTAGTTGTTTGAAGGCTAACATCAGCGAGACAAAGCATTTTGATTGCTTGGCTAGTCATTCCAATGTTCAAAGTTGATAAACCAGACTTGCTGTCGAATTTAATTACACTGCACTTAGCGCGTTGAATTACCTGGGTACATTAACCCAGGGTTTCCATGAATTAATGATGAGAGGGATATCAGAATTGCGGTCTTTGGAAGTACTGTTAGGACAAGACTGAGCTCACAGAAACCACCCCAATCAGTTGAGAGTCGAGTTGTGTACACTCTTTTCACCTTAAGAGCAGCAAATGATAAGCATGTATATTAGGCAACAGTTTAACATGCGTTTCAGTGGTTAGTTAAAAAGAGGCAGCCTCAGTGGAAGGTATAAAATTACTGTTATAGAAATATCATCAATTGGTAAATATCTAGGAATCCGGAATCCGATAGCAGTTAAACTTTCGAAATTGTCTGATATTTGCTCTGTGAAGATGCTATTCACTTTCTGCGATAACAGTGTGACTAGAGCCCCCACTTTAATTTAGGAAATTCTCTGATATTTGATCTGCGAAGATCCCATTAACTTGTTGTGAGCACCGTGTGAATAGATCTCCCATGGCCATGATGCAAATGTAAACCACGTCTTCAATTGCCACCTGGTTGTAAGTATCTGAATAAAAGAATTTTTTACTTGGCAATTTCTCGAACGCTCAACTGATAGAATTCGCTATTTGGACGTAAATCATTTCTGACATTGATTATTAAAAGTTCAGTGAGCAGCCATTACACTATATTACCATTAATGTATCTAATGTTTAACGGCGCAACGCATTGCGCTCATTATGTTAGCTATTATATGTACCTGTTTGTGTGCCTGCACAGCTTAACAATGGTGGGAATATGTCTGGGAGAGCAGCATTCACATATACTACGCTACACCGTGGTTGATTTTGCCTTTGGTAGCGCGTGCTTATTGACATCCATCAAGTCGCAGGGAGGGGGAGCGGTAACATCAAGTGGATAGATTGACTACTGACAGCTATTAAAAACCTATTTGCGTCGTGCATTTTAATCTTCCAGGTCAAACAAACTGTTGCTGCCAATTATATTATACCATCATTACGGACCAAACCAGCATCTTATGCAGGCAAAAGGTAAATATTAACTTTACCTGAGGTAACTGTTTTGGAATTGATTTCCCTTGGTAGCAAAGCAACTCTCGCCTTTACCGATGCTTCATCACAGAAATGCAATAATATAGTAAGCATATTTAAGATACAAACTGTTATGCATATCTGGAGGCATCATTCGTGTTTATTTGTATCCTTTCTAAATAAAACATGCAGTATCTGACGACTTTGTGTAGGCTCATCATTGCTAATTGCGAGCTAAAAGAACTAATAGACTTTTATTTTGACCACGTTTTAATTGCAAATTTGTTTTCGAGCCTAGAAAGTACTTCGTCAAAACTCCTTAGCAGTAACTTTAGACGACGACCCTCACAGCATAAACATAGACGACAATAGATTAATTCGCATTGATTGCTCGCAAAGCTTCAATTGAGGGAATTAGACAGATCATTTAACTATCCGCCAATTGATTGTGTATTGGTAGTATTGGCGAATGCATGGTCGAGGAAATGTCAACTGTAACCTACTATTAGGAGGACTGTGTCACTGTCGATTTCATTGCATCCATCAGGCAAATCAAAACGAAAGCAGTATAATTTATGCGCGTTTTGGCGACATCCACAATGCCACTAACATACGATCTATGCCTTTCAAGTTTCTGATAGCTACTGGAAAGAGGATTTGGTTGCTGTTGATTATTTCACAAAAATAAGCAGATATACTTGCAATGATATTATGTTTGTGATAAACACAAAGGGTACAACGCTGTTTATCGTATGTAATTTCGTATGAATAGTTATACCGTAACTATCTTCGGCTTTTTATAAAACTATCGTATATGCCTAATGTCTAGGGTCAATAATTGTAGCAAATCGTAGATGCTTGTAAAATACCTTACATATATTTGCTTTGATAAACATATTCTAAGGGATTTTTGTAAACATTAATCCGACATTTTCAATGTTGCAAGTGCTTCATTAAATATAAAAGCCTAGTACTGAATTACAGCCGAATGTGATTATAATAGAGTTCGGGTTCCACTTTAATAATATTGTGGCATTTATATCCGGTCATTGCAGTTTTGTATTGCCAGCAACTCGACTGTTGAACATATTATGTGAGGCACAGTAAAATATCATCTTAATGGCTGCTCCTCCTGCAGAGCGTGCGGGAGACCATTTGTATTACCTTACACCGCACTCCCTCATCCCGCTAGCGTGAAGAACGATGTATGCTGATGTAATTATATTTGATATCAGCATCCTGTTCCTGTCGCTACAGCCCTAAGCCTCGTCATTTGCACCATGTACTGCTTAATAAGCACGCCACATGTTTGTTAATGGCGATCATATATTCAATATGTACATATTATCTATTAATCGACAGCATGTGCCTGAACATGCGCAGCATTAGCTGTCACAATTTTCATTCTGAACAATGATAATGATGATTATAATACAGCTCATGGAAAGGCGCCGTATTCATGTCAATTCTTTCCAAGGCACTCTGCATAAGTAGAACTGCTATTAAAACAAAGAACTGGCAAGACGTGACACACACACACACACACACACACACACACACACACACACACACACACACACACACACACACACACACACACACACACACACACACACACACACACACACACACACACACACACACACACACACACACACACACACACACACACACACACACACATAAGGGCAAAGAACCGACCTTAGGTACTCAAATACTTCTGAGAAAACGTGGGTAGAGAGGCCATTAACTAAATGTCAACAGGTAATTGGCAAGAAAGGGATGGTGCTGCCGCGGACATTAAAGCCTTACAAACCGACTCAAACCAGGTTTTCAAAAATTCCAGACAGTGAACCATTTGCACTTGCAGTTTATGCGATATTTCTGTTGTTGATCCTTGTTCTGAAGAGTAAGAGAGCATTTGTGGCATGCCATCAGAATAAGCATGGTATTCCATACCAGACTCACACACAAGCTTTCCCAATGGGGCCATGTACATCGCAAACACAATGGGACCTAGTACTGACCCAGAGGCACACAATAGATTACGGAACAGGCTTTGGGTGATTTGCAATCTATGGCAATCTTCTGTCTTCTGTTTGTCAGATACGATACAATCCGTGTTATGACATTTCTGTTTATGTGGAAATGTTTAACTAGTCTTTCTGCTAGTTTGCTTTATTCAAACGAGTCAAAAACTGCTGAAAAATCCAAGGGGTGAAGATCGTTACAATCTGGTCGTCCATGGCACACATAATAAATATATTTTGATGAGGACTGTTTCCACGTTGTAATCCTTCCTGTAAGCACACTGCAAGGTGTTACGATCCAATTTTTGAGCTGCTAGTTAGGAAAGTAATAAAGTACGAGATTTATGGATATGATTAAGCGTGATGTTATTGCACAGAGGGAGAGACTTTTATCTGTACCATGGCTTACTCATCTAGCTTATTTACGAGTAATGTTCCTCCTTTGTTATTTGACATTGATGGCCAAGTGATGTATGCGTGGCAGTCCAATTTCCCTTTCTTGGTTAATTGGGAACTGTTTTATGTGCTTTATATGCCAAGTTAATGCTTTTGTCCTCGGAATCCCCTATCTTGATTAAATCGGCTACGCTTTATATGGCATTTTGATGCATTTGTCCTCGGAAATCCTCGTGTGCTGCGTGATTGCTTTATTTTAGCGTCCCTCGTAAAACATTTTTAGTGCTTTGTCCTCGAATCTCTCGTAGAATGCATGCGTGGAAGAGGTAGATAAATGTCGTGTGTGTGAATTATTTATTATCTTTATTGGAAGTAATTAAGTAGATTCTAGCGTATAAAAGACCCACCAAATAGCGCCCCAACACTCCAGTCCCGCAGAAGCTCCGCAGAAGTCCACAGACGTCCATCGAAGCCACAGAGGGAAGACAACCAGACTCCAAAAGAGGCTGACGCTCGTCAACTACCCGATAGGCTTTGAAAGAGACTCACTGTGCTTGTGGAGTGATTGTGCTTGTGGAAGTGAAATAAGAAATAAACCAACTTTAGTTTGAAAACGGAGTCCTTCATTTACCTGTGCACCTTAAAACGTGTTGGTAAAGGGAAGTAAAAAGAACGCGCAATAAGAGAAGAAAAAATAATATCTTAGCCTTACCCCAAGGCGCGATACAAGGAATCTTGTAGATAGTAGTTCTCATTGTGGTCAGGTAGATTTGCTGCTACTACCTTCTTCAAAGTGTTCAAAAAACATCAAATATAATGATGGTGTCGTTAATACGACCGTCTTCATGATCTTCTTCAGACCTGATACAACGGTTTTATCGTTCATTTTAGTGATAAAAAGACGTGGTCTAGACCAAAGGTTTAAATGAATAAGCTGAGAGCTATCATGGAGCAGTACTGCGCTTACCCGAAATCGACTACGACATGTACATTCATAACAACAGAGGACTCATTATTATAGTTACGTATAGCAGAGCGTTTGTAGATCATATGTTGATTGATTATGTACTCGATTAAGGGTTACTATTTCAATGGTTCACGCCACAGTAATTGCGTTTCACAAGTGGATATCGTAAAGAGCTGGTTAGCAATATTCAATGCTTGAAGCTGCAACTGCCTCTATCAGCCTTTACCGACTGTAAGACCAGCTCGCGTAGTCCCAGCATGGTGTTCCGGCTTATGTCAACATTTATCTCTGTGCAGTGCATTATAAATGAACAATCATTGGGCGCCATCGAGTCAATGAGGAATGTATGCAAATGACACGAGGTTAGAGCCCCTACTATGCTAGACATCGTTTGCGCTGTAGCAAAGTTAATCCAGATATCAAACTTAACAACGTTATTTTTACGTTGCTCGTTAAATTGTCCGTGGTGAAAATGGTGAAAAGACCATTGTTTGGTATTCTGTTTCTTTTCATTTCATAAGAATATAACGCAATGGCAACTGCGTCGCAATATCAAAGGTTTTGATGGGATAAAACACAATAACTAACGTAAAATTGCATTATTACTCAAATGCAAAAAAACAATAGAGATACTGCAGGTAACGTCAGTAACTTACAAGTTTGTGTGTATGCGGCCGTGTGTGTGTGGTTGTTTGTTTTCCTTTGTTAATCACACAACTTAAACAAAGAACTGTATATCTATTATACGTCTTTTTAGTATGATGAATCCTGTATGGCATCTAACCGCTATAGCCAAGACTGTCTCCTGATTGCTGACAATGTAAGCGTAACACCAGTGTGTAACCAAGCAAGTCCGCTAATTATTCTACTGCCTTACAAATATGACATTGTTGGTTTACCTGTGGATTGACATTTGAATATAATATGATATAGCACTTGTTACAAATCTGTGCTTTGTCATCGTCAGCAATACATTGTATGGCCTAATGTCTCATTAATGACCTAGGTCTGATTGCACTGCTGTAAATCAGAGTCATATAAGCTATACTTCCCGTCTGTCTTTATGTTTTTCGTATGTATTGCTTCCCATATCCACACTTGACAAAATAACGACTCCACCAAACCAATTACTTACACAACGTGTTGACAAACATTATGCAGGCCACATTAAAATCCACCTTCACCGCAGTTGGTCCAAATGATATGGGTCATAATGTGAATCGCACTGCCCCGCGTTTGTCCATGTTTGAATCAGCAATCATATGGTGTAAGCACGCCTTTTGCAGCCGATACTAATTTCGGTAGAACTCTACATCATGGCTTGCACGTTCAACGCTAAACAGACTGCTTTTTTACCGATGTAGTCTTTGATCATCTGCTCCATATTGATGGCGTTTCGTCCATTGGCAGCGGTTGATTATCATCACGGGCTACATGTCAGTTACTACATCTCAACAGTGGGTGTTTTAGCGGCCGTCACATTCTATTGATATGTGATTGTAGGCCTACAACAAATGTTTCAGCATCAGAATTTAACCTTCAAAGAGCTATAAATCAATATATGAACGATACATACTTAATGCATAATATATGAATAAGGAATGTTATTCGGGGCAAGCCAAATCGAAGCAGGGCGCATGGTGAGGTTTGCAAACCAAGACACAATTGCGATCTGTTGCCGTGATATATTATACTGTATGTATACACTTCTTTCGTCTACAGG
>CM067348.1:4846597-4884097 GCA_034190875.2 Urechis unicinctus | reverse complement strand
GGTGTGATTGGAGTGCGACGCACTATATACATGATACAGGATTTTACGGATCGACCATTAGGGGGGCGGGAAGTATGAAAAAAATGACTGATTTAGTTAATTCACAGCATACAGCTGCTAGGACTTAAATCTGTAATAGTTTACTCAACCATCAAGCAAACTATTGTGTGGGCTGTCGTCTTACGAGGCAATAAGAATTGAATGACACACAACCACAATGAATCAATTTAAACTGTAAAAGGCAAAATCGGAGGTCGAGAATCAAGCTAGCGTGGTCATTATGTCATAAGGATCAAATCCTGTTACAACAAGCTGCGGTGCGGCCAGCGTCTTTTTCAACCGCTTCTCGATTTTAAGTTCGACCAGTGTGGCCGATTTTGCTTTGATT
Source organism: Urechis unicinctus (assembly GCA_034190875.2). Taxonomy (NCBI): domain Eukaryota; kingdom Metazoa; phylum Annelida; class Polychaeta; order Xenopneusta; family Urechidae; genus Urechis; species Urechis unicinctus. Next base: position 4,883,709 of record CM067348.1, on the reverse strand, counting down.
TACATGACATGCGCTTCTCGATCTATTAGTTTGGGTAAATTCAGCATTGATCTTCATGAGCATGTCATTAAATTCTTCTGGCGCTATCCGGCAAAGTACAAGATTTTTCAAAGTATCATGCAGTCTGGCCTCTTTGCCACTGGATTAAGCTAACTCCTGAACTGAATCCTCATACAATTCATGCATTTTCACGCAGCACTCACGAAAACATTCATCACGTGAATCATCATTCATCTTGGCCTACCTCATCTGACAGAACTCACAGTCGGCCCGCGTGGACGCCACACGCGAACTCGCTCTGTTATACCTCACCTATGCAAACTTATTTTCCTTCATAACTACATTCAAACGACTGGAACACTGATTTATTTCTTTATTAATCCTTTGCGTGAGAACTTCACATTAATTTTGCATTTCTAATGACAAATTCATTTTAACAGTCCAGTGAAAAATTCAAAGAGGAAAATAGAATTGGAATATGTAAAAAACAGTACTTACAATTGGTAACCGTAATCGAGTGGATAAACTGACATTAATATAATGCTTTGTCAATGCAAAGCAAAAACTAAGCCATTCGACACAAGCAAGCGCCCTCACCAAGAAGTGGATCTCACCAAACAACCCATACAACAAGGTCATTAATAATAGCGGTGTATCTCCGTATGGAATCCCTCTTGCATATTATATGAATATACGCACAATGGCCGACTGTATCCACATGGTAAGCGAGCTCACCATATATTGTCTATTTAAATATTCGTTAGTAATGGTGATAACAAAGCCATAGAGTGAGTTGTTTCGGTTTTAATCTCACGACTTCAGTAAGAGAAGTGATAGGAGACCTTATTACCTTCTAAGCGCGTTTGCATTGATTTGCGCATCGGAAATATGATTATAAAATTATTGCGAGAAGAACGACTTTTTAAACGCATTGACATAGGGCTATCTGTCGTTGACACTTACCCTTTAAAGATCGGCAACTGAGCGATATTGAGGCACTATTTGGCATCATGTATCATAAGTATTTGTGCTGTATTGTTTTGTGGTGACGGTCGCTATAGTTTGTGCGGATTCGGCTCATAAGCGCTATCCATGTCTCAGCTCACATTAGGTGAGTAAATCTATGATGTTATTTAACACCGGAAAAGTTATATTACCCCACATTCTCCTATTAGCATTTCCCACAAATCCAATAGTAATGCGGATGTAAGTCAGGAATGATATAAATGCAATATGTCCATTAAATATCTGCCAGCTAGCTTACAATATAATACATAGATATCCAAGAGGGGACCTATGGTATACTATAAAAGAAGCAGTCAGTTTGAAATAGTCCATGTTGAGATGATGCCCGTGACTAATGCAGTACGCTCTGTTGTATTCGTGGAACGTTAGAGTTCCAATAAATTACAGGACAAAACATAATGGATGTTACCAATCTATCGTAGAGAGACGTTCGATTTCCATACCAATCTCGGTAGAGAGATGATCGATCATCAGACATTCAGCGCTGAAGCTCACGCCAACAGAATTGATATCGCCTCCTCTGTGTTGTTGATGATAATCATACATTGCAACATTGGCCGCCTAAGTGATCGTCTAATGGTCTCCTGTTTACCAATAACATATTGTTACCGATTGAACCATTATACAGATGGTCAATTTGAATTATTTCGATCCGAATTCACACCAGCTTCGACAAATATATACAAAGTTCTATACATCTATGTGGGTCCTTGTTAGTCATTAGCTAAATAACAACAGATACTAGGCATCTCGGGAGCCAACAATGGTGTTAACAGTACATATAGATACCCGGTGTTGTTATACATAACGACCGATATCAGATGACATGGTTCTCGGCAGAGGGTGACCACCATCACAGGGTGACTTCTACTGGTCGGCAGCACATCTGTCCATGAAAATGGACAAAGCGCTACTTTGTCTCGGAATATGGACGTCAGTTACATTCATTACATCTTTCGGAGAATTACACAATGGTGAGCAAAATTCGCACGATCACTTGTCTTGAAAGTATTGTGACGTAAGAACTATATTACAACTTTTTTATATTCATAGTTTGATAGCCGTGTTTTCCCTCAATAGGCTCTACCAATTGGAAGCTTCGGTTGTATAGGGACCTGATGGCTAATTACGAAAAAAACGTTAAACCTGAGTTTTACCAACATGAACAACTAACTGTGAAAGTGGGATTTGGTCTGTCACGAATCGAAAGTTTAGTGAGTAGCAATTCATACCAAGCAACCAGTAAATATTGAACGTCAACGTACAAGTTGACAAGTTGAGGTACTACTATTCACTCACTCAATTTATTACAGAATGAAAAGTCACAAGTCCTTACTACATTTGGATGGATCGGGTTGGTGAGTACACATAAAATGTTATGTAATTTGAGGTAAAATTTTGCACTTCTCATACATGGCCGAGAACGCGATGAAACCTACAATTTAAGCACAGGCAATTTTAGCAAAGGGTAGAGAGGATGTTGTGACATCCCATTGGTAGATGCATATTTGCAGTGAGGTTTATTATGCATCCATATTTCACTGTAGCATAATTGGGTCAAAGGTTGTGGCATATTGCTGTCTGTCAGTTAGTCTGTAGATCATTGCAAAGTTGTGTTATTGTGTGGTCAGAGTGTGGACAGACGGAATCCATGAACTATAAAGTATGTGGCATTTTTGAGTCCGATAGATAAAAGGATATGGAGACGTTGTAACATCATTGAGAAACAGATGAAGAGTAGATCAAGCGGACGTTGATGTCTATTATCGTCTGACCAACAATAGAGAACTCAGTGGCACCATATGGTCAGATAGACATTATACAGAAATAACATATTGGCATTTTATAGTTTTAAAAACATCGGATAGATAGGATGCTGTGACATCCCAAGGTAACATAGACATTGGATAGCAAAGGCATTTTGTGGTCAGATAGACAGATGATAGACAATTGTGAATGTTGGTAGTCTGAATGATATAAGATAGAATTAAATTTTTTACACCATGCAGTGGGGATTTTGTGGTCAGTTTGACAATGGTTCGTGAGGTTTGATGTCAGAGAGACAGTGGATATTGCGGGCATTGGATTATCAAAAAGGGATTATTCATGTAGAATTGGACATTTTGCACTAATTCAGCAATGGAACGACGCAGTTATGAAATGGAATACCTCGGACTACAATGGAGTACACAGAATAATATTGGAAGGCAAGAATATCTGGATACCAGAAATAACACTGCTCAACAGTGTACGTGAAGGAGCGGACCTAGCGCTGGAAACAAATTACAGGTGTCCAACCTTTCCCTCGTTTAATCTGATCAATGTGTATTTTGTCCCCGGGCAAACAACCTTGACCCATTACTTTGTATGCTTCATTTCCGATATGGTGACTATGACCCCTGAATGACCTGCCTACTCCCAGAGGTTTATCTCTACATATGTATTTTCATATTACCATATATGTCCGTATGCGTATTCTGTTTGACAAACAGGGTACAGGTTCATCATACTGGCCGCGTCATTTGGTCACCAGGAATTGTATGGCAGACATCGTGTAAAATCAATCTTCGTCACTTTCCCTTTGACTCACAAATATGTGAGATACAATTCATGGACAATATGTATGGCGCCGCAGAAGTTAATCTCACAATTGTTTGGCCAAAAGTTGACCTCTCGCACTACGTTTCAAATGGCGAATGGGACCTTGTGTCTACAAAAGTAGGTCGCAGGGAATCGAAACCAAAAAAAGATGGTGAAACGTCGCATATTACAGTCATTGTTGCATTCCAACTTCATCTTTCAAGAAAACCTGCCTACTTTGTTCTCCATCTACTTCTCCCCGCCATCATCGTGAACATAGTATTACATCTTGTCTTCTTCCTTCCACCAGAAGCAGGCGAAAAAGTAAACGTAATCCAAAATATAAACGAATTTCTTCATTATTCAAGATTATAAATTGACTTTTCAAAATATGATCTCATAATTCAACTAAACAGAGCGATAAATGTGTTTGTTGCTTCAGATATCACTGAGTATCACCGTACTGCTTTCATATACCGTGTTACTTCTGATGATGTCGGACATTACTCCAAGAAGCAGCGAAACAATCCCCATCCTATGTGAGTGTTCATATTGTCCATCGACTGCAATACATCCGTGCAATATTTGTTTGAACATTCAAATGCATAATTTCTATTCCAGCCATTTACATAATCCTCAGCATGGGACTCTCCGCTCTCTCTTTGCTCTCTACCGTCTTGATTCTTCGTATCCATCATCATCGTAAAGACGAGCCAGTGTCACCCAAGGTTCGCCATCTTGTGCTGGATAAGCTACGGCGATACCTTTGCTTAAGATGCAAAAATGAGATATGCGAAGGGGATGAGTTTAACAAAAGAAATTGGGAGGCTGTTGCATGCGTGATAGATAGATTCTTCTTTGTGGTGTATAGTGTAGTTGTTGGAATAGTCACCGTAGCAGTGTTAGTAGAAATAACAACTCATAATGACGTCAGAGCTGACCCTGATAGCATCGTACAGTGATGTCACCGCCTGCGGTCCAATGAAGAACACCGTGGTTAGGCAACGACTTCTGTACATAACGCAAAATTGATGTTCCATATGTATACACTTGGTGAGAATATTGATTAATGCTTTTAACTGCTTAACATGCGATACTCCCACCGGTGTTTTTTTTCTCTATCAAGTTATGACTATGCGTAGATATACTGCATCAAACACATTACTCAATACTTTTATGATTTACTTCGGCCACCATTGCTTGTAAATTTTATCAAATTACGACGATACATGTTTTACAAATACATTATGTCTCTGTGTAAAGATATCATTTGTATGTGGGACAATGATGTGGTTCCATGATTCTTAAACTCAAATAACAAAAGTGTTTGCTGTGAATCATTGTCTTTAACGCAATAAAATGTTGTAATGTTTGCTTAAGCACTGGCTGAGATTTTCAATAACCTGCTGCGTACGCTATTGCAGACACATGAAATGCACAGAAAATAATTGCTTTCAATGATCATAACGCTATATCTAATTCCACAATCCTGTTTTTACTAACAATTTCATTTATCACACCAGGACAGCCAAAAACAACTGACAATTGAACAATGCATTTAATCCACGGATAATGAATATGTGATTTAGCAGTGACTCGGTGGTACGGTGCTAGACCTACGCCCCGGAGATGTGGGCTCCTCAACCCGGCCAGGGAAGAAGATTGGTTCCATGTTGGCCATGGCACTTCAAGAGGCTGTCTTAACTTCACTTCCTATCTCATTCATCATCATCCCGACATCACGTGAAGAAAATCCTATGTATTTCAGTTCAATTTATTTATATCATTTTTTACCGTTGCTGCGACATCAATGATCAGTCAGTCTCCATGTCAGAGAAACATGTTGGATTGCCACCATCAATAACAAACTAAAAGGGTCGCCATGACGTAGCGTAGGAACACCTGTGATTTTACCATGTGAGAGGACAGGAGGTTAGGACCGGTATACACGCACTATCCTGAACACCTCCACAGCCCCCACCCCACAGCCAAGGGTGAGTTTACCTTGACACTTCTCAATCATTGTACAGATGGTTACTACATGATCATCCACCATCTTCAGGATGTTATTGATGCCATACGGTTATTTTGGGATGTATGGTCGTTGAAACAGAAGTATTACTTATCGGTGTGATTCGCACGGGATAAGATGGGATAGGAGTGAGACAAGTCCTTATGTGGAGCAAAGACGGGAAAGAAGAAAATCATACAATCAGTCTATATCAACTGGTTTATTTTAAGATGATGAAGGCTGAAGTATCAGTCCAAGAATCTGCTGGAACAAATTAGTTCCTCCTTGCAGCAACGGTAGTTAATGCCTCACTTCTTATGGACATGTGAACCTCTATTTGCCAGCATTAATAGAATATTATGGAAGCATACACTCTGGTGCCTCTAACCTCGTGCACAATTTTATGTCATTGTTGAGCATAACATAACATTCGTGGCTTTACCCTATAATTGATAGCGATAGTCATATGCAGATCCTCCTCCGTTGTTCAATTATCCTACAGATAAATAGTTTTTGTGGGCAAATCTTTTGCAGGACCACAGTTTACCAGTTGTGGTCATACTTAATCGATCGTACTATTAAAAGATATCAAGATTAGCGTAGCCAATTTGCAAATTAGGACAAATTTATTTTCACGATTTGGTTAATTAAAACCTAAGGAGTATTGCTTTTATCGTCCAGGATTTAACGAATCACCGAGTTATTGGCGGTTCTGAGCAGAAATTTAGGTAAAAGCAACAATGACAGCCGGACCATCAACGGTAAACGAGCTGAAAGTTCTGTCTCGATAACAATTACATTCCATTTGGAAGCACGGCAGTACGAGTGTTATGACATGGAGCAAAAATTCTAATCTATTTTGACAGGCCACTATGTATAAAAGCACAACAGTCATCAGTTCGAGCTTGGCATCAGCAATCAAAAGCTTGAAGCCTTCCTTGTTATAAGCAAGAATAACTTGCGGTGTGCGAGTGCTATGACATAATGAATAACTCAAAACTATGTTGACAGACCACCATGCATACAAAATTCTCTCAACGGTTTACATGAATGTCTTGTTCTAAATCAACATTGGATTATGACATTCTATGATGTGCTATTTAAAAGGAATAGGTGCGGATAAATTTACAGGGGCGAAATTGCTTTAGGTTTGAGAAATACTCAATATAATGGCTAACAAATGCCACGATGCCACGATCATTGAACGCTATACACCACATAAAGTCAGGAATGCATTCAAACCATTGGCAGATAATAATTATCAAACGGAGTTTGGGAACATGTTATCTGAGCATCACCCATAAAAGCTTTACTTCTCAGGGAAAAGCACTTGGGTAACGTCAATGTTTATAGCTTAATCAGCTATGTAGGCGGACATTAAGATGCTGACAGGATCATCATTCATAACAGTTGATATCAGAGTGCGGCTAAGTATCATCCTCCTAACATTTATTAGTTTCATTAGAAAATAACGGTGATTCGAGTAGCTGACGATGATGAACACCACATTGATTCTAGCCTAATCTAGATCACGCTTTAAGCACAGAATCAATTCACTGGCTGATTATTGCTTAATATCAGGCATGATAACGAAGTTATCAAGAGCCAAATTTATATGCATTGCTGCGGACAATATCGACCGTGTACCATACTACACAGTTTGAAACGGGATAAGTAAATAACCTGGGCGGATCTCTGGGACGGCATCTTTATGTACATATAACACCTTGTTTTCACTTGGCATTAATTTAAGATTTATTATATGGCGATGCCATCAAGGCAGGCAACAAATCAGCACTGAAGATTTATAGATAAAGCTGAATAATGCAGAGACGGCAAAATATGTAGCTCATTTACAACCAGTTATATGTGAACTGTGCCGAAGGGGATAGCCGCTACAAAAACGTTACGTCATTCCCCTTATTGAGCAAACACAATGACCCGCTGGATCAGATCACCCCGGCAGCAGCACGTAAGCTTCGGCGGATATGTACAAATGGAGTTCAAAACATTGTGGCGTTGAACGGAACTATAACAGCAGCCTGTCTGAGATGGAGCATGAATGAGAAAAATCGAATCAAATCGTCCATACAAATACAAATGCCACAGACCTTTGTCTAATATCTATGAATCAATATAATATTATTCTATCAATTTCTGTAAATGTTCCATGCCTTCACATGCATATAAGTAACAGTGGACGAAACTTTCATCGTATGTAAACAGCCAGTAAAGGATAACGCCAAAAGACCTTAGTGTAGTGCTGTGAAATGACGCCTCACTATGAAGCTAGTTGCCATTATATTATAGTGTACATATGAATTCGGTTTGAAAAAAGTGCTTTTTGCTGAGCTTTCATCTGACATTGATATTAACGGTTGGGGTCTCACTTTTATCACCAAAGCGTTGACGGTATGGTTAGTACTTCTTCATGATCATCTTAGTTAGGATGAGGCATTGGATTTGTCGCAAATAAACATTGGCTGGCAGAAGTAACTAACCAGCAGCTATCAATATTCAAGGTGCATTCATTCTGTAAGAATGGAGGATTGAATATGCAGACGGACACAAACAGAGTGAGATAGATGGTGTCAGTTACATCATTTATGAGCTTAGCTGGTTATCTAACTGTTTAAAAGTAAGTTAAATGTCTACCGGTCTATGTTTTAAATTACTCGGAATGAAAAATCATCGTCCTCAACCTGATCAAAATCATCGTTCTTATCGTCGAAATCCTCATCATCCTCATCTGTATCATCATTATCATAATTATCATCATTATCAGCATTATCATCATCATCATCATCATCATCTGATATCATCATCATCACAATCAACATAATTATAATCATCATCATTATTATTATTTTCATCCTAATCGCAATCATTATCATTATCATCATCATCATCATCATCATCATCATCATCATCATCATCATCATCATCATCATCATCATCATCATCATCATCATCATCATCATCATCATCATCATTATCATCACCACTCTGTACATTCCATCGACCTTTTTTCTTGTACGAAGCTTCAGGTTTCCATATTTTATATTCAATGTTCTGCATGTACACAGTCTGTTCATCCTTTATTTTCGGACTACACTAAACATTAAAGTATTACCGATGTTTTGTTTCCACAGCGGCATTCGTTGTTTTGCTGTATAATTCTCTTAAGCAGAGTTACTTGCATATTAAAAAAGCGATATATAACAGGGAAATCTAGTTAATGCGTTGGGTAATATCAACCAAGGAATATATTTATTATCTAGGTGGGACATAAGTGAACATAGAGTGATATCGATCAAGCACTGGAACACTTTGCTCCAGTATGTTTCTGCTCCAAATCAAAACATTTGGCAGGTAAGTGCCTGTTGTTGATATAGTCGGCATAATATTTATACATATGGCCAGTTTATAGAGGCTTGCGCTCCAGGGGGCAAAATTGCATGTATTGAAAGGGATGAGAAAAGAGTTTGACTCGGCTCTACGTCTATTTCGGTTGATGCTGCCTGACATACGCCGGGGGCATCTATATAAAACGTTTATACCATATTATGCGTTTAGATCATCTGCCATATATATATATATATATATATATATATATATATATATATATATATATATATATATATATATGTATATATATATATATGTATATCTATACATGTATTTAGATATATATGTATAAATACATATATATATATATATATATATATATATATGATAAAGATAATCTATATATATATATATATATATATATATATACATTTATATATATATATATGTATATATATATATATACTTATATATATATATATCCATATCTATATATATACATATATATATTTATTATCTACATGTATATATATATATATCTATATCTATATATATCTATATATATCTCTATATATATATATAGATATATATAAGATATATATAGATATATATATATATATATCTCTCTACATATATATATCTGTATACACCTCTCTCTATGTTTTTTTTGTTTGCTGACATGATCGACCATTACCCGAGCGATTTCTCTTCGACCATATCCTTACGTATCGCTTAAAAATACTTTCCATGGCGTTTGTTAATTCCTGTATCGAAACGCTAAATATGGATCCATGATCTCACTATCAGTACATATCGTATATATATGGAAGGTATATTGTGTTTGCTTTCGATAGCTCTCTATATCCCTTTTGTGTACACGATAAGAGTTGTTTACACTACAGTTATAATAACGCATCACCTGCCGTTTGATTTAGCTTTCATGAAATATATTTACAGTTTATAATTAAGACGAAAGAAATTGTTCAAATGAATATGCGTTGATGAAGTTAAAGCCCCTGCAGTCCGTGACATCACGAAGTAGGAGCGGTATAATTGACTTCTACAAGCTTGCTACAGATTATACGATACCTGAGGCCATACCAAGTTGCCTTGGAGGCTCCGCGTTGTTTGCGCATTTCCAGGATAGTGCACTTCCTCTTGCATTGCTCTGCTCACCGCTATCATTTCATTGCCAATCGCAACCTTTATGCTGTCGACTTCAGGTTCGCTCTGCAATGGCCAAGGGCAACACATCAAAAACCTACCACAGGGATAATGCTGCCGAATACAAAAGCAGTATATTTCAACAGGCCGTTCGCAACATTTTATTATTTCGTCTAGATAAATTGGGTGGCAATGACTAGGTCGGTGGGTGTTTTATCACAAGGCGACTTCTTTACTAATCCAACGAGATTATTCGAGTTTCCAGACGATTGTGAATAGATTATATGCAGATCCTCAACAAAATGAATGTTGCAAGAGTTTTCTTTTGTGCAGAATATTTAATCGGTATCACATTTGTGAAGCACATCAATTCGTTGATTCTACAGATCATTGAATCGCTTGCTTAATTGACACCTGCTGTAGTCAATTTCCGCAAGAGGGATTGTTTGATGCTGGATGCATTGGTGGTATAACTTAAATTATTTTGGTTCAATCTAATTACTGTGGATTCACTACAACGGCGACTATGATGTCCAGACATCGCTTGTTGACGAGTAATATATCTGCGTAGGTCGAATATGTGACTGATTTACATGAAAATAATTTGATATCGCGGTGTTATGTAGCATTTCTGGCAATAAGCTTTGGCTCCAGCATGTCACACCAACTAAACTTTCAAATCATAACAGCAATGTGCGCCCAATAGCATCCTAATATCGCAGCGACTGGTATGAAAGAAATTAGCTGCGGAAGCCGCCGAATAATTTGTTACCAAAGCAGCTCTACGGATTGCTCCACTCCATCACCTGACATCGTGCAAAAAGAACTTTGTGTGAACAAAAATATCCATAAAAATACTTTTCTGGCATGCGCTTTCTAATGCTGCCCTCCTTAATTCTTATCCCGACCCAAATTCACCTGTCCAGTTAGTGACTGATGCTAGTCACGCTGCAGTGGGTGCTACTCTGCAGAAAGAAGTCAACGGCATTGCTCGACCAATAGCAAGACGCTGAGACCTGCAGAGTGCCGTTATAGCACATTTGATTGTAAACTTCATGCAGCTATCTGGCTCTCCGACACTTCAAGCACTGGCATCTATCGTCCACTTGTCTTTGCCTTTTTTGTAAAAGCCGCTGGCAATTAGACAGCTTGTCCGTAACGGCAGATGTAAGCCATCGTAGAAATGCCCTGCACCCTTGAGTATGTACCTGGACAAGAAAACACTGTTGCTGATGCTCCATATCGAACATAATCATGAAATTAGGTATTGATTAGGAAGCCGTTGCTTTTGAGCAGGAAAAGGATCTAGAAATCGACGCATACAGAACTGTCATCACAGGTCCAAAATGGAGCAATATCCAACACGGGCAAACAACGCTACTCTGCGATATCAGCACTGGTCGCCCACGCCCCTCGTCCAAAATGTGTTTCGTCGCTCAGTCTTTTATTCCATTCACGGCATTTCTCACCCCAGTATTCGGTCTACAATAAAACTGGTCTCGAACCAATTTGTGCTGCAGGGATTACACAAAGACGTGCGCTTGTTGTTCCGCATGATATGCCAAAAGTAAAGGATCCACCGACATTGTCACAGTGGGCCTTGGAGAGTATCACGCCCTAACTCGCTGTTATAGACACGTCCATGTTGATATAGTTACACTCACTCCATGCCAAGTAAAGAAGTACCTCTTTACAATCGTCGATCGCTCAACTCGTTGGCATGAAGCAATTCCTATTTCTGTGTCAGGAACATATTATTGTGCAACTGCTCCCGCAAACACATGGATAACTAGATTTTGGATCCCTGACCACATTACCTCAGACAGAGGAAAACAGTGTACCATATCCTCATGGATATCTCTTAGACGCCTCTTCGGAATGAGACTCCATATGACTACAGCCTACCGACCATAGGCTAACGGCATGGCGCGCCCATCGGATCCTCAAGGCATCACTCATGGCTCGCTGTGCTGGCCACAATTGGCTAATCCATCTACCTTGGATATTATTAGGCGTTCGGACCATGCCACGTGAGGGTCTTGGCATCGCATCAGCCGAGATGGTGTACGTGTCATCCCCCGTAAATTCGTCCCTTGCCCCCACGAGGATTCTTTTGATGCTAATTGTCTTCGCAGGATTGTTAGGACATCCTGCCTTTGGACACCCACATAACTTAATCGCCGCAATATATATGTACCTGACGATCTCAAATCATCTAATAAGGTGTTTGTGCGCAAGGACAAGGGTCTCGACAGTGTTTTGCGACGTCGTCAAAAGGCTTTTATGTTAGACATGATCTTTTTATTTGTCGTTGTGACTTTTAACGACATAACTTACATGCAACCAGTAAGCCCTTTATATGAGGTGCTATCCTTAGGTGTATTTGTAATGACATTCACTGCATGCGCGTATTTAAACATTGTTTTATAAGCGTTGGTCTTTGCTTCTAAAACCAAACGCAACTGTGTAAATATTGGATGCTTAATAATTATACACCACGCCGTTCATGACGGCTACATCCATGTAATAGTGATGGCATAACCAGGGCAAGTTTATTGCTACAATCATGGAAGTAAATGGAAATAGTCTCGCTCAGAATTGCACAAAAAAAGGATGTTATTACATGCTGTTGACGTAAAGCGAAAGCTACAATTACTGGTACGTTATATTGACCGTGTTAAGTGAAGACTATTTTAGCTGCATAGAATATACGGAAGGTGTCTATTAGTTATTTTTTCACGTAAGTTTACAATCCATATGCATGCATTGCGGTTGAGTGCCAGTGAGTAATAATAATACGATTCACGTCAGACACATATTGAGTCGGGGAACTTGGCTGTTTATGATCGGCGCAATATTGTGTATCGCCGTCACCACGCTATGCTGGTGTGTTGTCACCCAACAGTACAAGAAAGTGTCACAAATACAAGCCCATCAATGCACTCTGCGAAATTTGTCTCTGTTGTAATGCTGCGATTCACGCCTAACTATACAATAAAGGTTTTGTCCTCCGACATCATCCACTGATACATTGCATGCTATACTCACCAACATATCTGTGCTGCTGTTGCAATCATAGCTACATGTCTGCACTAATGTCTGTCATAATGCCATAAATTAGATGCATGGCAAAATATACAGATCATCGCACAAGTCACATTTTGTTAGGACATGCAAAGCGAATCTGTACATAACACTGTCACCAGGCTTCAGCTTTCGCCCGTCAGAACTTATTTAAAATAAATCAGGGCTTGTAGTGGTAGCCATTGCAACATGAACTTTGTTTGTACACCGTTTGCGTTCCTTGTGCCATGAACGAAGACCGCCAGGATAAATGATTTATTTGGTTAGACAATAACTTCGGCTGACTCTCGTTGCTTTGATGAACGCCACTACGCAGGATGTTAGATATTGATCTCGTTTGAGACATTCGGCTTGTTGCCAGCATGCGATTTGGTAATATAAACCATCCTTGCATTTAGCATAGCTTTCCTCCTCCCAGGTACAGGATATCGAGTATTATTTTCAGCAGTTCGTTTTCAAGATATCTTCATCGATAGCCAAGACACTGACTCTTTTTGTCCCTTTGTATGTATTGTAGTAATGCGATTTAGTGTTCAGCTGTGCCTTAATGAGTGGCCTTCACGTGTAACATTGGCAAAACCAATCTCAAATGTAGTAAATAACACATACGACCTACAGGATAAAAAGTGCAACACCTTATCTTGATGATGATTGTATAACAAGTGTTATCAGTAACTTAACAAACGGTAACCCTTGTAGCATTGTGCCTGCAGAAGCCATCACATGCCACCAACTAGAGCGTCCCCAGCGTTGGACACTCATGCAGTATAATCTTAATTGGGATGGACGGGATATTCCAATTGCATCCTTGAGGTGATAATGCTGACGCTAAGCAAGGCGGTGACGGAAGACCCAAAATTTTGTGCTATCTGGCATCTACAAAATAATCGGGCTCCGCCTCCTCATTTACAGTAAACCGTTTGTAATTTTGTTGCGAAGTATTATAGACGGAGCGACGACGCAACTACACCCGTCGTAGCATAATAAGGCATAAAACATATATACACATATATATATATATATATATATATATATATATATATATATAGATATATATATATATATATATGTAAATTAATATAAATATACATATATATATGTATATATATATGTATATATACACATATATATATATATTAACATATATGCATATATATATATATATATATATATATATATATATATATATATATATATATATATATATATATATATATATATATATATATATATATAAATAAACAAGAGTATGAGGTATTAGCTAAAGGTGTTTTCTTTTTTTTATGAAACATCGTATTTATCTGATTGTATTGTGGCTGCTGATTGCATTAGGATAGTCGGTGTTCTACTTGAAGAATGTGAAACTCATCAGGCACTAATTAATTGATTATAACGGTAGGATTATAAAATCTAGTTGAAAGAGCGGTGTTAAACAACTTACTCCCATCAATGACAGGGGTACGGGAAAATGAGTGGAGTATTAATGTATATGACCAGTGCCGCTTTTAACAAAACACCAATTGGTGCTTCACTATAAAATGCATATGATCATACACGTAACTATTGCAAAAGACATACCACTTAAATCATTCCGTGCCATCAATATGAAGCTCAGTGGTGGTTGATGTGCGATTTGACAAGCCATAATTTTCGCGAACAAGGAGATTATGTACAGGCCTAGAAATACAGGAGCCTTTTATAAAAAGAAAGACTGCATCATAATTCAAGGTATCGTCAATTAAAGTAAAAATGTGCCTAGTCAAGATTATAATTTGGAGGCAGTGGGATTGATGAGAAACGTAGATAATGAACAGAGACAGACTGGATACCTATAATTTGTTTTGAGTGAAAGAGCTGCCTCTTCGCGAGCAACGTTGAAATCAGTTCTGTCAGGCAAGGTGTTAAATCATTGCAAGATATAACAAAATTCAGCGAATAGCAGATATGTAATAAAAAAGTGGGTGTATGAGGACTATTGCTCTTTTTAGGTTTCCAGTGGACAATAGTCAACATTCTGTGTAGAATACCCTATTGGCAATATGTGGTGGTTTTTCATTGCTTAGGCGTCGTTACGTCCGACATAATTCTACCTACCGCAGTCTCTCCGGTCATGAATATCGTGAATGCCGACGCATGTGGTCATTTAAGGTATATACGCCGAAACCTATGAAATGCCACTTGTCGACGATAAAATTTTGAGGCACGGAACCGGTAGTAATTATTGTGTGGCTTCCACCTTGCTCGTGCATAGAATCTCCCTAATTGGCATATACATAAGTTTTATAGCTACTCACGCGTTCTCAGTGTGCAACCCAACAGATGCGCTGCTATATCAATGTGTTTCTGTGTTATTGCCGGTGCAATTATCAGATTGCTGGGCACTTACATAATACGTCCCATGGCTTGAGCTATTGCCCTTTGCTTTTAACTCTATTGTTGTCATGATTCTGGCACATATTTGTGGCCGGGGGCAATTATATGCATTGTAATTTACTGCTCTATGTTTATTCCAGAACCTCACCTTACCTTGCTATTTGTCGCTCATCGCACACAACGAACGATAGTTACGAATATTGTTACGGAAAATAGATAACCACTGTTGCACAAATAGACGAATGAACGAACAGCACTCTGTAGATTAAACAACACCAACTTAGCCATCTTGTTATTGTTCATGCGATATATATATATAAATATAAACATTCCACAAAATGCTAATGGTAACCAACAAACAAAATGTATAAACCTATAGTTATTCCTTGCAGGTAACTCCGATTAAGCCTGGGAATTGCATAAAGTGTCATTAAGGTATTTTTGTAACGTCTATTGATGTCCATTCACTACATAGTGTGAGGTGAAGGAAGGCAAAGAGCATATATAGCGGCAGAAGAATATATCATATTTGCACGAAGAATTTATTCTTGTTTTATCACCAATAATGCACCAGAACCGAATCGCTCGATGCATGATGTGTTTGTCGAACATGAGTTAAAGTGCATACTCTGCTTAATTTGAAATTAAAATTTTCCATGACAAACTAATATGCTATTTGTGTGGATCAGTCCACCGCTTGTCCTCTAGGAGATGATGTTATTTCTCAGTCATTTTACTTATTTATTTAAAAACGAGTATTCAGATTTGTTATATGCCACGGTATTCAAAGCGCCGATAGACGCTGACCGCATAATTCAATAAAAGCTCAAGTACACCCTATTTTATAAAGCTATTTAAAAAATACCTCATCTGCTGCAAAATAAGCCAACTCTTGAGTTCTTTAAAGATTGAAGCAGCGGTTTAAACTCACAATTGAACTTATTTTATTACATAACAGTGGAACGATGTTGCATTGGTCGGCTTTTGACGTCCCGCTGAGGTCCAACGGTGTTAGTTTATATCCAACCAACAATATAACAGATTGACGATCATGATAATATCTTCATTCTTATAACTTGGTTAATATGAGGAAGAAGCCGGATATTTGATGAATAATTCGCATAGTCACTTTGGTGGAAAGTTAAACACCTGTCTGGACCACATAAGTTCCTCGGAAGGTAATTTGTACTGTATTGAATAACGTAACGATATTGACCATGTAAGCTAGGTTTTTCTTAATTATCTAATTCGTCTTACAGAGTCACAAGTAGAACCTGCAGCCGAAGTGACTGGTAGAATGATTTTATATTTAAATATATAACCTGGCCTATTCCAATATCCCTACAATGCTATCAACACAATCAATAAGATGCATGATAAATGAAAAAAAAGAAACGCAATTGTTTATATAACAAATAAGACTAATGGTAGAACCGTAGAAGCGTCACCAGCATGAAGAAGTCAACGTATCACATACAATACCGAGACCGACAGCAAAAGTCATGAGGTTATTGTGTGACGTTAACATATATAACTGCTTGTCATAATGATTTGCACCGTATGAGCAATATTTGCATGAATGCTCCGCGTGGACTTACCAAGATTTGTGTAATCTAAATTCTGGATAGCTGCAATGAACAATGATAATTATGATGATGCATTGGCACGCGGTGTCATGGTTTATATGTTAAGCGAGCAGTATGTCAATCCCGCTGCTTGGCTGGTACTATGAGGCTAATAGTAAAATGAAAACCTACAAGGAACAAGCCACATTGTTGTGTCTAAAAAGGTCACACATTATGCGCAGAGACATGTTTCTAGGAAGAATTTTTGTTCCCAATACCTAAAATAAAAAAAGGCCTTTTACACTCGAATGTTTTGGTCAGATGACTTGTGATACTAACTGAAATATAGGTTCTGCCAGTGTCCCTCATTCTAGTTAGTCACGTAAAATATGATTATCGTATATATTCAAATACAACCGCTGAGTGAGATTTTTTGCAATATCAATCAATTTGCAAGATACAACTGACATTATCGAACCATGGCATCAATCCCCAGTATTCCTTCTCAGGCATAGTAGTACTAATAATTTTGGATACTGCTTGTCGCTGCAGAACTTGGTTATGCACGTAACGAGAAGATGTGAAAGCCCATATAAAACGAATTAAACCATAGGCTGTAGTTAATATTTTTAATATCGCTCCATCGTTACGCTTTGCTCAATCTATGACGATCGTATTGCTGCCTTGCACGACGTCCATCCCCACATTGAATACATCGAATACTATGGTCACAACCAACACAATTTGAGTGAGGTTGCGATAGAAGTTGTTGCATTTACAAAGCACTTGTCATGCAAATTTATGGGGACAGATGTCATTACTATGTGCTTGAAATCCTCAAGGAAGTAGCACTAGATGCGCATTAATACAATAAAAAAGATGCATGGCACCATACCTGGTATTTGCCGCATCACGTGAGTCAAACCGAAGCCAATATTTTATACATTTAAAGCTGACATTAGGCTCTCCCTCTCCCTACTCGCAACTTATTGGCAACATGAACTATATTCGTAGACCTTCTAGTGTTCTTTGCGTATCAAATGACGGCCGCCACCATGGGTGATTTGGTTACACCTTCACTCGAGCTGACTCGCGTGACGGTGCCACCCTTGTAAAGCTGGATTAAACTGCTAAGCCCAACTTAAAGGTCAACTACAACGATTTTCATCATTTCTTTATAATGTGTTTCAAATTGAAGATTAATAACTCATAAACCAACGGGGACCCATAATTCATTGCAACGGCATGCATAAGTACTAAAAATCCACCGATAAAGTTTCATTCGGAAGAAAATACGAAGCCATCTTCTCGATGCCATTTTGCCTCAGTTGGCCGCTTGGTGCACGTTGCGTGACGTCATTCCTGCTGCGCTGCCTCCAAGAGAATTTGACTGCGAGCGAGCAAGCGAAGCGAAACGATTGTTTGGATTTTAAAATTACACCGTTTTAACAAGCCATGTCGTCTTTTAATAAAGTTTACGAGTCCCCATAGCATAACCTTGGGGCAAATCATGTCTATGACTATTTATTTGAGCCAATACGGGCGGGAGTTGAAAAATCCAAGTCACACTACGAAATGACACCGGGAGTCTAACTCAAGGGTCCGCTTCGGATGAAGAATCAACAAAAGATTTCGATGAATGGTAAGTTTTAGAATACCCTTCCCAAGCTTTATTGAACTATATTAACTGGTAAAAAATAATCGTTAGTTTCATTTACCCAATAAAATTTACACATTCTGTAAGTTGAGGATGGTATGTTGACAGACCTAACTACTACAACAAATAGTACTTGGCTAGTGAATGTAGCTTTGTCATTGTACCCTGAGCACATTGAATATTGTGGACAGATGTTTGCATGCAGTTTATAAAGTATTTTCCTTTTATATTCATTCATTGTACCACAAATATAAAAATTTACAATGACTCTAATTATTTCTCTAACTTAGGTGTAGATGTCATTACTGCATCCCAATGGACACAGCCAGAGAGTGCTACAGAAGTTTGGAGAGAGTGATGGCTCTAACGGAGGAATGGACATGCATCACCAAGCATCCCAGATTCCTGGCTAGCTGCATGAATAAAAATGTGCTGGAAGTGTCCAGATTTGAATCTATTCAAATGGACAGACCTGTTGGAGATGAGGTCTCTACAATGAGTAAGTTAGCCATTATTGCTACCAAAAAGGATGGTTTGAGGTTGAACAATCATATTTATTGCTAAGGGAACATCAATCCCTGTGTGTGTAAAATATTCAGTGTTCATATTGATGAACTACAATATATTTTACATAGCCAAGAATAAATAATGACAGTTACATGAAATCCAGAGGCAGAGCTTACAATAAAATTATGAAGTGAGGGAATGGTTGACAAATGACAATTGTTTTTTTAACTATACAACTTTTTTTAAAACCATAGACAACTAATTGACATATTGCTTCAGATTATTCAGGTATCTAGCTTACCGCCAGTTTACACTCTGGATATGGCACAGACTGGGCAAAAGAAACAGGAAAGTGTAGACAGACTGTGTGGTAACAGCTGTTAGAAAATCCTTCCCTGACCCGGGCGGCAAATATACAGATTATCTACAATGGAGCGGAAGATTTCTTGGTCAGGTTGAATCGACACCTGTGAGCACCTACGAGAAGATCCTTTTCAGGTTTCTCGTACTGGGAGGCTATAGGTGGTGGGACAGTCCTGTCATCTGCAAGGACCTCAGCAAGTCTGTAGCTTGGGTATTTTTGCCTTAGATCAAGCACCTGATGTACATAGTCTGAAGCAAATCAATGATATTCATATTTTATGGTAGTCATATAATAAGTAAGTTATATTATATGCCAATTTTTAATTGGATAACAATGTTTGTGCAAATGAAACTTATTCAGGTTTTGGTAATAAATGTCAAAATGTGTTTCATTTTAGATTAATGCATGTTCACACCAAAAGAAATTGGTACTTTGACAGGCTTGGGATTTTCCCATACCTGAACATGTTCAGTGTTCTAATAGTACTACTGCCACTAACAAAAATCCCTGAAGCCATAAACAAATTCCCTGCGGGCATAGCTCCTGTAAAAAGTTGGCAATCCCACATCTTACGGTGTCCATTCACGCCGATTTGTTCAAAACAAGCAAAACTCCCCCAGTATCTTTGATTCTGACTAGGGCCATCCTCCAGATCAACACCACTGTACATAAGCATTCTGTGAGCTAAATGTTTCTTCCATCAAATAAAACCCTGTGATAACACTACAAACAGAACAATATTTACCTAACAGTTCTTCAAACGCCATGTCATCATCAGTTTCCATCTCAGCATCATCACTTCGTCAGTGAAGTCATAGTCAGTGTCAGTTTCCATCTCATCATCGCTGTCCACCAGTCCAACAGATTCCTCCTGGGGCTCATATTGGGTGCCCCTGGTGACACTTTTGGTGAGATGGTCCAACTTGATTATTTCTTTATCCCAGGAAAGAGAACTCTGTGTTTGTAGAGACTTGTCAGCCATCTATGGTATCAATACAATAAGTATGCTACAATTTCATTCATCATAGCCTTTAAGGATGTAAATGTTTACAAATTGACTCATGGATACATACAACAGAAGTTATCCCTGCCAATGCATTTCATCATATATAATAATGCAGTTGCCTTGTGACACTCACCAAAACATTTGCCTGCACCCCTAATGACAAGTGAGAGCAAGCTTCATGGTCGGCAGACGGCAAGGCACTCGCCCCTGGTGTAGCAAACAGCGCGGACGCTGACAGGCGAAGTTTCTTCGCCTAGCCTAGGTCGGCAGTACTTGAGTGTGACACCTCAGTCTGTGATTCACCACTGTCACTTGATTTATCTATCTGCTCAGCTGCCAATACCATTTCGGAGCCTAGGTTTCTTACGAAACCCTAGATTTTGAGCAGCTCTAGGTCAGTCTCATAAGCACTTTTCTCGAAATGATCAGAACATAGACCTGTCGTACAACTATAAGGACAGGACTCCAGTGTTTACGCTTGACTTTCGACACCCATATGCGGCGCATATGTCTTTTAGAAACAAAAAAAAAATCACGCCTGACTTCTCATTGTTCCGACAACCAAACGCACAACAATAAGGCATAATCCACACCAAGAAACGCACCAGACCGTGAAGAAAGACGAGTTAGTCAAACGCTGTCAACCAACCGGGAAGGCTAAAGAAGGAGATGAATATTCGCAAACAACCTGAATGACGTCACTGTACGGAAATTCACGAATTTTACCGAGCGGTATCTTGTCAGATTTGACGTGGGAAATATACATTTAAAAATCATTTTTCTTAAAGAAAAAAAGCGCGTAGTCACCTTATTTTGGTCACAAAACCCTTTTAAAACATAGAACTTTGGAAAAATGGAATAAAAAAAATCTTTGTAGTTGACCTTTAAGCTGTAATCGTCATGACGCAATCCTTTTTGTTAATGAGTTTTGGAAAATTTGTGGACCACTGACATGTGTTGAATCATTCCAGTGGGAAGGGAATGGTCTGCCTCGTCTGCCACCACGATGTAGTTGAGGAAGACAAAGAACCACTTTTTTTTCGGGGAGGGGGTAGAGTAACAGGTTCAGAAGGTTCGACTTATACACTGACATGCTGTAGTAAAGCTCATAAGTAAAAGTGATTATATACATAATTATGAATCGACCTGGGCACATGCACATACGTACATATAATAAACATGTGACCGCTGTTAATGCCAAGTAAATTATATGATGCCAGAAAATAAAATCGGTCAATAATAATAATGGAATGCACGGCAACGCCATGGTTAAATTGGTGCGATTTGTATACGACCAGTAATGATATGTGAACAGTCCATAGTGATGTACTGAAATAACGAGCCCAATACTGTCAATGATATGGTAAAAGCCACGGTCTGGAATATAGCTCAGTGTATGAATAACTCCAAACAGGCCGAACAAATTGGACATGATGGTGCCAAGTGAAAAAGTGTTTAAGATGTAATTTTAAGATGCGAATTTCTGGCATGCGAAAACCCGACCAATATATTGGGGCAATCACATGGCAAATAAATGATTTCGGATTAAAGGACCTGTTGAGGCTAGAAAAAACATACAGGCAATGAGCAGTACGAAGAAATAACAGCCGACGGGCTAGTTATTAGCATGGCAAATGCCAGTAAAACGAAACGGGCTACTGCCTGAAAAACGGGTATCTGAATGCCGGCGAAGAATTGTGGGAGCCTAATTTTCAGAGAATTGAGCATTGGAATGCAAAGGAAAGGTTAGCAAGGACCTTATATTCTTAATTATAGTGGTTGTAAATTTCCGACCAATGTATAAGGGCAATCACCCATTGAATATGTGGGATTTAACACGGTTAATGAGAACGAAACGCTTAAGCTACCGTACCCCGAATGCTGCCAAATACTTGTTGTTGCCTGCTTTCTTGAGATAAAAGCCATCTGCGGGGAAGTAAGTGTCAGATGAATTTGCCAAACACCTGGATTTAGTGGGCTGTGTTGTGTCTGTCGATTGGAACAATTGAGCGATAGAATGACGATTATTTTATTCTGTTTCTTAGTCATTGCAATTGACCCATCCCACAATTATAACTTAAGCATGTTGTCCAATCACTTGAGTCATTCATTCTACAAGTAATATCTCGCATTTATTTCGTTTACTCAATAAAGACACAATAAGATCAGTACTGCATGCGTCCGCGGAGCATTATGCTATCTATGTGGGCTTTATGGAAGACACTTAGCCATCAATTTACCTTTTGATGGTGAGTTATTAGGAAACCACACACAATCAAGCAATGAAGGTACATAGACATGAACCTTGATGTTATCCGTGACCCGGATTACCAGAGTAGAAATGCCAAATACTATGGAGTAAAATTTTTAGATTCATATACCTCATATTGCCAAATTGATGTCGCTATGAAAGAGGATTTCGTCTGTGTATTGTTACTTTACAATTCCATATATAACCTTAATCGGCGTCATGTTTGAGCGCGGAATAGAATGAAATGCAGCTCAGGTCAATGGTATGTCGATTGATTTGAAAAATTCAATATATTACAGATGATATATTAAAGGTGACGATTCTCTGCAATGTCGTCGCATTATCAATTGGCTGCAGGGGACGTTGCAGATTATCTTACCTATAATGAGTACTCTATTTCATAGTAATAGGGCACCTAGCACGATACGATATGTTATACTCTGTCGATGCATCGCTATCTTTTAAGCCCACCATCGACAGGTAGTTTATGATATCAAATGTTCGACAGTATTAACCCAACTTTTACCGAATGCAAATGTAAGATTTATCGTTCAAAATATATATTTCCTTAAGAACTCGACGAAAGAAGTCTCTTTTTTTATGCCCTATTCCTTCACGCCAAAGTGTGTGTTCCACGATGATCTGCCATCTCTATCCCTCATACCCAGATATTAAGAGTCTGCCTTATAGATGGTCACGTCACGTATTTTGCATATGTAATAGCCACTAGCGCTAGGTTAATTAGGAACACATTCTTAATGGGCTGGTAAGGGAACTGTTCTATAATAAACGTTACTTTTGCAATAAATTGGGGACTTTCATTTCACACGCTATTACGCAATGGCTACTAGGCTGCGCATGCGAATTATATCCCATTATTGTGACAACCTTTATATTAAACGGCCTTGGCGCCACTCAGGGGGACAAACTGTCAATATGGTCACGCTTCAACAACGCTCTTTACCAGAGATAGTCAAAAGGCTTAGTTGAGGTATTTCATTCTAGTCATATAGACATTGGAAAGGCGTGTATCGGTTTTATTACATATTGCGAACTTCACATGCGATAAGCATTGCTAATAGTCATTTGCTTTTATTCAAGACAACAGTGCAGCAAACTATATTCCGAGCATCCAATGTACTTCAGCTGTGGCAACTGATCGCATGACACATCGAAATATAATGTTATTCTTAACATTAATCGTTTGCACAACAAATGCTTCAGGGCGCAAAAACTACAGTAGCAGTTGTTATACGCGGCAACTTGCAGAAACATACTGTCACCTGTGACCCGTCATTGCCTCATGTACTGATATTTTTTAATATACAAGCAAATGGCATTCAATGATAGGAACTTTCAAAGGCAGACAACTTTGGTGCAAAATATGCACTAGAGAGATGATTGCAGGTTCTGAGATAAATGTCATACAGTTAATGCAATATGTCGTGATAGATACTCGTTTTAAGTCGCACAATAGAGCATGGACAATGTTCACCGAGAGTGTGTCAACGTTGAATGAGAACATGATTCATATAGCCCTGGCACCTATGTAGTCAGGGTATTAGAAATTTAAAATGTTATTGCCACACATGTATTGCTGCATATTACGCAAGTCAAGTTGTATGCACCGTAGACATTTATGGGTCTCACAAGCGCCATTCGCAATATGTGATGTCGTTCATACTCCAGAACAAACGGTTGAGATCCTCGTAACCTCTTCACGAAGGCACTAAGTGATTTGTGTTTAGCTCTAAGTATGATACTAAATCGGCAAAAATGAAGTAAACCAGAACATTTGAATGGTATTTTGTAAACAAAAATGATAACTTCTTCTTTTATTCAGCCATTGGGTTTACTAGGCAATAGCTGCGAGTAAGAAGGATTATCCATTGAAAGCAATATGGGGTATGGATTGTACCAACACATCAGGCAATATGTTGGCGTTGGTTAAACGGTATGCAGGTATGCATAATAATGCCAACATATCTAGCCGTGACACCTTCAGTCCTAGTTTGAATGTATGTCCTTTAAAGGCATATACACATGCTTGTAATGCTGGATGTATAAACTGCGCGAATTTATTGTTACAAACGCATCCGGTGATGTTAAGCTTTCGGACCTGCCATATATAGATGTGGAGAAAAATGTGTTCAATTGTTTCTGTCAACGTTGTTATTGCTTTCGTTTGCGGAGTTTAAGCCATCAATGTATCAAATGCGTTCGTCAAGCATGATACGTGTGCCACCTGAATCTTAAAAAGCAAAACAATAAATATAACGTTGTTAGGTTTAAATGTGTAAGCAGAAATATCACAATATGGCCCTTAGTAAAGAGGTGATGGGCTTTTAGAGGATGTATAGTTGATATGTTAATTATAATTGTAACGTCCACCATTGCTAAATGTAAATCAAAAAAATATCAAAAACTATATAAAGACCATTAATGCACAACCTACAACAAAATTTAAGATATCATATTATATCGGGTGCCCCATTACTGTGATTTAGAGTATTTATAGCAGGGTGTAATCTGCAACGCGTGGACACAACATAAAGAGACGTCCTTGTCAAGCCAACAGAATTTGCAAAGAGAAACCTCACTTTTACCAAATTTGGCATTCACATGTCATGTGTTGGTGTAAACAAGCACTCCTCTTAAGGCTGTGCCAGCTCAAGGTTTCTAAGTAATTGGCTATCACCAACGTGACTATGCGATAACCAACACATGTTGTGGCAACTATGTCGGCTTGTTGATGCATACTTGTGCGGGTGATACCTGTATAATTCGTTTAAAATAGGTTTCACTATATCCCGAGATGAAATAATTAACCTACCACTCAATTGTCTTGCGTCGTCAATTCGTTCAACAACATTTGACAGGATCAGGGTTACATTATACGCCCAAATTAGCGTTTGAGGTAAAACTGCCGCCCTACAAAGCGAAATAATAAACAGTATTGTAATCCTTTTGTTAAATGATGTATTGAATATCTGCGTCGTTGATCACATTAGCGCTCTTGCTCTGATGGCTTACTTATATTACGTTTCAAATTGTCATCATAAGTAATATAGAAGTGTCATAATTGGACAATTTTACCAATGATATGTTCCGCTAGACCACGTGCCGAAGCTGACAAAATTGTGGCATACATCGTTTTCGAATAGATAAAGCGCAGGATAATAAATTATTTCTTGCTAAACCATTGCAGCATATTTGGCTGGGAAAGTAAATGTGCCAGGCTTAGCAGCGACGTAAAGTAACACTAAGATTATGTTTAGATAATCCGATATAACAGTAGCAATCAGATTACGTTATGTATTACCCTCCTCGTCTATGTATCTCCATTGTACCTTAGTGAGATGTCATGATTCTCAAACACGGTCTGTTTCTGATATATAACGGACGGATGTCACATACATTGATATCAAGCTTCCAGAACAAAATCGATGTACTTGCATATTAATGTTCTTGGTCTGAATGGTAATAAGCTCACCAAATTCCAAAATAATGTGCTTTAACGCAAATGGTGGAGACTAAGAACCATTCTATACGTGTAACTAGGCAGCTTTTGTCGGATAATGGGAAAGATCGATGTGGTATGGAAAACTAATCACTAATGCAAATACGGATGCTGCCTTCGCGCTTAATAAATAAGCCGTTCTTTGTTAAGGGAAACTAATAAAATGACATTAACAATGAACTAGCGCTCAAAGGAAAGTTTCAATATGATTTATAATACATCCAGCTTAAGCTGGCCTCAACACAGTGGTTAACCAAATTTGTCGCACAGTGGTTCATTAAATTGCATTGATACTACATAGATGATATAATGTGGATGATATCATATGCTGTTCATATGCAATTTGTCGATTCTGCTTCGCAGTAAACCGATATCTGAAATACCTATTAATTGTTGGAGACTTTCTGGCTTAACTCCACCATAATGCGGTGAATATGAGGCATTTGATTTGCTGTAAATATTCACCGCCTGGCAAGAGTGGTCTATCAGAAGTTTTTAACAAAAATATGCTTGTTGCATTCATCTTGTGTATATTATTGATAGTATATGTAGACGGATCTGTTATCCGTGGATCTGAATAAGCGTGATGGAGTCGTCATCGTTCCTGTTTACATTAAAACTTGACAATGCTACGGATATTGACAATATATATTAACGTAGCCGGATGTACAATCGGTGGAGTGCAGTTCGCCGGTACCAAACAGTGAATCTCATCAAGCATGCTGAGATTAGCTGAGCGCCATACTGGGATTACTAATTGTGTTACACTTTCAATGCCAAGCATTTGCGTTGACCGAGTACGGAAAGGTTGCTATGAGCTGACACATTTGGTGTCCGACAGTCAATCAAAAGATACCGACGAGTAATATCGTGTTGTGAATACTTCCAACAACAATAGCATTACTCTAAGAAATGGGAAATTACAAAAATAACCAAGCATAAGTAGGTAACCGAGCTGTGTCTTAGATTGTGCGAAGAACGAAGACGCTGCAAAAGCGATGCCTACCTTGATATATTGCTTGCCTAGACTTCAGGAATGTATTTTATATTTGGCTTAATTGATTCACGTGAACTTACGCTTGTTGTTTTCATACGTATGAACAAACACAATGCGTGCAAATGCATTTTATGCGCATTTATGGACAAAAACATTTTGCGGAGAAGATTTTACAATCAAATTATATTCTCTCTGAAGATTTATTTTCACTTGATAAGCGAAATAAATGACCCTCTTGTACCGAATGCATGAATACGGGAGGAAGTTGTTCCATTGGCTTCTTCATATATGTGATCATTTAACTAACTATCTTAGCCTGCTATTTCTTAGACTGCAACATATTTCTTTTGACGAGGTTCACCTGCGACACCACAGACTGTTTGTGGTCGCGTGCCATCCAGGAATAAGTAATCACCCCGGAAGGAAGGCTGCTGGATAAAAGAGGCAAGCTGTTACATGTTCCGGTCTTCTTTCATCTGCTGTTGGGAAGGGAAGAGATAGGATGAGAGCTAATGGGGAAAGAGAGGAAGAGAGCGAGAAAGAAAGAAAGATAGAGAAATAGAAACAGAGACAGAGAGACAGAAAGACAGAGAGACAGAGAGATGGAGAGAGAGATTCAGATTTTCGTCGCTAGAAAGTGCTCCCCATGTGCGACTGCTTTAAGGCTTGCATCTGCTTGAGCATATAAAATGCTTCGAAGTCACTTTTCCAATAACCTTCTAAAGAAGAACTCCCTATACCCACTGTTTCAATGATCTCATTTTAAGGCTTGCATCTGCTGATTTATCTGATTCATACCACTTCATTTCAACCACTTTCATTTTTATGACCACTGCGCCCTGTAAATCGCAGCAGCTCCATTCGCAGCAGCTCTTCTTCTCTAATGGGCCGATTTGAGTTCATATATCTTATTTAACGACTACAATATGAGTTTTCCTTGTATGACGCAACCGTCAGATAGCATTACATCTATTTTCAGTCATCACATGAGTTTTACAGGTGTCCTTTTCTTCGACAGTACACAGGCAGCCAACGTTTATTCATTTCTGTGAAAACTACTTTCGATGCATTGCACTGTAAAGCATTAATTGATTGAACAGGCCGTCCCACAAAAAACAATTCTTGTTTAACAAACAACCAATGCGTCATTTTTCATTAGAACGCTCTCGTGTTACGTATGAATACATTCACATTTAAGTCGGTCACACATTACCTTGAGAGCAGTTGGATTCAAACCAGAAGCACACAAGTATAAAAAAATCGAATCACATAATTTGTGTCAGTGCTGTATTAAAGTTATAATAACAGCAGCAAACTGAAAGCGAAAAGCATTAGGTCACTTGTAATTCCTTAGCTGGTTTTTCAATACATTTGCAGCACACATCCGCAGTAATCCGAAAATGTAAAAAGTATTTACGACCATTCTCCGACCCCTCGCTGTGTCACGTGACAGAATAAAGACAAAAAGTTTTACAAACCGATTGGGACGATATAAATGTCTATGTTACGGCTGACAGGACTGGCAGGTGTTCATGTGAAACAGACAATACATATACACCTTAGCGGTCGGCGATTTATACGTTATCCAGATGTCGTATTTTAAAGTGTGGTGTAGAGATGCACACCGTACGCACTTGAGATAATGAAGGAAGACTCCAGGCGAATTAATAAGTTGATTTGGTAATGGATTTATGATGGACCGTTGCATAATGATTTGGGAGAGATGTGTTCGTTGTTTCGTTTACTAGTTATTTAACAGCAACAAATTTGTAAACGTCAGGTGTAGTACACATGTTTTAATGGCGTCTGTCAAATCACAACTGCCGCGCCACCGCGGGTCAAGGTATAAGTGGAAGTTACAGCTTATAAACGAAACACGCAACATCTCTCACCAAACAGAAAGGTTTAGTTATATACATTAACTATAAAGTAAGCTAGACTCAGCAGCAAATATAAACATGTCCCAACTTAACACACTTTACATGTCCATTTTGACAGCAGGCCTAACGACTCTGCCAGTACGAGTTACATAAGATTTCTCGGGTGAGTTGGAACACGACAACTGTGGCTGACCAGCAGCATGGGTGGTTGGTACTGTAATGGTAGGCTTGACTACCTCAGATGACATGTTAACGACAGGCGTCTTAGTTAAAGTTGCCGGTATGGAGTTGTCAGATTCTAGTAAGTTTGAGGGTTGTTGACTATTGCTAGTAGTTGAGCGTAGTAGCCTTCTGTTCCTCAGATGTGTTCTGCCCGTGCTCGTATAAGTAACTTCGTACGTGCGTCTGGGTAGTTCTTTACTGACAACTGCTTCATCCCATGTCTTCTTAGATGTGTTCACTGGTTGCATTCGAACCACGTCACCAACTCGCAGAGGAATGAGAGAGCGACGGTGTATGAATCTTTCTGCTGAGGTGCATTTGCGGTCTTCTTTGAGACTCTTATGTCTAGCACTGTTGTGATGTCGCACAGTGTCTAGTGTACATGGTAGAAGTGTCTTTGTTTGTCTGCCAAACAAACGCTGTGTGATACTACTTGCTAGTCCTTCCTGAGGGATATTCCGGAGGTTTAACAATCCTAAGTAAGGGTCCTCCTTGTTTTGGGCACATTTTCTCATCAGCCTTTCTATTATTTTTACATGCGCTTCAGCACATCCATTAGCTTGGCTGTTACTTGGTGAAGACAGAACGTGTTGAAATGCCCAAGCCTTTTTTAACTTGCTGAAACATGCAGAGGTGTATTGCGTACCCCCATTGCACACCACTGTCTGGGGTATACCATGTCTTGCAAAATTTTTTTTTTTCATCTTGCTCACGACAGTCTCAGATAGAGTATCTGGCATAAAGTCAATTTCAAAGAAACCACTACCATAGTCCACTGTTATCAAGTAGTTTCTTTCTGATATTGTAAACAGGTCTGTGCCTACTTTTACCCAGGGTCCATCAGGTACTTCCGAACTGATAAGTGGCTCAGGTGCCTCTTTGTCTCCATGATTTGCACAAATGGAGCAAGACTTAATGAATTGACGTATTTTACTTGCTATTCCTGGCCAATATATCTACTCACGGGCTCTACGGAGACAGGAGTTTATGCCTAGGTGGCCTGCATGTAGTTTTTTCTTCATTTCCATCCGCATAGTACAGGGTATCACTATTCGCTGGCCACGCATGATTATACCATCCTGAATTGTGAGTTCATCTCGATGCTCATAGTACAATCGGATTTCCGAGGATGCATCGCACTTTTGGTCAGGCCAACCTTTGGAGACTGCATTCATGAGTGTCTGAAGTGTGTTATCAGCTTTTGTATGCCTGCGAATTTCATCGAGCCTTTCATTCTTAACAGGAGTAAATGAGAGGTTGTTGGTAACATCAAAGGGTGATGAAGTGTCAGCTAACGGGGCTCGCGATAAAGCATCTGCAACTGGTATGCTTTTCCCCGGCTGATAGGAGAGCGTGTAGGTGTACAGCTGTGTACGTAGAAGCATATTCTGTAGTCGCTTTGGCGCTCGTGCTAGTGGTTTGGAAGTAATAGCCAATAGAGGTTTATGGTCAGTGATGACATCAACTGTCCTGCCTTAAGTAAAGTGATGAAACTTCACTAATCCGAATGAGATGGCAAGCATTTCTTTTTCAATCTGCGCATAGTTTCGTGCAGTCTAACCTATAGCCTAATTACTTCTTGATAGAATAATAACTCCTACACCGGGGTGATAACATATATATGCTATGATAAATCACCGATAAACGCAGGTTCTATTCCTCAACTACGTTCTATTTAACTGATATTGCACGTGTCACTTAGAGTTGATGCAGTAACGCTTTTAGCAGCAAGATATGCTTGCAACGATACGTATTTGTAAGTAGGCTACGATAGGCTCCTCAGAAGGTTTATGCTGTTAGGATAATTTATTTTGGAAGATTCATGCGCTTCGTAACGCCTTATCACATTCTCGCTGCGGATATGACAGGCATTATCATTCTACGCGTGATGAGTAACTGCTTCCATAAACCAGCTTCTCATTTTGATTCATTTGGCTCAGCAATAACCATCCATACCATGTATGAAATTAAGTAAACAAAGTGAAGCCCTGCACAAAGACTACGCTCATTTGGGGTGGCCATATTTTAGGATTCAGTCTAATCCAGGGTCCCTGATCCTGACGCTAACAGTCATGTGAGCACTGTAAAAACATAGCCACACAAATGCCTACAAACACAGACACACAGACACACAGAGAGGTATATATATATATATATATATATATATATATATATATATATATATATATATATATATATATATATATATATATATATATATATATATATATATATATATATATATATATATATATATATATATATATATATATGTATATTTATAGATTTATATTGATATTGTCGCTTTTTCAACCTAGTGCGTAATGGCATCAGTATAATATGATCATTCGCATATTTGCCTAGTTAGACACGATCGTATTATTGTTTTAAATATTATGCCAAACCCTCATTATTGTTTAGGATGTGCATACTTGGAGGATTCGTGAATAAAGCGCACCTATCTAAATGGTCAGTCATTATCTGCTACGTTAATCATTGGTAGAAGTACCCGGTTAATGGTACGCATGATTTCGAGCAATAGATCAATTATATCCATTACTTCCAAGCTGATATCATCGGAAGTATAATGCACCGTTTATATTGTTGATAGCACAATTCTTACGACGTAAACAAGGCGCGAGTTTTTAGCTCATTCCCTGCGCAGCAAATAGTCAAGGCCGATATCAGTATTGCATTTTCCCCTTCGTTCTGAGCTGTCAGATGTTTTGATGAAACTGGCCCTATACCGGATTCAGGCTTGATTGAGGATAGAGGATGAAGCGTAGACGTGGATTGCACTTGCATTTGCTCAGGGAACAAATATTTATATATATGGTCTATATGTTTGCACAAGACAACACAGTGATATATGGCGAGTGATGGGTCTCTAATAGTCGCCTGTTTACCAATAATGTATTGTTACCAAATGAAACATTATACAGAAGGTCGATATGTCAACAATGATGTCGACAGTACATATAGATACCCGGTATAGTTATACATAACGACGGATATAAGATGACTTGGTTCTCGGCAGAGGGTGTCTGCCATCACAGGGTGACTTCAACTGGTCGGCAGTACATCTGTCTATGACGATGGACAGAGCGCTACTTTGTCTCGGAATATGGACGTCAGTGTCATTCATTACATCTTTCGGAGAATTACACAATGGTGAGCGATTTTTGCACGATCACTTGTCTTGAAAGTATTGTGACATGAGGATTATATATCAACTTTTTTATATTCATTGTTTGATAGCCGTGTATTCCTTCAATAGGTTCTATCAATTGAAAGCCTCGTTTGTATAAGGATCATATGGCTAATTATGACACAAGCGTTAAGCCTGAGTCTTACCCACATGAACAAATAACTGTGAAAGTGGGTTTTGGGCTGTCACGAATCGAAAGTTTGGTAAGTAGCGATTCATACCAAACAACCAGTTGATATTGAACGTCAACGTACAAGTTGCAGGTAATAATATTCACTTACTCAATTTATTACAGGATGAAAAGACGCAAGCCCTTACTTCATTTGGATAAATCTGGTTGGTGAGTACACATAAAATGTTATGTAATTCGAGGTTAAATTTAGCATTTCTCATGCACGGCCGAGAACTCGATGAAACCTACAATTTAAGCACAGGCAATTATAGCAAAGGGTAGAGAGGATGATGTGACATCCCATCGGTCGATGCATATTTGCAGTGAGGGAGATAATACATCAAAATTTCACTGCAGCATAACTGTGGCATATTGCTGTCTGTCAGTTAGTCTGTAGAGCATTGCAAAGTTGTGTTATTGTGTGGTCAGAGAGTGGACAGACGGAACTAATGAACTTTAATGAATGCGGCATTTATGAGACCGATAGAAGGATATGGAGACGTTGTGGCATCTTGGAGAAACAAGTGAAGAGTAGGTCGAGTGCGCGTTGATTTCTATTATCGTCTGACTAACAATATAGTACTCTGTGGCCCCATATGGTCAGATAGACATTATATAGAAAGGACATTTTGGCATTATATGGTTTTTAATGACAGCGGATA
The DNA here is from genome assembly GCA_034190875.2 of Urechis unicinctus. Taxonomy (NCBI): domain Eukaryota; kingdom Metazoa; phylum Annelida; class Polychaeta; order Xenopneusta; family Urechidae; genus Urechis; species Urechis unicinctus. The sequence continues at coordinate 4,850,112 of CM067348.1, read as the reverse complement.
CACATGATGTGGTGACATCCGACGGTAACATAGACATTGGATAGTAAAGACATGTTAGAGAGACAGTGGATAGTGCGGGCATTGTGGTATCAACAATGGATTATTCATGTACAACTGGATATTTTGCTCTAATTCAGCAATGGAAAGACGCAGTTAAGCAATTGAATACCTCGGACTACGATGGAGTGCAAAGAATAATAGTGGGAGGCAAGGATGTCTGGATACAAGAAATAGCTCTGTACAACAGTGTACGCAAAGGAGCGGACCCAGCGTTGGTAACAAATTACAGGTGTCTAACCTTTCCTTCGTTTAATCTTATCAATGGGTACTTTTGTACCCGGGCAAACAACCCAGTCATCTAGACCCGGTGCTTTGTATGCTTTATTTCCAGTATGGTGATTATGACCCCTGAATGACCTGCGTACCCCCAGGAGAGTTTTCATATTACCATGTATGTCCGTATGCGTAATCTGTTTGACAAACAGGGTACAGGTTCATCATACTGGCACCGTCACTTGGGCACCAGGAATTGAATGGCAGACATCGTGCAAAATCAATCTGCGTCACTTTCCCTTTGACTCACAAATATGTGAGGTACAATTCATAGACAATATGTATGGCGCCGCAAAAGTTAATTTTACAATTTGATGGCCAAAAGTTGACCTCTCACACTACGTTTGAAACGGCGAATGGGATCTAGTGTCTGCAAAAGTCGGTCGCGGGGAATCGGACCCCAAAAATGATGGTGAAACGTCGCATGCTACAGTCATTGTTGCGTTCCAACTTCATCTCTCAAGAAAACCCGCCAACTTTGTTCTCCATCTACTTCTCCCCGCCATAATCATGAACAAAAGAAGGCGAAATAGTAAACGAATATAAATGTTTCCCAGATTCTTCGAGCTTATAAATTGTGTTCTCAAAATATGATCTAATAATTCAACTAAACAGAGCTACAAATGTGCATGTAGCTTCCGATATCACTGAGTATCACTTTGCTGCTTTCATATACCGTGTTACTTCTGATGATGTCGGACATTTCTCCAAGAAGCAGCGAGACAATCCCCATCCTATGTGAGTGTTTATATTGCCCATCGATCGCAATACATCCGTGCAATATTTGTTTGAGCAATGATTTCTACTCCAGCCATTTACATAATCCTCAGCATGGGACTTTCCGCTCTCTCTTTACTCTCTACCATCTTAGTTCTTCGTATCCATCATCATCGTAAAGACGAGCCAGTGTCACCCAAGGTTTGCCATCTTGTGCTGGATAAGCTACGGCGATACCTTTGCTTAAGATACGAAAATGGGATATGCGAAGGGGATGCAACTGTGGTGTATTCAATGACTCTGGCGAGTGGTTTGCACCAAGACTGTTGGAATAAAGATTAAGTGAGTAGCTATGTGTCCGCTCGGACAAACACTAGTGATTTTGAAGGGGATACAAATGTAATGCAAGGTTATTCACACTTTATTCATTTGATCACTTGCCCGCACACTTTGGGAATGTGAGCTGTAGAAGGTGCTGGCGGGTGGCTGGTCTAAAGCATGGTGACTCATACCACAGGCTGTGTTACCTTGCTGTGAACTCAACATTGACGCGGGTGGTATCATTGGCTGCAAAGGTTCTTCTCTCTGTTATGTGAGGCTACAGGCAGCTGAATATAAAAGGCTATTGTGATATTCTAGTGTGCATAATTCTAGGTCATTTATATTGGAAACTGCACTGTAATTCCGATATTTTGGTAGCGGTTTAGATTAAGTTAGCCTCGAATTATTTGATCATTGCCTCTGCCTCAGTCGTTGTTGTTGTTGAGCTTTTTGTGACTGCAGATCAAGGTCATAGCTACCTGAATTGGGCCTCTCATTCCAGAGAGCAAGTTTTGAAGGCTGTAATGTGTGTCAATCTGTTTAATTAAACTGCTGCTTACAAATTGTCGCCAATTCCTTTTAGGAATACATTTCACAATAAGTTTATATTCAGCCGCAAAGTAGCTACTTCTGAAAACGTAGATCAGCATAACATTCCTGACTCAGCCTTTTCAAATCATGTCATTTAAAGCACATAAATCATTAAATGATAATGGAAAACCAACGCACTTCTATAATTTTATCAAATGCAATCTTGTCCGTTTATAAATTCATCGGATATTCTGCATTGATGGAGAACATACAAGCCATCAAATGCGGACAGAAAATCCATAGCCTGCTTCATCAGGGCAAAACAACACATATAATTAAGTTCTAACATTGATCGACATCATTATCATCATTGATGTATCCAAATGATTTCAATTGGCTGGGATGCTTCGTGTGATAACGCAATATGATCAATATCCTACTTACATTCAGGAGAAGGAGCGTTGTATTCCGACAAGTTGAATGCAAATCAATTGCTTCTCAGATTAATCGTTATATTTTAAGTAATCAAAACGAGGCAACAACTTATTTGATAGATTGCTTGATTCTAATATTTACAGTCATCTTATGAAATCACTGATGAATTACATAAATACGTTATTAATTTGTAACCTCTTGAGGAATGGTTCAGCGTGAAACGTGATATCGCAATTTATGCGCAGACAAAGTTCCGCCTTTCTAATCAACTCGTTATTTATTTGACGAGGATCTGTCTAAGTTTTGTGATCCTGGCGCTGGTTATCTATGTCGATGATAAGGGCTTTTAACATGAGATCCAAGGGAACTTTGCTGGTGATTTCCGATGTCATGGCACCTTGGCAAGCACCTTATTCGTCACTGTCTTAAGCACAGATAATTGCTGTCAATTACCGTAACATTATATTTATTTCCACAATCATGTTTTTACTAATAATTTCATTTATCACGTCTGGACAGCTAAAAACAACTGCGAATGGAAGAAGGCATTTAATCCACGGACAATGTATATGTGATTTAGCTGTGATTCGGTGGTATAGTGCCTCGGCGATGTGAGCTCCGCAACCCTGCTATGGAAGAAGATTGATTCCAAGTGGGCCATGGCACTTAACGGGGCTTTAAAAACTTCACTTCTTATCTCATTCATCACCATACCGACATCACGTGGTTGTCAGAGGTACGGGATGATGAGCAGGCTTGGATATCTGTGGAGCATAAATATACATGACCAGTGGCGCTTCACTATAAAATTCATATGATCACACGTGTAACTATTGCGAAAAACGCGCCACTTAAATTATTCCGTACCATCAATATGAAGCTCAGTAGTGGTTGATGTGCGATTTGACAAGCCATAATTTACGCGAACAAGGAGTTTATCGGTCGCATAAATACACGCCTAGAAATTTAAGGAGCCTTTAATAAATGGGAAGTCTGCATCATAATTCAAGGTATCGTTAATCGAAGTCAAAACGTGCCTCGTCAAGATTATAATTTGGGTGCATTGGGATTGATGAGAAAAGTAGATTGTGAAAAGGAAAAGGCTACATACCTGTAATTTTTTTTCAGTGAAAACAGTTCTGTCAGGCACTTGTCTTATCTGATAGAATTATACAGCC
>CM067348.1:4788027-4840527 GCA_034190875.2 Urechis unicinctus | reverse complement strand
GCATTCGTGCTAATATATATACATGCATATATTCAAATATATATATATCTTATATATATATATATATATATATATATATATATATATATATATATACATATATATTTATATATATATATATATATATATATATATATATATATATATATATATATATATATATATATATATATATATATATATATATATATATATATGTGTGTGTGTAAGTAGTATATAGACGTGCCCCTACTTACCTCGTTTTTGACGTCGAACGATGTACGAAGTCGATTGCGCAATATATTTTTCGCTGACGATCGCTTCCGGATTCGGTGCGCTATTTTGATGACCTCATTCTATTTTTGGAAAGTGATTTCACCATCTGTTCCGTTATTTTCCGTCCTTGAAATCTTTGCGACCTTAGAATTGGTGACCTCATGGAGGGGCGCTATTTTGGATGAGGTCATTTTTGGGAGTTTTATTGAGAAGGAGTTTGTTAATGGGTATTAAAAGTCAATTAGCGGTAATGGCGTTGAAAGAGAAGTGAAGGATAGCGTTAATGTTAGTGGAGTATTCACCATCTGTTCAGATATGAAGACGGTGTTTACGAGGTGATTTGTTGCTATTAACTTCCTTTATTCCATGACATGTGGTGATATATTGAATTGGTGACCTTAGCAGGCTCGCGCAATGTACGGTATTCAAGTGAGTTCATTTGGGGCTATGTCCTTAGGAAGGTTGTTGACTTTCGACCTGATGTGATGAATGGGCGGTATTTGGGTGAGGTCATTTTCGATAGTTTTATTGAGGAGATTGTAAATGGCTATTAAAAGTCAATTTTCGTTAGATATGTCGGTCGATTGAAGTTTTCACGTGAATGAATCTTACTAGCATATGAGTCTTACATAGGAGGGAAAAATGACAGATGTCTTTAAGTGTGTTCTAACTCTCATTGAGAATATAACGACAGATGGATTAAAAGTTGACCATTGGATATTTCTCAAAATGGGGGTGGAGTTATGGGTTACAAATAGCGGATGGTAACTTTACTTCCAAAATATTTTCGTGACATCATTCTATTTTTGGAAAGTGTTTCCGACTGCTGAGCTTTGCGACCTCATGTCAATACATTGAGTTGGGCGCTATTTGGATGAGGTCATTCTATTTTTGGAAAGTGATTTCACAATTTTCGTCGGATTTGTCGTCATAGTTTGCTGAGCTAAGCTATGATGGGATAGAGGGTGTATATAAAATGGGAGAGTGTCTCAGTTCTGCGTTCAGTTATAACCATGGCTGAGAAGAGACAGCTCGGTGCTATCAATGATGTGAACAAACGCAGTAGACAGATGAGTGATGCGGACTTGTTAAAAGCCATGGAACAAATCGAGATGGAAAGCAGTAAGTATGATTTTATTTTCTATATCTGAATTATAGAATTACCAAGTATACGTCATTTATTTATTTATTTATTTTTGTTACGCGTGTGTGTTTTAGTGTTGACGGAGACGAAGATATTTTACATACAGCCATGGACGCGTATGAAATCGAACATGCCAATTGAGAATTGAGAATTGAGGAATGACGGAAATCTTAATATTGACAGATTATGGATGATCATGTCGACAGAAGCTGTGTTGGCTGCAAATGAAAGAGCTATACGGACTCATACGCGATTTGGAAGGCTACAAACGGTTTACAATTATAGTTTATCAGAAGATGTGCCCAACCTCAAACAGTATATATTTGAGGAATGTGATTCAACCTTTAAAATTATTGAAGGTTATGGATTCTTATTAAGCAACAAAGAAACAGACGAATTGCGCTATTTTCACTCGTCACCTCTACGGAATAACGACGATTTTGACAGGGCTATGCGTGAAATAACACAAACAGACTTGATCTACGCCCAGAATCAACGACCTGAAACGTGTGTGGAGGCAGTAACAAATCTGACCGTCTTTGTGAACCCAATCGAAGATCATGTGATCGGCTACCCACCACCTGTTATACCGGATCACCTGAAAACAAACAGAGCCATCAACTTGTTAGACCGAAAGAAAAGTAAGTGGCTATTAACTTACCGGAAGGCGGTGCATACACACGCTTTATTGGGTTAAATGAAGTCCAGGTTCAGCGGAGAGAGAGACCACGCGCGGGTATAAACGACCATGGAAGTCGTAAACCCTGGGGGAGGTAAGCTGAGACAGGAAAAAGGTGCGCGAGGAATGTGAACAGAGAGAGCGCCAGAGGGGGGTTAAACACCAGAGAGGAAGAGGCTAATTACTTGCTATTAAAGACTCTATAGCAAGATAATGAGGTGTTATATATCTCACCTGATGAATCTGTGGTATAATTACACAGTTGAGTGATGTGATTTACTGATCGTCGAATTCACGATGCGCTTCTATGGTCATTAGGTAACGGTTCGTGTCAAACGATTTGAGTCATTGTGAGTTGCGGCCCCATAGCGATAAAGACTAGTGTATATCATTGTCAACCCTGGGTGTCGGTCGAGCGTGACCCTCAGTTATTGAACAATCTCTCGGGGGTGTTTCTATTCATTTGACATTCGTACATGAAGGTACTGACATACTCATATTATAACTGTAACAGCTGTACCGCGGATCCAGCTGGTTACATATTATGGTACACATCAATATTAACTAAAGCGATTATCGGAAGGAAACACGCAAACATCAGGAGATATATGTGTTCTTCATCAAACTCTTACGTGATTTCAACTTGAAGTGGCGGGGTCACTATCCTATGGAGCAGATATATGATATTCTACTTACACCTGACCAACCCACACACATTGCCTTCACTCCTCGCAATATACAGACACACGTACATTTTCCCCCGGTTTTTAAACTATTACGCCAATAAGCTGATATATAAAAAACTTTGAAATATCGACGATTGAAATAATTATTCACGTAGCATTTTCTTTTGCAATTATTTTGTCGTAACTTACGATATGTGTTTAAGTCATGATTTACTCCTGCATATTCTTTCTTAGCACACTTAGTCATAGTCATATTTTTATTATACCTGCCTGTCATAATATAATTTTATATCTCATATCCAGTACTAATTACCTCCACTTTGTATTCTTCTACGTATTGAACATTGAATAACAGTTAATCACATGTCTCATCAATGTCATTAGTAATCACATATTATAACCTTTTATCAATACCATATATTCTTAAACTTTTTGTTCTTTATACTTACCTCATGTTTCCATGTAAGTTGTACTTTACAATGACTTTGTTAGTATTATACCATCCCATATCAACTTGTATGTTAAGAAACTATCTTACTAGTTTTATACCCTTTGACTTGATTCTTGACTCCTTCACAAAATTGCATATTTTTCCAGTTTGTACATATTCACTCCATTAAAATAATAAATACATAACTTTCGAATGGCGACGATTGGATTTGTCTGTCCATGATGTTGTTGTTTTATTTAATTGTCATAATCTAAGGGTCATTTAATTTTTCTGTAATTGGAGATACGGTTTCTGTAAGGCCATCCTAATTAAACATGTTGCACAAGAAAAAGGAAATGTAACTAACCCAACAAATATTATATGTGAATATAATAGTCTTTGTTTATTCACTATTTTCAGACAGCCATTTTTTTTATTAAAATATTATGACCCTCAACATTACTATAACTAAGTACTGGATAGCGAGACTTGACGACGCGAGTTTTCACCTGATTTTATTGAAACTTTGTTGAAGAGATTAATAAATCGATCTTTGAACGGGTTAATGATGTTGAGAAATTTCTATTCATTTGTTTGGCATACGGCCTCTGTCAGTGAAATATTATTTAACAGTTTGAAGCAAACTGGTAACAAATTCTTATTTTTACTTTAGCTTGCACGTGAATGAAAATTAATACCATGGCGGTATTCACTTACTGATGAATGAAAATTACAGGAGACTTGTCATAATATACTGAATAAATTTTAATTCGAAGGAAGAGTTTTGTAACTCTCATTTGGAATTCAGCTTGCTGGTGAATGTAATTGTCAGAGTTTAGGGTGGAGTTATGGGTTACAAATAGCGGTTGGTGGGTTTATTTGAAAATAGTTTTCATCTGAAATTATTTGTCAGAACAATAATTATGGTACACATATATAGACACCATGTTGTTTCCACTGATCCCAAAACATCGAAATTTTGTACATGGAGGTATCCAGATCCGGTGACAAAAACTATTTCCAACCTGAATAGGGAAGAACAATGGGTATAACAAATATTTAATACAAACAGTTTGAGAGTGTAGTAGATGCCACTGGCGAATGGCCAGGATTCATCTCGACCCCTACCAACCGGATCAAGGTGATTTTGAAGGAGTATTCGTTTTAAACAGGATACATCGTGGTATAGATTCGTTGACTTTTGTATATGTTGTAAGTATATATTTCTTTGTATGCAGACAACCCATTAAACCACACCTGACCTAGCGTGAGCGCAAGAAAGCTTATGATTCTCTTGAACAGGTTTCTCTTTTTCTTATTCTTAGAGATTAAAACAAAAAGATAATTTGTATTGTTTGTAGGAAGAAGATGAAGACTCGTTAATAAGTTAGAAATAGATATAAATTAATGTTATACCGGTGTTTGTGTTATTAATCGGACTTGACAAATCTGTGGTATAATTACACAAGTTGGTAATGTGATTTACTTATTGTCGAATTCACGACGCGCTTCTATTGTAATTAGATAACGTCTCGTGTCAAACGATTTGATAAATTAATCCTTGTGAGCTGCGGGGGGAAAGTGCTTAAGATTACTCAAGCGTATATCATTGTCGGTCGATTTCCCAATCTCCTCAGAAATTACACGATCATTTTGCTGAACTTTGCGCGAAAACGCGACAAAAGAACCCTTTTACTCATTGACTTTCGTCTTCTGTCAATGACTTAATAGTTAAGTAATACCTCATGTCAACGACCGGTTAACATTTTAGGGGTGTTGTAGATATAAACACGAGATGGTGAACAGGTTTTTTTTGTTTTTGTTTTTGTTTTTTTACTTACTCTTAGAGATTAAAACAAAAAGAAAATAATGTGTTGTGTTTGTAGGAAGAAGATGGAAGACTCGTTAATTAGTTAGAAATATATATCAATAAATGTTATACTGTTGTTTGTGTTATTAATCGGACTTGACGAATCTCTGGTATAATTACACAAGTTGGTAATGTGATTTACTTATTGTCAAATTCACGAAGCGCTTCTATCGTAATTAGATAACGTTACGTGTCGAACGATTTGATAAATTAGTCATTGTGAGTTGCGTCCCCTTAGCGATGAAGATTACTCAAGCGTAAATCTTAGAGATTAAAACAAAAAGAAAATAATGTGTTGTGTTTGTAGGAAGAAGATGGAAGTCTCGTTAATTAGTTAGAAATATATGTCAATAAATGTTATACTGTTGTTTGTGTTATTAATCGGACTTGACGAATCTCTGGTATAATTACACAAGTTGGTAATGTGATTTACTTATTGTCGAATTCACGACGCGCTTTTATCGTAATTAGATAACGTTTCGTGTCAAACGATTTGATAAATTAGTCATTGTGAGTTGCGTCCCCTGTAATTTTCATTCATCAGTAAGTGAATACCGCCATGGTATTAATTTTCATTCACGTGCAAACTAAAGTCAAAATAAGAATTTGTTACCAGTTTGCTTCAAACTGTTAAATACTATTTCACTGACAGAGGCCGTATGCCAAACAAATGAATAGAAATTTCTCAACATCATTAACCCGTTCAAAGATCGATTTATTAATCTCTTCAACAAAGTTTCAATAAAATCAGGTGAAAACTCGCGTCGTCAAGTCTCGCTATCCAGTACTTAGTTATAGTAATGTTGAGGGTCATAATATCTTAATTGAAAAAATGGCTGTCTGAAAATAGTGAATAAACAAAGACTATTATATTCACATATAATATTTGTTGGGTTAGTTACATTTCCTTTTTCTTGTGCAACATGTTTAATTAGGATGGCCTTACAGAAACCGTATCTCCAATTACAGAAAAATTAAATGACCCTTAGATTATGACAATTAAATAAAACAACAACATCATGGACAGACAAATCCAATCGTCGCCATTCGAAAGTTATGTATTTATCATTTTAATGGAGTAAATATGTACAAACTGGAAAAATATGCAATTTTGTGAAGGAGTCAAGAATCAAGTCAAAGGGTATAAAACTAATAAGATAGTTTCTTAACATACAAGTTGATATGGGATGGTATAATACTAACAATGTCATTGTAAAGTACAACTTACATGGAAACATGAGGTAAGTATAAAGAACAAAAAGTTTAAGAATATATGGTATTGATAAAAGGTTATAATATGTGATTACTAATGACATTGATGAGACATGTGATTAACTGTTATTCAATGTTCAATACGCAGAAGAATACAAAGTAGAGGTAATAAGTACTGGATATGAGATATGAAATTATATTATGACGGGCAGGTATAATAAAAAATATGATTATGACTAAGTGTGCTAAGAAAGAATATGCAGGAGTAAATCATGACTTAAACACATATCGTAAGTTACGACAAAATAATTGCAAGAAAATGCTACGTGAATAATTATTTCAATCGTCGATATTTCAAAGTTATTTATATATCAGCTTATTGGCGTAATAGTTTAAAAACCGGGGGAAAATGTACGTGTGTCTGTATATTGCGAGGAATGAAGGCAATGTGTGTGGGTTGGTCAGGTGTAAGTAGAATATCATATATCTGCTCCATAGAATAGTGACCCCGCCACTTCAAGTTGAAATCACGTAAGAGTTTGATGAAGAACACATATATCTCCTGATGTTTGCGTGTTTCCTTCCGATAATCGCTTTCGTTAATATTGATGTGTACCATAATATGTAACCAGCTGGATCCGCGGTACAGCTGTTACAGTTATAATATGAGTATGTCAGTACCTTCATGTACGAATGTCAAATGAATAGAAACACCCCCGAGAGATTGTTCAATAACTGAGGGTCACGCTCGACCGACACCCAGGGTTGACAATGATATACACTAGTCTTTATCGCTATGGGGCCGCAACTCACAATGACTCAAATCGTTTAAAACGAACCGTTACCTAATGACCATAGAAGCGCATCGTGAATTCGACGATCAGTAAATCACATCACTCAACTGTTTAATTATACCACAGATTCATCAGGTGAGATATATAACACCTCATTATCGTGCTATAGAGTCTTTAATAGCAAGTAATTAGCCTCTTCCTCTCTGGTGTTTAACCCCCCTCTGGCGCTCTCTCCGTTCACATTCCTCGCGCACCTTTTTCCTGTCTCAGCTTACCTCCCCCAGGGTTTACGACTTCCATGGTCGTTTGTACCCGCCCGTGGTCTCTCTCTCCGCTGAACCTGGACTTCATTTAACCCAATAAAGCGTGTGTATGCACCGCCTTCCGGTAAGTTAATAGCCACTTACTTTTCTTTCGGTCTAACAAGTTGATGGCTCTGTTTGTTTTCAGGTGATCCCGTATAACAGGTGGTGGGTAGCCGATCACGTGATCTTCGATTGGGTTCACAAAGACGGTCAAATTTGTTACTGCCTCCACACAAGAGTCAGGTCGTTGATTCTGGGCGTAGATCAAGTCTGTTTGTGTTATTTCACGCATAGCCCTGTCAAAATCGTCGTTATTCCGTAGAGGTGACGAGTGAAAATAGCGCAATTCGTCTGTTTCTTTGTTGCGTAATAAGAATCCATAACTCTCAATAATTTTAAAGGCTCAATCGCATTCCTCAAATATATACTGGTTGAGGTTGGGCACATCTTCTGATAAACTATAATTGTAAACCGTTTGTAGCCTTCCAAATCGCGTATGAGTGCGTATAGCTCTTTCATTCGCAGCCAACACAGCTTCTGTCGACATAATCATCCATAATCTGTCAATATTAAGATTTCCGTCATTCCTCAATTCTCAATTCTCATTTGGCATGTTCGATTTCATACGCGTCCATGGCTGTGTGTAGAATATCTTCGTCTCCGTCAACACTAAAACACACACGCGTAACAAAAATAAATAAATAAATAAATGACGTATACTTGGTAATTCTATAATTCAGATATAGAAAATAAAATCATACTTACTGCTTTCCATCTCGATTTGTTCCACGGCTTTTAACAAGTCCGCCTCACTCATCTGTCTACTGCGTTTGTTCACATCATTGATAGCACCGAGCTGTCTCTTCTCAGCCATGGTTATAACTGAACGCAGAACTGAGACACTCTCCCGTTTTATATACATCCTCTATCCCATCACTTAGCTTAGCTCAGCAAACTATGACGACAAATCCGACGAAAATTGTGAAATCACTTTACAAAAATAGAATGACCTCATCCAAATAGCGCCCAGCTCAATGTATTGACATGAGGTCGCAAAGCTCAGCAGTCGGAAACACTTTCCAAAAATAGAATGATGTCACGAAAATATTTTGGAAGTAAAGTTACCATCCGCTATTTGTAACCCATAACTCCACCCCCATTTTGAGAAATATCCAATGGTCAACTTTTAATCCATCTGTCGTTATATTCTCAATGAGAGTTAGAACACACTTAAAGACATCTGTCATTTTTCCCTCCTATGTAAGACTCATATGCTAGTAAGATTCATTCACGTGAAAACTTCAATCGACCGACATATCTAACGAAAATTGACTTTTAATAGCCATTTACAATCTCCTCAATAAAACTATCGAAAATGACCTCACCCAAATACCGCCCATTCATCACATCAGGTCGAAAGTCATCAACCTTCCTAAGGACATAGCCCCAAATGAACTCACTCGAATACCGTACATTGCGCGAGCCTGCTAAGGTCACCAATTTAATATATCACCACACGTCATGGGATAAAAGAAATTAATAGCAACAAATCACCTCGTAAACACCGTCTTCATATCTGAACAGATGGTGAATACTTCACTAACATTAACGCTATCCTTCACTTCTCTTTCAACGCCATTACCGCTAATTGACTTTTAATACCCATTTACAAACTCCTCAATAAAACTCCCAAAAATGACCTCATCCAAAATAGCGCCTCTCCATGAGGTCACCAATTCTAAGGTCGCAAAGATTTCAAGGACGGAAAATAACGGAACAGATGGTGAAATTACTTTCCAATAATAGAATGAGGTCATCAAAATAGCGCACCGAATCCGGAAGCGATCGTAAGCGAAAAATATATTGCGCAATCGACTTCGTACATCGTTCGACGTCAAAAACGAGGTAAGTAGGGGCACGTCTATATACTACTTATGTATATATATGTATATATATATGTATTTATATACATACGTTGTGGCGAATAAACGAAATAACGTGAAGCAAGGACAAATGGATTTTGGTACCGGGGGATGTATCCAGGGGACAATCCTCATCTTGTGAATGCGTGATATCACAATATTTAGCACATACGAGAAATATATTGAATTGGTAAGCTCCATCGTTCAGTACGCAGGTATCTACATATAAAACAAAAAACCCTCCCCACTCTTCAATCAGTCTACAGCCCACAGCCACGCCATCACCTCTTCATTCTCTTTGGATTTCCTGCTACTACAATGTATGAGATTGATAAAAAAAACACTGATCAATGTACAGAGGCGAAAAAAATGTAAAAACAATGTGCGCAACTCCAATATTTAAACAAAACCTAACCCATCTTATCTAACATAATTACATATGAAGATGTACATTGGTGTGATATATATATGTGTATAATTTTCACCAATTTACTATTTACCGGTTCAATATCAGTTCAGTGTTCTGTATGTTTTATGCCAATATCAGCATTTCTTAACTATTCTGTCATAATCCCTACATTGAGCTCCCATAGCACAGAGAACCATACTGAAAACGAGAGATGCGTCAAAATGTATTGCACATATTATTCGTTTATAATCTCGTGTGGTTTTGTGTTTTGAATTTCTAAGATACCAGCACGTTTCTCTTGATTTATGGATTCCCAAATGGCGCAAACAATTGTCATACCTAGCCGCAAATTTCGATGTTTTTATAGCAAATGGGGAAGGCTGACAAGTAATCGAATGAACAATCTGCCGCATTGCAATCCAATTGAGATTTTACAAGTTATGATTTCAAGATACGCTATCGATCATTAAATAAGACATTGAAACAGATGCACTCTCTTGTTTCCCTTAGCATACTGACCGACAGGTTCATATGTTAACTAAAAACTCATTAAAAGCACATTAGTTTCTCTGGAACAGAATGAATATCAATTGTGTTCAAAACAAAATTTCGGAAAATGGACTTATAAGACACATGCAGTTCACAGACTTTTTCAGTATTTTAGAAGCTGCTCAGACGAGCGACATTGTTTGAACGCAAAGAAATCCGAGTGACTGCCGATCAATAAAATTTCCGTTTTGTCTTATGTCGTATTAGTCAATATCAATAACATCATATATCATCCCGTTTATGATGTTCATTTCCATGTAAGTGCATCTCAAAGGCACTTACGTTTGTTCTCTAGTGAATAACCGTGTGATTGTAAATGTGATGGTCCTAGCTCTTGATTATGTTATCAACGTAATCGGAAACAAACTGCTGATACGGCCGCAATTCTACCGCATTTCTTGTAACGAAATAAAGCCCACGCATAAAACGCAAAACAACGTTGGCTCATTTATCCAGGTAACGATGCCAGCACTGCTCTGAGCAGTTTATAGTTGGGGTTACAGGTGGCTGCTTTACCATTTACAAATTCATAGAAGACAAAGCAATGCTTTCCATGTTAAAATTGATTAAAAAATTGAGAACATCTCGTGACAATGTTATCATGTTTGTTAAAGGTCATTATTGTTTGAACAACTGAACAAATTCCTAATTGTTAGTTCATTCCTTAACATGCAGAATAAACCTAATAAGAGTCTGTGAGTACTTACTTAAGACTGGCGTATTTACGTTCATTTCAGCGACACCAGATCGACATGGTGATGTCACATGGACAGGTTTATGCGTCAATTACTGCTTGCTATGCGCCGTAGAGGAAAAGTATGTCTCCCCACACAACAAGCATCAGCCTACGACTAATTTTCGCGGTCAGTTACGCGAACCGCTACACCATCTTGCTGAATTAACGTTCCATTAAGTGCCGTCAACGTCTGTAAGAAACGATTTATATATGCCTTCTTTGTCAAAAGTATGATGTCAAGATAGACAAAGCGATATCTGTAACGGCAGAAAAATATGTCGTCATGAGAAATTCGTCGAACATAAAGAAAGGTCCAAGCGAAGGTAACTTCAGAGTTTTTTTCTTGTTAACCTAATGTCTTCTGTGTGTTAATCATTATCGATATCCGCCCTCATGCCATCAGGAAGGCGTCTATTTTCTATGGCCTTGTTCAAAATTGCGGGTTTATAAATCACCTCCAGCTAACAAAAGCATTGGCAAGTGAATCATCCATCTTTGTAAGTAAGGGTGAATATACACCTTCGTTACGTGAAACGGCATTTAAAGCGCTGATGGACGCTGAGCGCATGACACGGTCCATGGCTGAGATGAGTACTGGAGTTTATCGGTCGCATAAATACACGCCTAGAAATTTAAGGAGCCTTTAATAAATGGGAAGTCTGCATCATAATTCAAGGTATCGTTAATCGAAGTCAAAAGTGCCTCGTCAAGATTATAATTTGGGTGCATTGGGATTGATGAGAAAAGTAGATTGTGAAAAGGAAAAGGCTAGATACCTGTAATTTTTTTTCAGTGAAAACAGTTCTGTCAGGCACTTGTCTTATCTGATAGAATTATACAGCCAGTGTTGCAGTGTTAGTAACGCTATCTAATTACAATGCGAGCAACGTCTAAGTTAGCACAACTAATGTTGTGTAGTGATGTCCTCGCATGTAATCGCGGTGAGAAAAATCTGTCGAGGCGATCACGTCTATGCATTACACTATGTGAAGTTGCAAATCGATATATTGTGTAAATCGTTTTATCAAAGCTTATAATTGCGTAAGGCACTGTGTATTTTATTATTGTAGGGAAAAGCTCACTGTCTTGTGCAATTTGCTGTCTCGTGTTAACATTTGCTTAACGGTCAGTGATGTGAAGCTACAATAAATCATTGTCGTAAGCGTAATCAGTGAGCTGTTGCAGTCCACTGCTTACGCTCTATATTACATTACCAATACGGTGTGTGCATACTGTTGAATAACACTGTGATGTGGATGTCCTGGATTGCAATTATTCAATCAATATCAGCCATCCGAAATATAACATAATATACTTGTTGCGTCGCTTTCTGAACCCTGACATGCAGTTGACGGGTGCTCCTGCTGATAACAAACCGTGCTCCAACATACAGATATCAAGCGCGTTGCGTGTCAACAGGCGGCTTAATATCAGACGCCAGAGAGCTTGCTATTAGTTACATGTAGAGGACTTATTGATCGAAACTTAGATGTTTTAATAATGTTATGCCTTAAAATGATGATCAATATATATCCGAGAAAATATTTTGGTACATCATTATTGCATAATGCGTCTCAATCATGGTAAGTGCTTCTCGTGTAATAACAGCAGTTAGGAGACATCAGAGAAACGTTCTTGGCGTCTTGGTACCGTTTAAATGTTGCAACCGTGACATGCTGCTGGTTGCCATGTGACTTGACAAATTCATACCTCTGCATGTAATATCTTTAACAAAATTATTTAGATGCTGCAAAGTGTAGTCTGTCATCATGTTTTAATTACGTGCTACGTCTGTGACAGACAACAATGAAATGGCATTGGATTTAATTGATATGCCTCTGGCTTGCGTATTTGTATCACAAACATATTGCTATAGCGGGGAGGGAATATGTGAGTATTTTAAAAATCGTGCACTTTGTGACAACTTTTTTAAACTTTGCACGGTGTTAGGTATGGATACGACCTTTTCAAAAACCACCGCACACAAGTTGGTGGAGGCCCCTGGTGGCCGTTACGCACAAAATTCAAGATGGCCGCCACTGGGAACTGAAAAGGCAATATCTCGGCTCGTATTAAGAGCAGAACCTACTGTGATACCATTTTTCTAGGGTTTATAAGGTCGAGAAATACGTTTCTGAAGTAATTTTAAAGTTTCCATTTACTTTTCACGTATAAATGCTATGTTTATGACCTGACCAATTTACATATAAATGACCATATATTGGCCACATACCAAGATGAGTTCTGAGTTCGTGTTTTTTATGATTTTTTTCAAGTTACATGAACATCACATTTCACTTTCATTGTAAGTGCAGCCCCCTTCGCACTTGCACAATGGGCTGCAATAAAGTCCAGCTCGATGACACTTGCAGTTACCCTTACAGGCTACCACACATTGACACTCAAATCCATTGAGGAAATGTGTCCGTGGTTTTTCGACTTTGGTCTAACCAACTATGCACGATGGACGCCAGTCTTCTTGAAAGATATGGCACGTCTTCCACAGATCCATCCGACCGTCCATGAGGCTTTTATGGAAGGGAAGTTCGTTGTGCAACGAGGTGACAAGAAGTTATCCGTGATGGCGCTTGATCAGAGCAATGAGCACAGTATAAAGTTTCTGAAAGAGGACAGTGGAGCAAAGGGTCTTTACGGTCAGCAAGAGGAGAAAGAAGTCATCGGACTCTCCAAACCAGAGGTGCTGAAGGTCATTAGTGAGTTTGAGAGTGTTTTCTATCCTGAGTCAAACACAAAGGACAGACTTGAACATCCAGAATCATCAGCTGCTGAGCAGAATAAGTTCCTCAAACACCTCAAAGCTATGTGCGATCTTGCCAGTGAAGGTAAATCGTCAATCCATTTAGGGAGACAGGCCCGGAGCTTATTACCTTAGATACAGGAGAAGTCATGGACCCTGAAATTGCCTTAAGCCTACAAGAAGTAGCAAACAACGGCAAATCCAAGTTCACTGAGTTTGTGGTGAGCAGAGTGTTTGGCGAGCACACAGAAATGCAATTGCTTTCTTAGAGAGCCTTATGATGGACAGAACAACAAAAGTGGATGCCATCTGGGACACATATACAGAGACAAGTCTCAAGTCCCAAACTAGGATCAAACGGGGTGGGAGTGCATCACACAGAACACGAGTCTCAGACAAGATACCTATACCCAAAGGAACTCAATGGCAGTTGTTCCTCAAGGATAGTCAAAACAAAGATGAGCTTTTCCAGTTCATCAGTCTGGAACTGCAAAGGATCACAGTGAATTAACAGTACCATCTGTTGACAACAAAGGCTGATATCGTACTCACCAATAAGCCTACAGACTTATCAGATTTGTCTCCATGTCGACAAGAGGAAGCTGACACACGGATGATGCTTCACTTGCGCCATGCTGCTGATCAGGGTCATACAAAGACGTACCTCAGGACGGTAGATAGTGATGTTGTAGTGTTGACCATCCACTTCTTCCACGACCTAGGACTCTCAGAGCTCTTGATTGGATTCGGGTCAGGAAAAACGTACAAAGACATTCCAATCCACCATATCTCAGATATGTTGGGACTGCAGCGTTGTCAAGCTCTGCCCTTCTTCCATGCTTTCACAGGCTGTGATGTTGTGTCTTCCATGATGGGTATCGGCAAGAAGACTGCATGGAATGCATGGGTTAACTTTCATGAGGTCACCACCACATTCACTGCCATCACTCAAAACCCAGCCAGTCTGACGCTTGTTTCTCTCCATATGAGATGTCTGGAGCGCTTGACAGTACTTATGTACAGTACGAACTGTGCTGCCCAATCTGTCAATGAAGCAAGGAAGCTATTGTTCACCCATGGCCTCAAGTCTCTCGACTCCATCCCACCGACCCTGAATGCTCTCTTCCAGCATGCCAAGCGGGCTCTTCACACAGCAGGATTCGTCTGGAAGCAGGCCCTCTCGAGAATCCCGCAAATCCCAAATGCCAGTGACTGGGGCTGGGAATGGAATGCCAGAACCAACCAGTGGGTGCCATATTGGACGGATTTGACAGACGTCAGTAAGGCTTGCTCGCTGCTCCTCCAATGCGGGTGTGTGGTTGCCTGTAAGGGTAACTGCAAGTGTCATCGAGCTGGACTTTATTGCAGCCCATTGTGCAAGTGCGAAGGGGGCTGCACTAACAATGAAAGTGAAATGTGATGTTTATGTAACTGGATAAAAATCATAAAAAACACGAACTCAGAACTCATCTTGGTATGTGGTCAATATATGGTCATTTATATGTAAATTGGTCAGGTCATAAACATAGCATTTATACGTGGAAAGTAAATGGAAACTTTAAAATTACTTCAGAAACGTATTTCTTGACCTTATAAACCCTAGAAAAATGGTATCACAGTAGGTTCTGCTCTTAATACGAGCCGAAATATTGCCTTTTCAGTTCCCAGTGGCGGCCATCTTGGATTTTGTGCATAACGGCCACCAGGGGCCTCCACCAACTTGTGTGCGGTGGTTTTTGAAAAGGTCGTATCCATACCTAACACCGTGCAAAGTTTAAAAAAGTTGTCACAAAGTGCACGATTTTTTTGAATCCCCACCCCGCTATTACCAAAAGGCGCATTTATGTGTTTCTATTATTCGCAAATTCCACCATTTACTTAATGATTTGTATTACCGTATCACACAAGCAAGGCGTTAGATCACTGCACGATGTAACAAAATTCAGTGAATAGCAGATGTGAAGTACAGAAGTGGGCGTATGAGGAATATTGCCCTTTTTAGGTTTCCAGTGGACAATAGTAAACCTTCTGTGAAGAATACCCTACTGGAAATATGTGGTGGTTCTTCTTTGCTATAGTGTCGTTACGTCCGACATAACACTACCTACCGCCGTATATCCGTTCATGAAAATTGTGAATGCCGACGCATGTGGCCATTTACGGTATATTCGCCAAACATATGAGATGCCACTTGTCGATGATAAAATTAGGAGGTTGGTATGGTACGGCATGTAATCTGCAGTGGTCATTTTGTAGCTTCCACCTTGCTCGTGCATAGAATATCCTTAATTGACGCATATAATAGGTTTATGGCTACTCACGCGTTCTCAGTGTACAACCCAACAGATGCGCAACTATATCAATTTGTTTCTGCGTTATTGCCGTTGCGATTATCAGATTGCTGTACGCCTACATAAAACGTCCCATGGCTCTCTATTGTTGTCATGATTTTGGCACCTATATGTGGGCGGGGCAATTATATGCGTTGTACTTTACTGATCTATGTTTATTTCTAAACCGCACCTTTCCTTGATATTTGCCGTTTATCACACGCAGCAAACGATAGTTTCAACATCGAATATTGTTACGGCATATAGGTAACCTTGCACAAATAGACGAATGAACGACACAGCACTATGTAGCATAAACAACTCCAATGAGCCATCTTGTAAATGTTAATGCGATAAATATAAATATCACAACTCCACAAAATGCTAATACACATGTGGTTATTTCTTGCAGGCAGCAAGCCCGGCAATTGCGCAAATCGTCATAAAGATATCTTTGTAACGTCTATTAATGTCCTCTCATTACATAGTGTGAGGCGAAGGAAGATAAGGAGACATATAAAGCGGCAGGAGAATATATCATATTTGTACGAGGAAATTATTCTTGTTTCACCACCAATAATGCACAAAACCCGAATCGCTCGATGCATGACGTCTTCGTCGAACATGAAGTAAGGTGCAGATTAGAATTTTCCTTGACAAACTAATATCCTCCTTGTGTCGATCAGTCCACCGCTGGTCCTCTTGGAGATGATGTTATTCCTCAGTTATTTTAACTTATTAAGTTAAAATAATTTGTCAGCTCTGTTATATGCCACGGTATTCAAAGTGCCGAGAGCCGGTGACCGCATAATTCAATAAAGGCTCAAGTACACCCTATTTTATAAGGCTATTTAAACAATACGTCATCTGCTGCAAAATGAACCAACTCGGCGCGAGTTCTTGGAAGATTGAGGCGTCGGGTTAAACTACTAATTGACATTATTTTATTACATAACAGTGGAACGATGTTGTATTGGTCGGCTTTTGACTTCCTGCTGAGGGAAATGTGTTAGTTTATATCCAACCAACAACGTAACAGATTGACGATCATGATAATATCTTTATCCTTATTACGATGATATGGCTTGGTGAATATGAGGAAGAAGCCTATTATTTGATAAACAATTCGTCGGACCTTTAGTGTCATGCGTTTACTGGAAGATTATAGTCCCTTTGGTTGTAAGTAGAACACCTTTCTGGACTACATAAGTTCACCGGAAGGTAATTTAGCTCACTTGTGGCGTGTCTAAAATATTTTTCTGTACGGTATTGAATAAAGTAACGAGATTGTTCTAGTAAGCTAGGTTTTCTTAATTATTTAATTCATCTTACAGAGTCACAAGTAGAAGCTGCAGCCAATGTGATCTGTAGATTGATTTTATATTTAAGTATATAGTCTGGTCTACTCCAATTTTAAGCGGTCCCTATAATGCTATCCTCTTGATATCATCTCTAGCAGCACGTTCAATAAGATACATGATAAATAAAAAGAAATGAAACGCAATTAGGTTTATGGAACAAATAAGTCTAATGGTAGAACTGCAGAAGCGTCACCAGCATGAAGAAGTCAACATATCACATACAAATCAGAGACCGACGGCAAAGGTAAAACACAATTCCCATATTCGTTGTAGATGAAATAGTAGTGTGATCTAAATGCTCATCTGCAGATAAAACATATTACCTTACATATAGCTTTCCGATGGTGTCACTGTATGATAATGCAACTAAACGACTTTTATCGAAAACAGCAACAATTTAGGTTTGGTGAGGCATATCACACGATTCTAAACAACGAATCAAGCGATCGTCATCGCAAGCGATTGAATCATTTTTCAATATGAACAGTCACTCGGTATATTCCATACAGGGTTTGTAATAACGTTGCATTCATTTCGGCCTTCGAGGCTTTGGCTAATCTTAATCATCCGATATGAGCGTCGGCCGTATCAGGTTGTTTGCATCGTGGTAAATTTGACTGCTGCAGTTTGCCACAGGGTATACTATATCTGTGAATCTTACCAAATTGCCATGGAAGGTCTGTGCTTTTTAAGCATTCCCAGAGGAACGCACTGGCCCTTCCATTACCTTGCTAACCTCCATCATTTCATTTGCTATTGCAAATTAGATGCTGTCAAAATTAGTTTCGCTCCGGAACGGCAAAACATAACACAGCAGAATAATTCTACCAGTCGATCGTACCAACTTTCACTTCTTATACTATTAAGTCTTGAAGTGTTCTTAGCTTATTCATGGAATTACTTCTTTGATGGCTTCATGTAAATTATACAGCGAGATTCCTTGAGTCTACAGAAGATTCAGCATGTCTGCAACAAAAAAATAATGTGCACATAATATTTAATCAGTATTGCATTTGTGAAGCAATTTCCGCTCGCTGTATGACAAATGCGGTGGTCGATTTCAACACGAGTGATTTTCTGATGCTCGAGTGCAATGATGATCCAAATTAATCTGTTTTGGTTTAATCTAACCCCTCTGGATCGGCTAGAACGATGAAAATGATGTCCGGACATCCCTTGTGAACGAGTAATACACCTGCCTTGGTCGTATATGTTTATGGCTAACATGAAAGCAATTCAATATGGCGGTGTTACTTAGTAACTGACTGGCATTTCTGGCAATGGACAAACGTGTTGCTACTGTGTCTAGAGTTGGATAATCGATGACTGAGGCGGGTAAACAAACATACTTCTCAATGTGAATAGAGGTTTATCCCATGTCATCGTGACGCCAGGCCTATTCCTAGTCAAATTAAGGAGAACTCACAAGCTGCCCTCCCCTTGTCACTTCAATTTCCATTGGGACATGCCTTTAATTTGCCGGTCGCCTTTCTTTTGTATAGAACAAAATGAAAACTACACTGCAAGTTGCGTGAAACACAAGCTTTATAACCTTATGTTACCTTTCAGACGGGCATGTTTCTTCAAGTTAATTTAGCTAACGTGTCTAACATAACGTTCCCCTTACGTGTTTTGATTTTAAATGCATGTTATGTTATCTTACTTATTAAATTAATTTAGCAGAGGATCAAGTGGAACAACCCGTTGGTTGATTATTTTAAGCCATATCTCTACGGTGATTCTATTCGTGTCAAATCTCGCATTACCATCCGTAAGATGCATGGTGAATGAAGTGCAGCATAAAGCCATTAAAGCGCGATAGTGTTTATCGAACATCAAGGCGAAATTGTAGAAATGTACAAGCGTCACCCATATAAAGTTGTCATAGTAGCACTTGCACCATGGAGGTCGACGGTGAGGCTGGTGTGTTATATAAATTACTACTTGGAATGATAATTTTCTCCGAATGTGACTTATTTGATAGATAACTCCATGTGTACATAATGATCAAGGATTTCGTTGGCTATATTCAGGATAGCTTCAATGATCACCGATAGTGAGGCTTGAGCTAGCGCTTGCATGGATTGAGCGCTCAGAGAACATTGCGCTAGGCGTTTGGTTTTACTTGACAAAGGATGCTTATGATCAAATGAGAGCCACAACCATGCCACTAGGTTGATTTTTTCCAAACAAAGGACAGTGGAATTAAGGCTGATCCGATATCGCGTAGAATTGCACAGAAAGGGGCTGTAATTGCGTGTTGTTAACGTTGAGCGAACGCTACCTACAAATACTGGAACGGGATATTGTCGGTGTAAAGAGACGACTTTTTCAGCTGGATACAAACAAATAGTGAAAATTAATGTTCAATCTAGAAGTGATTGTTTTGATACAAGCATCTGCCAAAATATTCTATGTATGCATTACAGCAAATTTTATAAATTCACCTGGTCGGGATAGTTATTGTTGTTTCTAGTTGCAATATTACCATTTACATTAGAAAATAGTTTGGGCGAAATACTTTTGGGTTTCTGATATGTAAAATGATGGGACGATAACTTATGTACCGTCGTCACCGCGCGATTCATGTATTTTTTAACCCACATTGCCAGTATTGCCACACGTACAATCCCATTAAATCGGAATGAACCACAGGTCGTAGTAAAAGTCACAGGTTCATTTCGTTCTTACC
Source organism: Urechis unicinctus (assembly GCA_034190875.2). Classification (NCBI taxonomy): domain Eukaryota; kingdom Metazoa; phylum Annelida; class Polychaeta; order Xenopneusta; family Urechidae; genus Urechis; species Urechis unicinctus. The sequence continues at coordinate 4,820,395 of CM067348.1, read as the reverse complement.
GCTCCATCGCTGCTTTTTTAGCACTTTATGTTGATCGTAATACTGCGATGCACGTCTAGGCCAACAATAAAGGATTTGCCCTCCGACTTAACTCATTAATACATCACATATTAGGTTCAAAAACAACATATCTTCGTTGAGGCTGCATTACAAGTTGTGGTATTTACCCGGCACTTTTCATATAAAATGAAGATCAATGTATTTACCTTTATGCTTGAAGGCATCAGTGAAGTAGAACTAAGTGCACATTAATGCCATAAACAAGATGCATGGCATCATAAACTCAGCCATCATCATCACACACAATTGAATAATAATTGAATAACAAAAATAGTCACCCAATGTATTTTATATAGGGCCTACTTTAGCATTTCATTTATTTCGGCCTTCAAGGAACACACTATGCAATGCATAACCATTTTGACTCAACTTAAATATATGATTTTAGCGTCGGCTGTTTCTTGCATACCAACGAAATTCGAAAGTGAGCCCTCCTTTTACTTAACATAGCTTTCTTCCCCCCAAGTATAGAATACGAAACATTATTTTCAGTTATTCGTTGGCAAGATGGCTTCCTAGTTAGCGAAGACGCTGACCCTCATAATCACTTTGGATGTATTGTAATAGTGCTGTATAGGTCAATTTGCTAACTTACGGTATCATTTGATTTAGCCAACTAACCTCTGGTGGTATCTTTAAACACTTGTGCTTGTCCGTATACCTCTATTTTGAAGGTACAAAGTAAGAATACCAAATCAATGCATTTCACCTCCAACATCTAATACACAAAGCAATAGCCAGTATTCATTTACAATCTTAATCAACCCTCTGCAATAATGCATTTTCATGAGGCTTGTTGCTCCAGCTTAAACAAGCGTTTTTCGCCAGCACTGACTAATGCGCCACACTAAGTGGGTAATCAATCTCATTACTGTCGTGTCTAAAATGGCTTTGACTAACGTTATCTCTGATGTTCCACGCAACCTACGTTGTGTAATATATTATATTCGTCACAAGTAGAAGCAGTAGTCATGGTTACTTGTGGATTGTTTTATATTCATATATATATAATCTAGTTTACTCAAAGTTTATGCTACCCCTATTCTGCAATACTACTCATATCAATTAATGCAACAAGATCTAGAATATGCATGATGAATAAAATGCTGCACACAGCCAATAAAACACAATTGTGTTTAAATAGCACCAATGTGAAGGAGTCAAAGTATCAGTTACATTGTTCAGAGCGACGTCAATGAGGTTGTTGTGCTATGTTGATATATATTACTACTGTTGATAATCATATCTCAGTATAACAGTGCACTGATTTTTTTATTTTACTGGGATAAGCATGCGAATAACTCAATGTGAGCCTTCGTGGAACACAAGATATGATACTGTCTAGGAAGCAAACAGATTAAGACCAAAGACGATAGAAAATATGAATGTTCATTCCAGGTTTATCATAATGCTTACCCCCAAACAAATACTTTGAAATTAGAATTGTTCTAAGATGATTAAATATATATGATTCAGCCAGTACCCCTTAATCTGACCGGTAAAATGCAAAAGTTGCAATACACCAGTCCTGGAATGAAAACATCTATTAACTAAGGAGTAAACTACTACTCCACAATACCTGGCGTCTGGATATCGCAAAATAATTTCAAAATACCATTATGGTATTGAAAAAAAGTATGTTCGGCATGAGCATTTCCAGTCCGTAGAGAATGTCTTTTCACTGTTTATCGTTCCGTACACGTATTATGAGTAGCAAACGAAATCCATCTCTTTGTGTTATTAGCAATGAATTGGTTTTTTATAAGACTGTGGTATAGTGTACAGTTATTTGCCCTACTAAAGCCCCAAATTCGACCTCTTTCAAGGAGACCTTCTCATCATCATAAAATAATCAATCGTCAATGAAATAACTGTATGCTTCAGAAGCAACAAAGTAATGAATGGTAAACTTTGCCTTGGTTTTGTTACTTGTTAACGGCTAAACGTAATACAATGCATTTAACTTTCTCACGGTGGCTTTGTATAATAATGCCACTAAAATACTGTAGTTGAAAACATCATCATTTTTTTGGGAATAGACAAATGACATAATTCCGCCACCGAGTCAATTTATCGTCCGTTATATGTCAGCAAGATGGCATTATAGACATTGGCTCTTTTTATCACTTTAAATGTATTGGAATAATGTTGTTTAAGGGTACAGCTGTTGCTATAACTGGAAGCCTTTAATGTAGCATTTGTGAAAAGAAAACAGTCTCAAATATATATAACAGTACATAACACTTGAAAGGGTTAAAGATACAATGCATTCTCTAGAACATAGAAAGGTTCACCGACAACAACAACCACATCAAATGATTGCATGACTAGTTTTATCAGAAACTTATCATAAGCAAAATTCTCATAGCAGTGACGGAGGACCTATAACTTTTCATTTTCAGAGATCTGCTAAATGATAGGTCGGCTCTAGTTAATGTCTCCTCGCTTACCAGAATCCGTTCGTCAAAACGTACTAAGGCCTTAAATCAACTCTAATTACTAATTTACCATTATAACAATTAATTAAGTCATCAACAATCCCCTTGCTTTGCTTCTTTCTTCTATATAGTATATATATATATATATAGATATATATATATATATATATATATATATATATATATATATATATATATATAATATATATATATATATATATATATATATATATATATATATATATATATATATATATATATATATATATATATATATATATATATATATATATATATATATATATATATATATATATTAGATCAGGGTTTATAGATGACACATGTCGACCTTGCGCCTGCCTTTAATGGTCAGCTTAAGTCCGTTACCATGGTCAGTCAAAGTCCATTACAGGCTAATGGATTTTAGCTGATTATTTTATATGAGGTTGGCTTCGCCGATAAATTCATTTACCGACGAGGTAACTGTGGATGCTGCTCATCACTTGATCCACAGCTTAACCTTCTGCTATATTATACATCCCATTTGATTTGGCTAGATCATGTAGCATTTTCAAACCCACTCAAACTGCGCTATTTATGGATATATGGTGAAATCTGCTAACCTTTTCGTCTTCGGTGAAGTCATCTCAGTCCTGGCTATTCAGATTCATACTTTATTATGTACTGGACACACTTACTCCACGAGACGCCGTTTTGCTTTCTTACCATGCAGTGAGTGTGGCCCCGCAATCATCGTCGTAGCACTTGACGTGAGCGACAATACGTTACTGAGACGTATGGAGTAAAATAACGCAGTTTTGGGTGTCTGCACTTACTGTCAACAACTACTGCAATTCGAATATATACTTGAATGTTTTATGGTCTGATTGACAAATTGCCTGTCATCAAGTTGCATAGTCATAAGTTTAATTGTAAAATGGCTGGAGTGGGTTCTGACTTGGAGGTCCAAGCAATAGAGAGAGAGATCAGCATACAAGTCAAGATTATAGAGGACCTGCAAGAGAGACTTGATGTGAAGTCTAGTAGTGGGGACGTAGGCGAGCTGGATCATGTCATGGCATCACATGCCGTCAGACTCAAGGACAGTTGAACTATTTGAATACTCAATGCTCAGAAGAGTCTAGACACCAAGTGCCGACATCATCTAGAGAGTGCAATTTAACTTCCCGGATGACTGAGTATCAAGAGGAAGAAGCCGCCAAAAAGGAAAGGAAGTTTTACAAGTATTATGGCATCCTTAAAACCAAAGTAAGGCAAGCAAGGGAAGCAGTAAAGACTAAAGTTGGTGAAGATGTGATTAAACGCTTCGTAGAAATGCTGGAATCTGCAAAGTTTCAGCTGTTAGAAATATTCAACAGCATTCGTAGTCAAAAGGTGCCTGGTCAAGATGTCCGGAAAAAATGGACAAAACAAGCACTATGGTACAAGATTGTCTAAATGCACAAGAAGAGATCCTTGGATCCTTGGATGGGCCATTTGTTGCTGAAGATAGGAATGAAATAACTCATGGACTCCTCAGGCATGACTATGCCAGATCTGTGTATGGCTCCACGTTAAGCTGTGTTTCAAGGAAAGCCATGTGTGAGGCAAATTCCATCTCATCTGAGCGCCTAAAACTTGAAGCGGATGTAGCTGCAATGGAAGCAGATATGAGGAAAACTTCTGCCATTGAAACGCAGCGCTTAAAACTCAAAGAGTTGGAGGATGCAAGGGATATTGAAGCAATGAGAGCACGGCTAGATACTTACCGTAGAGCAGATGCAGTCGACGAAGACGAAGCAAAGGACACGTCGTTTCGGTCTGATCTTGGCCGTACTAGGGCCAACATCCAACAAAGTAAGCAGAGTCGGCAACATTTAAGCCATCATCCTCCTGGCGTTGCACATACATACCAAGCAGATCAGTTTAAGGTGCCTCATTACACTCAAGATGCATATGCTTACCCGACAGCGCACTATTATAATGTACCAGCTCAATCACAAGTATTGGAGACAAATGTACTTACACAAGCTCTTGCTGATAACTTCCAAAACAATAGACTTCCAGTACCTGTGCCATCCACATTCAACGGGAATCCCTTGGAATACATAGATTTTGAAAGGAGCTTTCAGACACTCAGTGATGCTGTGCCATACGTTGATAGCCTGCAAGTGTTCAATGACTGCATGGAGAATCAGAAAATCTTCAACAAGTTACCGGAATGGATAGTTTCGAGATGGAACAGAATGGTCACAGAGGCTCTCGACTGCACTGGGAGATATCCATCATTTGTTAGTTAAGTTTGTGGTTAAGAAGCTCGTGTTGCAAAAAACCCTGTCTCATCGATACATGCACTTAAAAGTCAAGAATGGACTGAGAAACGAGACACAAGGTCCTTTGAGAAACGAGAAACTGCAAGAGGAAAAGGTACTACTCTGACAACAAAAGCTTAGGATGTAACAGTAGGCAAGGGAAACTCAGATCAAACACAGAAAGCCAAATGGAACAAGAACAGTGAGTACACCCCAAAGCCCTGCAGTTTGTGCTCTAAGACCGAGCATCAAATTGAAAAGTGCACCCAATTCCTAGCAAAGTCCTTGGAGGATCGCAAGAAATTCGTACAAGAAAATAGACTATGCTTTGGCTGTTTGAGAAAAGGCCACCTTTATCGAGACTGCAGGAGAAGGCACAAATGTGAAGTATGTAGTAGACGGCATCCCAGTTCCCTTCACAAGGAATGCCCAGTGGTGGAAAATGAAAGCCTACGAAGTAACCAACCAAAGGAGACAGTAGGGTCAGAGGTGGCTTCTGCAGTATCTCACAAGGTGCATCTTGGACAACATAGCAGTACTTCAATGATAGTACCAGTATGGGTTTCGTCAGAACATGCACTTTCAACTAAAGTGCTTACCTTTCCCCATCTTGATACGCAGAGCGATTCGTCATTCATTCTTGATGATGTGGCTAAGGCACTGTTCGTCGAACAGCAACCAGTGTGCTTAAAGCTAGCCACTATGACGACCTCCTCAACTATCGCCAGCAATGTTGTCACTAACCTTCGTGTTCGAGGAATGACACTTTCTACATCTATCATGCTCAAAAGGTGCTACACCAGTTATTTCATTCCAGTGGATCGAAGTCATATCGCTACGAGAAGCACAGCAGAAGTGTGGCCACACCTCCAAGACATAGTGCATGAAATACCAGCTTTACAAAACTGTGAGGTAGGCCTATGGATCGGATATAACTGTCTTCAAGCCCTGGCACCCAAACTGACAATAAGAGCGAAAGACCAAGAACCTTATGCCATACAGACAGACCTTGGCTCAGCTGAGAGTCGGGCAGATCAGCAGTTGATGGGTCAGTGCCTTAGAGTGGCTACACAAGTAGTGCCAAGCTTTACCCCAAAGGAGGCCATCAGAGCCTTGGAGGCAGACTTTGCAGAGAAGCATCATGAAGACAAAGTATGCCCACAAAAAGTCATACAGTTTGTTAGTTTGTTAAAAACCAGCATTGCTCATTGTGATGATGGACACTTGGAAATGCCCCTTCCATTTAGAAGTCGTCAAGAGCTGCTAGACAACAGGAAACTTGCAACAATTCGTCTGCAACATCTTCGGAGAAAAATGAATAGAGATAAGAGGTACCAAGAGAACTACTTGAGTTTTATGAAAGAGGTCATCGATAGGGGTTATGCAGAGAGAGCCCCAGAAGTTACATCACCAGGTAACACAAACAACATTCCTCATCATGGAATCTACCATGTGAAGATGAAAGACAAACTGAGAGTGGTGTTTGATTGTTCGGCTAAGTTTGCAGGCACGCCCCTCAATGAGCATTTGTTGAAAGGTCCGGACATGACCAATGGATTGGTGGGAGTGTTGTGCAGGTTCAGGAAGCATAAAGTGGCTCTGCGCTGTGATATTGAGAAAATGTTCTTCCAGTTCAGAGTGAGCAACGACGACCGTGATTTCTTAAGTTTCTTATGGTGAGAGGACAATGACACAAGCAAGGAACCAGTGGATTTCAGGATGACCGTGCATTTATTTGGCGCGGCATCCTCTCCAGGTTGTGCAAACTTTGGACTTAAGTATCTTGCTAAGCAATACCAGGAAAAGTTCCCTTTGGCCTCCAAATTCATTGAAAGAAACTTCGATGTTGATGATGGTGTGACCAGTATACCAAGCACAGAAGAAGCTGTCAAACTGGCAGAGGAAGCTTCAGAACTTTGCAAGAAAGGAGGACTACGACTGCATAAATTTATCTCTAATGACAGAGCAGAAATGGAAAGTGTATCTCAGTCAGAACGGGCCAAAGAAGTGATAAAACTTGAACTTCGCCTTTGATGAATTGCCTATGGAAAGAGCGTTTGGTATTACCTGGTAGCATCACTGTATGACCCACTAGGATTTGTGGCCCCCGTGGTCTTAATTGGCAAAAGAGTTCTTCAGGAGATGTGCTGTAGTTTAATGAGTTGGGACGATCAAATACGTCAAGACCTGAAACCACAATGGGAGCAGTGGCAAATTGAACTTAAGCTGTTAGAACAACTCAAGATACCCAGATGCTATCATCCACTAGGCTTTGGTCAGGTAATTGAGGCAGAGCTGCACCACGTCTCAGACGCCAGTGCCCAAGGGTACGGCCAGTGCTCATACCTACGACTGATCAATCACGAAGGAAATGTCCACTGCTGTTTCGTATTTGCCAAGTCTAGATTTGCACCTATTAAAGTAGTAAGCATACCCAGGCTGGAGCTAACGACCGCAGTTGTATCAGCGAAAGTTAGTAGCATGCTTAGAAAGGAGCTGGAGTATGAAAATATACGAGAGTTTTTCTGGATTGACTCCATGGTATCACTGGGCTACATCAACAAAGCGGCACGAAGATTCCATACATTTGTCACCAACAGAGTTCAACTGATTCGGGAGAGAACCACTCTGGAACAGTGGAAATATGTGGCTACTGATGAAAACCCTGCAGACTATGCTTCCAGAGGCCTCTGGCAGAGATATCAACTACAAGATGGTTTGATGGACCTAAGTTCCTATGGAAAGTAAAACTAGAGTTCCAAGAAATGAGTACAGAGCTTCAAGCTGAAGATCCTGAAGTGAAGAAAACCGTACTGACCATTAACACGGCTGATGAAAGCTTTCTCGATAGACTGACTAGATATTCTTCTTGGTGGTGCATGATCTGTGGTCTAGCACGCCTCAAAAGGCTTGCAAGCTCCGCTAATATTTCTTTATTTGAAGCAAGGGAACTTACCGAATCCTGGATCACAAGAATAATACAGCAGGCTGCATTCTCGGATGAACTCGAAAGGTTGAAGACAGGTAAAGGACTGCCTAGCACTAGCCCTTTGCACCAGCTTTGTTCATATCTTGATCGTTACTGTTTAATCAGGGTTGGAGGGCGTTTAGGGAATTCCTCTTTGCCCGAGAATGTGAAGAACCCAATTGTTCTTCCAAGAAAGGGTCATATCACCAAGCTTATCATACGCAACTACCATGAGAGAACATGCCACCAAGGAAGGGGACAAACCTCAAATGAGATCAGATACAGAGGCTTCTGGATTGTACGTGGATCAAAGGCTATAGCTGAAGTCATAAAGTCCTATGTCACCTGCAGAAAATTGCGTCAACCAGTGAACGAACAGCAAATGGCTGACTTGCTGACAGAGAGGTCAGAGCCATCCCCTCCATTCACCTTCGTAGGGATGGATTGTTTTGGCCCCTTTAAAGTAAAGAAAGGAAGATCCGAGGTGAAAAGGTATGGCTTGATTTTCAGCTGCTATTGCTCGAGAGGAGTACACATCGAAATGCTCGACGACCTGTCTACAGATTTCTTCATAAATGGTCTACGCTGCGATAAGAGGAGCTGTACGTCTGATAAGGTGCGATCAGGGCACTAACTTCATTGGTGGTGAAAATGAATTGCGACATGCGTTGCAAGAAATGGACCCTGGGACACTGAAAACCTACTTGGAAGTCAACGGGATAAAGTTTCTGTTCAACGCTCCCAAGGCAAGACACGCAGGAGGCGTATGGGAACGCCAGATTCAAACCATTAGAAATGTCCTTAAAGCAACCGTTGGTGTTTCCTCCTCAAGGATGGATGACTCTTCCCTACGTACCCTGTTTTACGAAGCAATGGCCATCGTAAACAGCAGGCCACTATCACCTGTCGACAGTTGTGACCCACTCTCGGAGCCACCCCTCACACCCAACCGTCTCCTTACCATGAAGACCACAGCTCCTCAACGCCCCCCTGGAAGCTTTTCAAAGGAGGACTTGTATGCTAGGAAGAGGTGGAGGCGTGTACAGTATCTACTAGAGCAATTTTGGTCACGTTGGAGAAGGGAATACCTCCTGCTTCTCAACAAGAGGTAAAAGTGGAAAAAAACCCGTAGGAACATGTGCCGTGGTGACGTCGTTCTTCTCGCTGACGAAAACACTCCACGTATGGAATGGCCTCTTGCTGAGGTGTGCGAGGCTCTGCCTGACAACGACGGCTTTGTTAGAAGGGCCAAGGTAACAGTTGGAACAAGGAACATTGACAAGCGTGGAAGGCGTATCGGCGAGCTCTCAGTACTTGAAAGACCTGTGCAGAAAGTTGTTCTCCTGCTAGAAAGCGAGTGAATGTATTCTATTCAGTTTGTTTGATTTCTTTAATGTTGTCTTGTGAAACTATGTAATTTTAATGTAATTTTGGTGGGAGTGTCGCTGCAGGTATTGGCGTAAAAATTACGTAACAAATGTGCAGCGTTTTATTTCAAGATGTATTTCTTCACATATCGCGTGACTCAAATGGTTTGGACGTATCACTGCGCCTCATAAATAAGTTCTGTATTTTTCATGTATATCGTCACGTATAGCTCACATATATGTACTGATCTTATGATTGTTTATCGCTAATATCTCAAGATTTGTTATGACAATTGCAATAACCGATTTGTATCTTGTGTAATATAAATGTAGTACATCAGCATTTGCGCCGTGATACCTACCAGTTGGCGTGGTATCAAACACTGCCTTTTAAACTTTCTTTTCGTCTCTGCGCCGTAAGAAAATAACAAGGTTCCTTCTGCCTGCCTGGCAGCTAGCTAGAAAGTTATATAAGTGCTTGTCCCCAAAGCAGACCAAAGTTGTTGACGACGAATAAACCAGTCCGTACTCAACGCAGTTTTGGGGGTCTGCACTTACAATACCAGTGAGATAATGTGTAGCAGTTAGATAGTAAATACGAGTGAGATTACAAATATCAGTGAGTTAGAAAATACCAGTGGGATAATGTATAACAGCGAGATAATACATGCTGTTAAAGTATTCTACATAATCAAGCATCGACCCAAAACTCATGGTCTTCTTAGCCTAGTCACAGACTTAGGTTTCATCGAGTATAAAAGCCTTGATTGTATTGAGCTTCAGACCTGAGAAACAGCAGAACGACTATTATAATCTAGTCCATTGAACATTCCATATATATATATATATATATATATATATATATATATATATATATATATATATATATATATATATATATATATATATATATATATATATATATATATATATATATATATATATATATATATATATATATATATTTGGGCTAATTGTGCGGCTTATGGAGAGAGGAAATGAAGTTGCTGAGGTATACAAGGCACAGTAGTTGAGAATAAGTATGTGTAAGGATAAGATAAGATAAATCATAAGTTAGATAATTAAAAAATCAGCTATAAGGGTTACTACTCTGGAAGGGTATTTGTATTAACTGCTTAACGTTATATGCGCAAGCAGTGGCAAGCCTTACAACATTCGCACTTGGGGAGCAGCTATAAGCCATGTTAATCTGAATATCTCTCTCTCCCGCACTCTTTCCCACTCTCTCTCTCCCGACTCTCTCTCTCCCTCTCTCTCTCTCCCTCTCTCTCTCTCTCTCTCTCTCTCTCTCTCTCTCTCTCTCTCTCTCTCTCTCTCTCTCTCTCTCTCTCTCTCTCTCTCTCTCTCTCTCTCTCTCTCTCTCTCTCTCTCTCTCTCTCTCTCTCTCTCTCTCTCTAATTGTATATATGCTGACAATAGGGTCTTCATGTTCTCTGTCGGAGTGGTTCATTATCTACCAGAGGTATTGGTACAAGGCACAATAATCCAGCCAATATTTAACCAGATTATGACACATTGCAATGGCAAAAACATTCGGTTTTAATGTTGTAGCCTAAATAGTGCTGGTGAAAATACACACTAACTGTGATGAGGCTTTAACGATACTACCAAACGCATATTTGTGCAGCCTGAATTTGCCTTTGTTGTGATCAAATAAAACGTATCCTGCAAATCGTGATCAAGAGAGACAACACTGTTTATACTAATATTACTCAATATTTGTAGTGTAAATGAAATGACAAGCATAATACCAGAATCATTTTGCTCAATTTAAGTGTTGTATCTGGCAATTGTGAGGTACAGTTAGAGCGGACATTTTCGATAACCATCAACAGGAAGTTGGCAACCGCATCTCTGCTTTTGCGCGAACTTAAATTATAATGACTCATTGAATGACACATGGAATGGCACGAGAAAGTCATTCTGATAATACACAGAATGATATTTATTTGATTAAAGAAACTTAAGTCATAATTGTTACGTTATCACACTGCATTACAAAACAAAAAAGATCAGTTATGTAGCATAATAGAATAAGGTAACATTTCAAAACTTTATAACATATGACATGTAAAATTACAATGTGACAACGCTACTTAATGATGTAAAAAGGGGGTTAACATTAACTATCATTGACGTAACAGTACATTGCAATGACATAATATTAACTTGCAAAATGCCTCTAGAAACAGGTTATATTGATGTTGGCAAGAGGCGAACCAGAGGAAAGCCCACGGACGAGGGGAAGGAAATTCAAATCGCGTGACCCGAAATCCCCGAATCCGTGTGACCAACCTTCCTGGGTACATATGCCAGGCAGACTAATACATCGCAATGTTAATGGCCTACAGAAAAAATAAAGCCATTCAAATGTGCCAAATAAAAACTGCAGCGGAGTGTGTTATTATAGCATAATAAACGGCAACCACATGGCTGAACCTAATTAGCAAGGTCTCCTATGAAATACCTTGCCTGGGCGTATTACTTTACAGGCAACCAGAGATTGGACTTGTTGGAGGGTAATTTTTTGCTTGCATTTGAAGAGATGGTGAGGCTGAACACACTGTTGAATTTGGTCTCTGGGAAGCTTCGCTTGATGAATCAATTTCTATGCCGTCGGCCTGAATACAGTTTGACTGCAGAACTGTTTTCGAAGGTTTTATGGAAACGCCGCCCTTCCTGCAGAAATTTGAAAGTTTGTTAGTTGATGAGGGACCTATTACAAAATGATGTCGTCTAATCTGTGGCTGATTCCGGAAGCCGCGAATGTTTGAGAAGCACTTATTGCAGAACTGTGCTGAATATGGAAAATTTGTCCGAGTAGAAATTGTAGTCGACATGAAGACCAAGCAGATGTCATATTTTGCCAAAAGTGCTCCTTGGCCGAAAGATTTGATGATGGAGATTACAACTGCTTTAAAGCACTGGCGCACATTCATTTGATAGCCTTATTTGTGGTATATTTTCCTTTTCGTTCATGGTCATAGTCTCGATAAATAGGGACTTAAAGCTGTTATTGCATGTTGTATAAGGATTAAAAATTAGTCACATGCTCTCATCGTCCATGTACATTGCTATCGGTATGATGATGTCGAAAATATCCAACTTTTGCAATCATAATGTCATGTGTTGCGGCAGCCTACACACCTACTAAAATGGCGTGTTGCTCAAATAAACCACTATTGCATACATTTCTATTCAGATGTTCATGTCAAAGTAACCGTTTAACTGGAATGGTTATGTGTTAAAATATTATTGTGCCGAAGGTCAGCATCATCTGTTGCGGATGATATGATTGTATTTTATAGTTTGCGGCATCAGAGTAATAAGATACATCGCTCCATAATGTTTTATTTGCTGACCACTTCTTGCATTAAACATAACGACCTCATAGCACGGCGATGTATCAAATGTACGTATAAAAGTCAAAGACGCAATATGCAAAGAAAATATCTCGTCTGAGCAAGTTACCGTAAGACGTCCATGTTAATGTTAATCATATTTAGAAAAAAAAAGGATTGCGCCATAGGTTCTTAGTAAAGTACATCAGCACCCGCCAGCACGCGAGCTGTTCGTTCATTTTCATGGTAGTATTTAATGGCACAACTCTCCTCTTTGTTTAAATCTATGCTTTCAGAAATAAAAAATATTGCTCTCAATTACACGCGACTGTGACGTGTACTGTGAATGACACACCTGGATTGCCATCACTGTTTCGGATCTAATTCGTGTTATGACGATGTGTCTGAGTAAGGCAATGCACATTAAACTGTATTCGTCTGTATAGACCGACTGATACAATCTTATGGTTTACGATAGGATGCGCGGATAACGTTTAGTTCGGTGTTTGGAGGAAGCACTATCGATATGCCTTTACGTAGTAACGGATTACGACAAGTAAAGAATGGTTGATTAAGTCTATGTGTTTACGCATCGCACCGAAAAGCTCATTATGTTGCGAAATTAGCGTCAGCAATATGTTCAAGTTTGTAATGTATAAAGTAGTCGTCCTGTAATGTTTAAATTTCACGAAGGCTACGTGTCGAATATACCTTTCTGATTGTTCACTGTGAGTAAATACTTACTACTTGGCATTCTATTTCGACACGTTAAACACGGATATGATACCCTGAAGTGCATTTAGAGTTTTCGTGAATGCACTGCATAGAGACCTTTCACCTCGTGTACAGACATCCTAAGTTCTACTTGACAAGTATATGTTAGTATTTGGAATGTGTTTCGTGCTTAAGTTCAACCACATCCAGTTTATTACATGTATATAATTAAGCATTATTCGCAACTTAAAACGAGTATGTATCATCCGTTTTGGTGCTAACTGTATGGCACTTAATCTTTAGAGGCTGTCACCAACTCTTTAGTGTATATTTGGCACCCAGGTTGTCTGCCCTTGAAAGTGCCTATGATTACGTTCTAACTGCTCATATGATAAAAATAATATCAGTACATGAGACATTGACGCCACATTATTCTCCCCATTGTCACATCAAAAGACTACTATTGCAGCGTATTGCTCCTGTAGTACTATTGGTAATGCAAATTGTAAATGTTATGATTAATCATAACGTTTCGTTATGTCATGTGACCAATTGACACAACTGAAGTACATTGGCTGCTCGGAAGATTGTTCGAAGTACTGTGGCCATGAATAAAAGCAAATAACCGTCAGCAATGCCACTCATATGTGAAGTTCGTTCTACCAACCAGGACAAATCTTTAATATGTAACACAACTGATTCATCCAGTCTCAGTGTATATGTGACATTAATGATTTATCTTTATCTCACGTAAGTCTTTGTCAATCAGTGGTATAGCGTATTGGTGATAAATGGCAATATTAACAGTAAGTTCCCTAAGCGCGGACAGGGCCGTTTATTATCACGGTAGTAACCTAAATTGGAATACGCTTAAGCTGAGTCTTTGCAGCAGTGAATTATCGGTCAGTGGGATATATATGACATGCGTATCATAGTGGATAAATCGCAATACCATATATTTTAAACTAATAATGTTAATTATGATACAACTCTCTGACTGGGCAATACTAGAGGCTGTCCTGTAATAGAGGCTGTTTTATATGCAAACTAAAAGCTAAGGCCATCTATAAGGCTGGCTCTGAATAGCAAGGTGTAGGGAATGTGGAAGCTTCCATTGTCGTGTACTTGAACATGCATAATCTTTGCATTTGGTAAGAGAGGAGCTAGTATCGTCGAACATTTGACATAAGAACCTATCTGACGGTTGTGGGTATAAATAACATATATGCATTACCTGAAACAACATATAACATATCATATTATATCGGATGCCCTATTACTATTATATAGAGTATTCATAGCTAATAAGACGACCTCGTCCAGCCAATAGAATTTGCGAAGAAAAATTTCACATTTACGTAATGTTATATTCACATGGCATGTGTTGGTGTAAACAAGCGCTCCCTCGAATATTGTGTCAGCTCAAAGATTCTAAATATTTGGCTAGCACAAACTGACCAATTGCAATCCATTGTATGAAAAATAATGTAGCAGTAAACATCATTTGTGTTCCTGATAAGATGGGCCAGCGCACAGGGTGACCAAAAATGGGCACCAGTCGCTCCTCACAGTTTGAGTTATTCAGCTAAGTGCGCTGACAAAGTCCCCTTCACTGTGTTATGGTTAATGCAAAAATGCAGCAACGTACCAAGCCCTGTTTGTCATAGTAAGCCAGTTAATATACTATGCTAATGAATAGGCTGGCAGTGCTTGCTTATCTCTATGGGGCTTGTCCTTGTCGTCAGATAGTTGAAATATCTGGTTCGCCTTTCCAAGTGACCAAACCACCAGCTCTTATAGCGGTCGCTTTTTTATCAGTTATATATGGGGCATCGCATGGGTGTAGTCGTTGTGGGCATAAAGATACAGAGGTGTTGTTGCAAATATTGTAGGCACAATTCATCATTAATTCTACATACATTACGGCCTCGCTGCGAGCTATTGAACAGCGCAAATGTGGTCTTCAATAAATCTCAACAAGGCGTGAAAAGTCATGTTGTGGCAACTATGTCGGCTTATTGATGCACACATGTGCGGGTGCTACTTATACAATTCGTTTTACATATATTTCACTGCATCCGAGATAAAAAATTAACCTACCACTCAATTGTCTCGCGGAGTCAATTCGTTAAAATACATTTACCAGGATCAGGATTACATTATACGCCCACATTAACGAGCGCTTTGAGGTAAGAGCGTTTTGAGGAAAGAGCGTTATGTTTAACCCTAATATTTCGTTTCTAGTACAGTACAAGCGCCCTATAATTTAAACATCAATCAATGTGGACAAATTGATATGTGTGCATGAAATGAAGCGTAAGTTAATAAAAGCTTGTAAAATGTCCGGAATCAGATAGTAACGAGAAGCTGCTGCCAGTGCGAGCTGCGGGTAAAAAAAGATACCATGGTCATCAATATTCACGGAGCTCTCATGTGACCTCAAGCGCAGCACCTTTCATGAAGCCCAAGTTAAAGGCGCTAGCTGCTAAAAAAATCCATTAAGCGTGCGTTTGTCTAAATAGACGCACCGTTATTTTGCCAGCTATATTAGGTTCAAATGCTTAACACATAGACGCGGTCCTAAATCAGGATAGCGCAATGCCAAGTTAGACGTAATTGCAGCTAAACATTGGTCAAGGTCGTCAGTGGTAATGCAAGCTGCGCAGTTCGCTATAGTTTTGCAATGGTTTACTAACAGGATTAGTTATAATGTCGTTCGGTTGATTGTCAATAGTTTTGAAAACGGTTTTCTGCTAAATTGTTTGCGCGACATCCGAATATAACTTGCAGTCTGCCACAATGTTGTTTTCGTTCAACATTGTTGGTAACACAATACCAAAATAATATGATAAAGATTCTGTACATAAACGTGGACATATTGTGTCCTTCCATTCATCGTGAAAATAAGCAATTTCATCAATCAGGCCACATATAACAACAAGTAGAGAAACAACACCACCGATAAATCAGGAAAGCTCGTTTTCCAAAATAATGTGTCTTCTCTCTTCGCGCAATCATATAATAAAGCTTGGTTATCTACATATGCTTGGTTTTTAGGCATAATCTTCGATTTCCTAGGGGAAAGTTACCATTGTTGGAAAAAATCAATTTACTTTGTTTCTCGTTATTTTCATTTCATGGTCAGTTGGATACCAGATATCGATGCAAACGGTTGCCTTTCCGACCAGACACCGAAATAGCTTTGAAATGTTGCCACTAGTGAAATACGATAAGTAATCCAAGTATGGCGCTCAATCTTTTGCAGCAGGTTTAATGAAATTCACCGTTTGGTACCAGCGAAATACACTTCCACGCAACCGTTTATTAAGCAACAAATCGCTCTTAGCTGCGTTTCATTGGTTTTGTATTGCAATAAAAATTTATTTCGATCATCCATTTGAGTGACTGCTATACGTTACCACGCTGTCAAGTTTTAACGTGACAGGAAACGCCAACGACGCTGACAGACTGATGCAAACCAACGGAAAACAGCTTATTATAGACAACTTTTGCAAGGTGGTCAATATTTGAAAAAATCTAATGACTCGTATTAGTCGACGTATATTAATGAATTGAACAAGAATGTCTCCAATCAATAATAGGGATGTCAGATTCTAATTCACAGCGAAGCATTTTGTACAATATCAAGTGACTTGGGCGCGATAGCGCTATCCGAGATGTACACACCGACAATAGCAATTAAAGTAGTCATCAAAAAAGTCTCTCTTTTTGGAGCATTTTCACAAAACCATTTGATTTAGACGAACGATTTCAACCACTTGAGCCGAAATTCCCCTTCAAGCAGCATGCCATATCGACATATGGCCTGAATCGACCTTAGCTTTTATCATGTTAAACCATCAAGTCTGCAAATCGAGCGAGACAGCGCTGTCTATCCCGATGGCTATGATCCATGCCATGTGATGGTATTCAATCAACATTCTCGTGCATCGCCCACAACAATCTGGATTATAAATCAACTCTTTTAGCAAGAAAACAAGTGGAAGCACAAGGCAGTGCGGCTTGAGATTTTAGTACTTGCGATTCTACCTGATCCCGGCTTCAGGTGCCCCTTAATTACCTGCCAGGCTTAAACATAATATATCCGACGAATAACCTGTCATTGTGTATTCTCTTTCTTAAGCTACGGACGGGATGAGCGTATCATCGGCACAGAGACATTAGAGGGCCAGAAAATAATACGCAGACTAATTATATGCATTAGTTGACACATATCGAGTAGAGCTGTTGAAAAGCTATAATTGATGGCTGGCGCTGTGGTAAAGTTGACCTTTTGTCTGAAGATATATTACCAAACGGGTGCCTTACAAATCGTGAATTAACCGATTCGGCTTTGACATATAATATAACCACACAGATCCTGACTGACAGCCAGGTATGGATACACGGTATAACAATACATATATCCTTAGAAGTCCACTTTTAATTGTGTCTTATTTTGGGCTCTAGTACGCAGAACACTACAGCCATTATCACACCTTAACAACACCATTCGCTCTTCCTTAAGGTGGGGATAATTTAGTGCGGATGTGCCATTCTCTCCTTATGTTTGCGGCATAATAGGAAGGCCTTTGTGTAATGATAACGATGCCCATTATTGTGGGATATTGTAATGCCAATTAAGACGTAATTGCATCTATAAACTAATCGAGATCGTTAGATGGAATGCAAATTGTGTCGTTAGCGACAAGTTGGTAATTGTTCACCCGCCGGCTCAATTACAAGGTCGTTTTAGTCATTTGCACCGGAATTTAAATACAGTTTACTGATATAATTGGATCATGAAATACTGTTCTTCGTCCAAGTACATCACTGCTTTTAATAGCTCGCGTACCCGCGAGGCTCAAAAGATAATTTGCTTTCCGCCACGATATTGCACTCGTTAAGCTTAATGACTTAAATAAAAATATGAAAACGATTCTAGGCAACATAGTGAACGTTGTGCCTCATCAGAGAAAACATTTCATTAACAACACCAATTATAACAACCAATCTCTGAAGCCTTGGCAAGAACCAACACCAATATATATAAAAACCTCTGTTTCCAAAATAAGGCATTGCATTTGTCTTTGCATGATCACTAAATATAGTTTTATTTGTTGTCTACACATGTTTAGCTTGATGTAGTAATCTCCCATTCTTAGGGTGAGGTTAAAGTTGTTGAAAGTATTCACGAAACGTTACAACTCGTGCCTGTCATTTGATGGACGGTCGGACACCAGACGTCTCAGCTAATGGTTACCTTTCCGTACTTAGTCATTACAATAGGTTAGAAATTGCGCTGCGGATGCAATGCAATAAATTTGTACCATTATGTCGCTGAGCATATCTCACCTATTTGTGCTGCCAGAATAGGCTCACCTGAAACGCTCTATTTAGCAACCGGTAATGTGTTGCAAAACTGTCGTTAGCCTTTACTTAATCGTTTTAATGACTGCATTACCACGCCATATGTCAGGATTTATTTGATATCAGGCTGTGTATAAACGGTCCAAATTGATACTATCACAAAAATATTACGTTGTACCAGCTTCACTTTAAGCATTGACTATATATCAAAGTAGATACATGTACCAGCTCCATATCGTTAAGTCAATTACAACAGTGATTGTGACCATGTAGTGATATATTCAACGGGACTACTGCTTTGTTTTCATTTGTATGCTGCAATTTGCAATCGTCGACGTCATCTTTTTTAAATCGACAGTGAAGTCGCTGTTTGATTATGCTGCGTGCGACAAGAAGCACTATAGAGGGAAGGAGTGGAGCTAAAGCAATTACGTATACATCGTTTTTAAAACTTCTTATGGTTGCAAGCGTACGCAAGGCTCTATAAATTAGCCAAAGTAATGTAAGAAACGCAAACATTGACTTCCTTGCGATTTACAACAAACACTTACATACCAACAGAAGTGGAAATAAAAATCATGAGCCCAGGTTAGGCATTGGCACGATGTCAGTCGCTATTCGATATTGCATGAATATATGAAAAGCCACTTGCACCGGGTCTCTATGTGTTAAAGTTGTCTTAATGTCTACAAGTAAATGCAATCCATGTGCATCGAAGTATGTGGTATAACAGTATACTGGATCACTCTCAGTGCTGATATCCGTGCCGATATCAGTTCTGATGTCAGTTTGTTCTTTAACATTGTCATTGACATTTAACACTATGCCTGTATTACGATCTGAACGATGAGTTCACTTATCCATTCTACCCATGTTGCGAACCGAGTCACTAAGAAAGTGCTCAGTGCGTGAGCACTTACCTCATAAAAGAACCGACCCTTTCTTTGTGCGCATTGATGTCTTTCAACAAATTGTGCATATAAAGAAAATGTTGTCAATCTTGAAACGTTGAAGTGATCAATGTATTAGTGTATATTCGAGGATGATTCAACTTAGGGTAAGGAGCAAGTAATGTGGCCAACAAGTAACTGCTTGGCATTATGCTGAACCTAACTAATGCCAAACAGTACTTTAGGCCGGTGTCTGGCTGCAGATGTAACTGATACGGCCACGTTCCATGCTTTTATTGACCTCATTGAGCTACTCTATCTATCGTTATTGTCGTCCAAGTACTATGCCAAAAGTAACAGGATGGACACGTCGTAAACGCCTTGATTGCGCGCTAATGTCTTTTGCGTGGTTCTTGGCTCTGATTGCAATTGATTTGCAATATTCCACAAAGCAAAATATCGCATGCATACTCATTTTCGACTAGGCGTGATTTCTTGTGCCTATAATGGTTATTGATGCTTTTAGACATATCTTAAGAACAAACGTAAGGTTCCTCTGAAGGTCTGAAGTTTCAACATAACCGCACAACGCCACTTGTTAACGATGGGTGCTTTAGATAAGGTCAAGCCCAATATTAACGATACTTCCAGTAGTTACGTATTGCCACGGAGTACAATACCGCCTATGATTGTACGATTGTTATAATGTATGTGATATCTATCGTACACTGTGTATTGATATGCCCATCGATAGAGTACGCCAATACATATCAAATATATTTTCTAGCGACAAAACTGATCTATGCAACGGATCAAGAATAGATACGGTAAATAATAGCTAACTGTATGTATAATTTAATATTTTTCAATCAGCATTAAATATCAAGCCAACACTGAAGTGTTATATCAACAATTGCAAACTATCCCACACCCCCACTTCGCTTGCAAGCTATGTTACACAAATACATTATGAATTCATGCCGTTTTAAGAAAGGAAATATGACAACAATGTGTCAGCTAAAACTAGAGGTGTTTATTCTGATTCAACACATGTAACGTGTTCGTTAATCACGGTGTGCAGGTGGTAGAAGTAAACCACGGTCTGTGTATCCCTGACGGAGGCTGACCATCATACCGGGTGAATAGGATAGGTCGTCGTCCAAATAAACGCAAATGTAAAATAATCACGATCCATTTGGCACGCTAGAACGTCGGAATGGACGGTTATCTGGATTATCAAATAAACTAGAAAGCTTGTTATTTGCTAAGTTAATCTAGGGAGCACATTAAGGGCATGAAGTACTATTTACTGCTGCCCGTTCTGTGTAGATTAAAGCGTTATCAATAATGTTTGCGTTCCATTACGGTAATTACGTAACTAAACATGATTGGAGCCTGAACACGGCACATTGCGAATCATCGCCTACTTTACACAAACCTGTTCGGCAGCCTTAATCCTTGTCCATGATAATGCAACGTATCATAGGGGGTTTATCGTTAATAATTATCAAAACAGATGGATCTATCCTCTCAAGATTACGCATTAGTATTACGTGAAGATCGATATACAGTTTGGCTGCATGTGGTAATGAAGTATCAAATTCATGGCTGAGGGATGCCTGGCTAAAGCACGTCTGGCGTGAAAACGCCTAGCCGAAGGACGCCTGACCGAAGAACGCCTAGCTAAAAAACGCCTGGTGGAAGGACGCATGTGCGCGAGGATGCGTGATGGAAGGACGCATGACGGCATGACGCCTGGCTGAAGAACGACTGGCTGAAGGATGCCTGACTGAAGGATGCCTGACTGAAGGACGCCTGGCGTAATTCATTGTCGATATCGATAAATGATTTATAGCAAATTAATAACAAATAACCATGGGTGCTTGTTTGCTTCTATGGATCACACACAGCAGTTTTGTTGAATATTCAGTCAAAAACCACAATCCGTTCGGTAACACGACACTTAAAATATAAATTAAACATTGTTGATAAAATTACGTCCGGTGTTAACTACTATGCGCTCCCAAAGAATGGCATAAAATGTTTTGAAGTACAATGCCTGAATAACAGGCATGCGACTCCAAAAAGGTGCTGTTGCATTACTTTAGGCATAAGGCACCCGGTAAGTCTCACTACACCCAAAGTGGACTTCTTTTACTCCGATAATATTACCTGGCGTCTGCATGTCATCTCATATGGCAAACTAACAGAGTTGCCATAAAGTGGTCCTGACAAATTATGTATGAGCGTTACAAAGGAACACCGATCTAAAGAAATAGTAAGTAAATTCTTTGAAACTCAGCCTCTGGTCGAATGAAACACACTTTCGGTTCGTAGATAGCATTGATTTACTATTTTGCTATAACTGTTTGCCCTGCACACTGTCAAGTGAAATGGGTTTAAAAGAACCGCCAAGGATTTTCTGCTTATGCAACTATTAAGATGTAATGATGGTTTGACCTCGCCCTCCCACTTATCTACCGACAGCTTAATATTTCCATATCAAAATATCGCAAACAGACAATGCAATGCCTGTTAGGACACAATTAAGGCAGTAGTATAGGCAATGGTGGTTCGAGCACACCCCTAATAGAGACCCCCACCCACCGACGATAAGGAATCCCCACTTCAGAGCATAATCAACCCACTTCGACTATTCTTTTCGGGGTCTAAGGTCTCAAGAGCTGACAAACGCTGGCCAAGGATTAAAGCTGCGACTTTATCAGTAGGCTGTGAGTCGCAGGGTTAGGGGCAGCCATGAGTCGCAGGGTACAAATGACACAAATCAAGTCGCGACGAAATCGCAGGGTTTAGGGAGCCACGAGTCGCAGGGCACAAGGAACCACCACCTAGCAGACCACTAGTCATAGGTGGGTATTTCGTCGCGACTTGATTTTGTGTCATTTGTACCCCCTTTTGAACTAATAAAACATTAGAGTAATGACGCCCCACCACATACGCGCGAAACAGGCAGCCGACTCAAGAAAAACGGCCAGGCCCTGCCAATCCACGGACGAATGTCGCCTTCGACAGAAAAACGCCTTCGACAGGACGTACAAGGAGATGTATGCAAGAATGACAACCATGGTGGACTGTGACCCAGACCCTCCGCCGACTCCATCCCCCGACTCTGGTCTGAAATGGCGAAAGCACCGGCCCCACACCCCAGGCCCGCCTTCAGGAAACCACTCCCTTGTGTAAGGCCGGTCCCAGTTCCCCAAACAAGCCTCAGACCAGTTCCCACTCCCCACCTCAAATTCAGAAGAACCAAGCGGGCCATCAGTAACCAACTTCGAGGCTGAGTCATGAACGTTCCCGAGACTCACCCCTACGCCCCAGACCTCCTGACCTTCCAGAAAGGCGTGCAACCCCAGGTTCGTAAAGTTCTGGCAGAGGAGCTGAACCGGCTAGGTGGCCTCAAAACCCAGCTTGCAGTCAAAGTAAATCTCTACAAGACCGACAAAGATGGTGTCACGGAGTACACAGAGCCAGTCCTATGAAACAAGCAGCAAACGGTTCTAGGCGAAGAAGACATTGACTCCGCGATAGACCAGGCCGGCCCCCAAATCCAGGAGATGCTGGAGAAGTGGGTTAACCTAGGTTCTGGGTGGGTCTTCGAGGCGGTAGAAACCATCTGGATCGACATCGCCAAGTATCAACCACTCAAAGGCGGCTTCTACCTCCCTCTACCGCCACCACTGGCAAAGAAAGAGGCCATTATAAACGTAAAGAACTGGAACGACATCGGCATTCTATGGGCTATTGCAGCCGCACTGTACCCAACTGCCAAAAACCCCCAGAGACCATCAAAATACAACATCCAGTGGCTCCTAGATAAGCTAAAGGGCTCAGGTGTGGCGTACCCATCCCCGTCTCCCACGACGAAAAAATCGAAAAGGCTCTTGACCTAGGCCTGAACATATTTGGCTGGGATGGGAAAGCTGTCATGGTCCACCGGATCAGCAAGCATCTTGGCAACTGTATAAACCTCATGCTGATCGAGAAGGATAGAGTATGCCATTACAGCTGGATCAAAAACCTGAACCACCTACTCTACGACCAGACGAAAACACGAGTGCCGTAAATTCTTCTGCAAACGCTGCTCCACGGCTACACCACCTCGAGTGTGCAGGGGTCGGCCAAACAGCCGTGCGGGTAGACATGCCAGAGGAGAGGGAAAACATCCTATCCTTCCAGAACTGGCAAAAGCAACTCCCGTCCCCCTGCGTCATCTATGCTGACTTTGAGGCGCTCACAGTGAAGCTCCCAGGGCCAGCACTCAATCCAGAAAAGAGCAATACCCAGAAGACCCAGGAAGACCAAGGCTGCGGGTTCGGCTACATAGTGGTGCGATGCGATGGAAAGACCTCTCCCCAAGTAGTCTACAGGGGAAGAGACACTGTGGAGAAGTTCCTCATAGCCCTACAACAAGAGGAGAAAAAGATCAAATCAATTCTCTCAAAGCCAGTCCCCATGCGGATGACCAGGGAGGACCAAACAGTCCACAAGACCGCAACCCAATGCCACGTCTGCAGCAAACCACTACTCACCGACCAGGTCCGCGACCATTGCCATATAACCGGCAAGTACAGAGGGCCAGCCCACAACGCCTGCAACCTAAAGCTTAAGCTGAGCCCCAAGACAACCCCCATCCCCGTGGTGTTCCATAATCTGCGGGGCTATGACTCCCATCTCCTAATGCAGGGCATAAGCAAGGTAGAGGGAGACATCAACGGTATACCCAACAATATGGTAAAGTACATATCCCTATCACGCGGACAGCTCCACTTTATAGACAGCGCACAATTCCTCCTGGCCTCTATTGACAAGCTGGTCTCAGCCAACAGCCCAGACGCGTCACCATAACGGCAGAGTATGAGCCAGACCAGGCAAAGCGAGGGCTACTCCTATGCAAGGGAGTCTTCTCCTATGAGTTTATGGACAGCTGGGATAAGTTTGATTCTCCCCTCCCGCCCATCCAAGACTTCTACAGCTAGCTCTCGGAGCAGGGCATATCAGCCACAGACTACGCCCACGCGCAAAAGGTCTGGAGCACGTTCAGTTGCAAGAACATGGGCGACTACCACGACCTCTACCTTGAACAGACGTCTTCCTCCTAGCCGACGTGTTTGAAACCTTCCGGAAGACCAGCCTAAAGCAGTACGGCCTGGACCCAGCCCACTGCTATACCAGCCCAGGCCTCTCGTGGGATGCTATACTCAAGAACACAGGGGTAAAACTCGCACTCCTCACGGACTACGACAAGCACCTCTTCATCAAGAAGGGTCTGCGTGGAGGAATAAGTATGGTCTCGCGGCGCCATGCCAAAGCGAACAATCCCTACGTAGGAGACTTTGATCAGGACAAGCCCACAAGCTACATCCAGTACCTCGACGCCAACAACCTCTATGGATGGGCAATGAGCCAGGCCCTACCCACCTCGAACATTGAGTGGGTGGACTGGCCAGAGTCGCTCCCCAGAATAGTCTGCACCCACCCTGACGATGGGTACATCCTTGAGGTCGATTTAGATTATCCAGCTGAGCTTCACAACGACTACCCCCTGAAACACCTGCACGACACGTCCAATTTCTTGAATCGCTGTTCGACCAGAAGCGGTTCCACCATGGGATGAAGTGACAGTCACAAGATATATAGGCTGCACGTTAATAAGGTGTCTCTATCCCCCTTTGATACAAAGTGATGGATAGCTTCGGTTGGTGTACACACCCTAGCCTACGGGCATAGCCGCACCCAGGCCTTCCACCCAGCATAGATCGACAGGCAAGACGGGGTGTATCGTATTCAACCTAAAGTGTATCCACACCTTCCACCTCCGACCGGCCACTGACGGGTGATGGTGAACTTCCCGCATCACTGTTGGACACCTCTCCCTGACCCTCGCAATCAGGAGGTCATCCACCTTCTCACATATACCGCCTATAGTCAGACTGGTGGTGACCTGGGGAGAGCGTAAAGGAGTGGTCTTCCTGGCCTGAGGGAGTTTGGGTGTGGGAGCGGCACAACCCGGCGGAGGTGGGGGCTTGGTCTTCCTAGCTCGGGAAGGTTTATCTAGCACGCCTTTCTCAGTCGTACCAGCCTCAACGTGATTCGCCATCCGGGCCTTCCTGCCCTCAAGCCTCTTCTTCTTATGAAGGAGGTTGGTGTGGTTAACCCTTTCGTATCCACAATCCATACATAATTTTAGGTTATTTTTAATGCCCTTCTGGCACTCTACACAAAGTCGATTTACAATCCCTCGCTTAATCTTAAACCTGTGCATTGCGCAAAAGTCAAATTTACAGGGCCTGTCACAAGGGTCTCTCTTCCCGAGTAATATCCAGGGGCACTTTCCAGTTGCTTCAATTACTACCTATCTGCCTTTTCTTTAATTGGTAATACCGTATGGCGGTAACTGGGTGTCAGACGGCACCACAAGCAGCTCCTCCTTTACAAAGCCACGGAGCGGTCCATCCAACAAATAGTAAAGTACAGGCTCACCAGATTTAGTGACAGAGCGCCCAATCCGGTAAACATTGATTGACCACACAGGGTCAGTGGCCCGCCGCCGCTGGTCTTGCTCGACCTGACCAGGCTGGTAGAGGTAGCGAACGCCAACACCAGAGGGAATCTTTTGCTCTTAAACCCCCAGCGGGCGCCCTGGTAGGACTGCAGAGGGCTTTTGTGCAACTCGTTTTACTTTTATAGCATCTTAAGGTTTTTTTCCAGTCAAGCGGGTCACCTCATTATTTATTGCAGAGACTACAGCCTGCAGTTGAGAAACCCACTCCGTCAATCGTGTTCCAGTATCCTTTAACTCTATGGCATTCTGGTGACCAAAGAGTTGCTCAGCCAGTGTTCGGTTAAAGCATTCCACTATGGCCTGATCTCGATGGATATTCACACGGCCACGCCTGACTGATACTCCATGTTTTACTAACAGCTGATTCACTGCTCCCATAAACTCCCGTCCGGGGTCGACCTGAGGTAGTTTGGGCCACCCCAGCGGTCCTCGATTGTATATCCTCTCCAATGCACCTGCGACCTCTTTAGCCTCTTTTGTAGTCAATGGCTCAGCTGCTTTGTAGCGCGAGGCCACATCAAACACTGTTAGGGCATACTGTCCGGCGCTTTACAACGTCATGAGGAAGAAATAAGAGATCGGATTGGGGAACCTCATTAGGGACAGGGACATCAAACTTTGGCCTGGGAATGTGTTTTGGCACTGGCAGGTAGATTTGCCATAAAGCTTGCTTTGTTAGCCACCCCCTGGCAACTTCCTCAGAAACCCTTGCTTCTGTTGCAAGCTTCTTGATAGCTGTTATGCTTTTCCAGTAGCCCTTAGGACTATAGTATATCCTCTGCATGTGACGATCCATACAAAGTAAACGCCCAAGTCTCCAAATGAACTAGTTAGCAAGCCATTCGCAGCCATACCCAGTATAATGAAAGCCACCTCACGCCCTTTTTGATAACCTGAGGGCTCGTAGGAGTCTGAAAGCTGTGGCTCAGAGCCCAGCGGGTCGACGGTTTTATTCGTAATCAGGGAGTACTCAACCATAACCTCGTCCGCATCCTTAAAAGTATGCTCGGCATGTCCCTGGCGGCGCAGTTGCTCATTGATGAAGTCTAAACGCTCAGTTCTCTTCTTGGCCCATGCTGCCTGAGCAGATTGAAGCTGCTCGATTGCACTATCAAGGCGTTTACGTTCCGCGTCCACTTGGCTGCCTCTTAATTTAGAGATAAAAAAGTTGCTCCCAGAGATAAAAAAGTTGCTGTGGCGTAAACCAGTTTGAAAGGAAAATGCAAGCTGTTACGCAATAAGCCAATTAGCGCGGTAATCCCTAGACAAATTTTAAGTACAAACAAAACAGCGGGCCTGTCCCCAACGGAGTCGTATGACGATGCGGATGGTCACAAAGGACGTGTTTATACAGAGTCACAGTGTCTGAACATACATTTAAACCATTCCCATTACAGCCAATTAAACTATTAACAATCAGTCGGGACACCCAACAGACTAAAACAACAGTAAGCTTATTTTGAAAGCTGAAAAATAAACAGATATTGAATCTGTGCGCATCGGCGCTTTACTGAACAAGAGAGGTTGTTTCAAAAGTGTATAGCGTTCGGGAACCAGTGCGGGAATCGCATCTGACAAGAACACTGAAATACCAAAAGCATACGCATTACGCATACTCATATTAGCATGTGCATAAACACCACAATACACATTATAACACATCTTCCAAGAGAAAGCACAACGTTTAGCAACAGAAAGTTATCACAACGTGTACAGTCATAGAGGTCAGACGAGATAAATGACTGCATTGGGAGTGTACACGAGTGATAGGAGCGTTCATGGGATGCGCCCGTTTAGCAACATCCCAGCTTCAACTCCAAGTTAACTTTGGATTCCAAATAAGCCTCAGCAATCTACCTGCTCTCGCGGGAAATATAAAAATATTAAGCAAATCTCTAATTTTCTAATTTAAGCGCAATGTTCATATAAATTTAACCTGATTGACAAAAACAGCTGATTAAGGGAATTAAGTGAAATAAAAATGTACTTACAGAAAGGTAACCAGGAAAGAACGGATTCTCCACCAGATGTTGTGGCTATATTCTCTTGATGGCTATGTGTAGTTGTAGAAACAAGTCAACGACGTTGTAGGGGGCCGAAATATAAACTTCTCTTTATTCAGTTTAAGGTTCTTTTGATGACTGCCGAAAGGTGTGCCTGAAGACTATTGTAGGAGGAGATACCAGGAGATGCTGCTTGTTTGAGGGCTTGCTCGGGACTGTCTAAGTTGGCGGGCCGCCACTGTGTAGTTACGGTTGAGGCTTAAAGCCTTTAATTAGGTGACCA
This sequence comes from Urechis unicinctus, assembly GCA_034190875.2. Lineage (NCBI taxonomy): Eukaryota > Metazoa > Annelida > Polychaeta > Xenopneusta > Urechidae > Urechis > Urechis unicinctus. Next base: position 4,792,045 of record CM067348.1, on the reverse strand, counting down.
ACGAGGGCACGCGTAGCGCGTTCCTCATGGTATTAACAGTCGAGACCGTTATGTAAACGCGTCCGGACGTATTTGCGTCACTGTATAAGAAAGCGTCTGGACGCGCTAGCGTCTTTAAAACAAGGACGAAAAAACGTCTGCCTATATCCGCGTCTTACTCTGCATGGAAGTAAACGACGCAGATGCGTCAAAATCTCCGGCATTACGTCACAGACTTCCGCTCGCTCGAACCTTTGACCACTACTACTCATTCGCAGGGTTATCGTGCGTCCATAATATGATAGTAGATACAACTAAGCAACGGTCATGTCGACAGTAAATACAGAACGACGCGACATTTGTCACTCCCATGTGGATGGAGGGGGTGTCAATTATAATGCTATATTATTCAGAAGCAAAAACCTAACGATTTCCACCCCCCACCCCCCCCGCCCCACCTCCCTCCGTTTGTACTTTATGGATAGTTTGTCTCCGAGCCGTTGGGTTCTCCATTGGGGGTTCTCAATATTTATGCATGCCGCACATTCCGCGGCCAGAACGAGGCCATGGGTGGGCAGCCCCGTTGACCTCCGACCTCGTTAGCCGGACCGCAGCGAGTTGTAAACATGTCATCGTCTGCCGCTGTGTCTCGACCAAATAGCCAGGGCACGAAATTGGCAAATATGTGAATTGGCCCTCCATTTTTTTTCAACTGGTCCTTCAACAAAATGAACTGGCCCTGCCTTTATTTAACTGGTCCTCTCAATGGTCTTGTTATTCACAATGCCGAAAATGAAGTGAAAAAACTGAGTGAAGGTGGACTTTTTCTAGTTCATCACCGTCGCATTTAGGTAAACGTTTGACAAACTTGTCCATTGTTAAACTTGGGAAAAATAATTTGCGCGAAGTATCAAAATCAGCGACGCATAGAAGACATGTAACGCCGGGAAAATTCGACACTCACATGCATTATGCACGTGACATAGACTGACCTATAAAACGAGTTATACGATCTCATTGATAATCGTGTGTTTTCGTCAATACGGAAATAACCGAAGTACTCTAGATGAAAGCTGAGGTCAAGTCAGTTCACAATTTCAAAAGATCGCGCGATTGTCAACATGTTTATCTTTTGACGTCGAGCATGGTTACAGAATAGTTATCGGCCTGGCGGACCCACTACTTTGACAAATGAGTCGGCGGAATAAACATTTAGTCGGCGCGCGCCGACTAGAATTAGCCAATTTCGTGCCCTGAATAGCCATCGTTATTTTTGCGTTCCGTTTTGTAAGAGTGATGGAACAGTTAACCCAGATATTTCATTTCACCGACTTCCAAAAGATTCTACAAAAAGAAAAGCCTGGCTTCACAAAATATGGCGAAAACAAGGTCCAGAACACGGGTTCATGGTGAGTTGTTTACAACTACGATCTAGAACATGTGACTGCGAGCGATTATAAGAAGGCTTGAGCTATTTGAATAGTTTCATGTGTTTTAAGGAAGTAAAGCACATAAGAAGGAATACGTTGATACTTTTCATATTTATTATCTTGTTTTCATAATGTATATGCACTCCAGGTATCAGACAGCACGTCTGTGTGTTCTCTCCATTTCACCAAGGACGATTTCAGATGGACGACCAGCCCCTGCCTGTCAGTACTGATCTTGACATCCAGATGATTGTGGAAGAGAGTGACAGCAAAGAAGTCAGCTAGAGAAGTTGCTACAGGATATGCAAATCAAGTATGAAGAATCACAAAAACAGAATCAGGCCATGAAAGATCAACTACAGATCGAAAAGTTCGGTATTTGTCGGTTTTCCTATGATCCTGACATGGTACGGTTTTATACTGGGTTCAAATAGTTCAGGAACTATCTTGACTTTGTAGCTTTTTTTGAATACCTACAGCCGGTGGCTAAGAACATGACCAGTATGTACTATGTTCCTAGTACAGATGTTACAATGTGCAGGTAAGCCTAGAGGCATGCAACTCATTGATGAGTTGTTTTATGTTTCTGTGTCGTCTAAGGGTTGGGCTTAAAAACTACAGACTTAGGAGTCAGATTTAGCCGGTGCTAGGTCTGGGGTAGTGAAGTCTTGGCCAAATCTTCTGGAATGACTTTGAATCCCCTGGACTTGAACTTCGCCATCTGGTAGAGCACATCACCAATATGCCCACACTGACCACTAAGGCGTATAGTACAGCTACAGGAGGCTGTTAGGACTGCTGTCGGCTCCTCTGTAGATAATGTGATCATCATTGGGAATATCAATTGCATTCAATGATTATTTCTAAGATTTCATATTGATTGACTTGTTTTTGAGTTAATTCATAGAGATAGCATGAATTTGCAGATATTTTGAAACATTTCACCTCTTAATTTTATCCATGCACTACCAACCACATGGTGTGGATTTTATTATCACTATCGGGGCGATGCAGTGGATATGTTCTTAACTCTGCAAGAAATGGAAAAAGCATGCCAGATTAGTATCTTAATGGTTGTATAATCAGGAAATATTAGTGAGGATTATATAAGTGTGAATCATCATGCCTTCATGCATACCATTTGTTGTCAAAAACAATTCTACAGCAGCATCTTTTCTCCTTATGTTCAGTTTTGATCAATAAAAAATGTAGTCGAGTTTTTTCCTCATGCATTTATACTATGAGCTGGCCTTGGGACTCGCAAGACTTTCTGGGGCACAGCAACAGAACTTGTTGCACAACCTATTGTCTGGAATGACGGCCCATGTGTGTGTGTGATTTTATGCAATTTCTAGCCCTGGTACTAGTAGTAACTTCGCCAGGTTAGTACATAACACAACACATCCAAATTCACCTACACGAAACTAAAGGAAATTGTATCTGTTGATTCTGAACTACATTTGTGGACGCGTTGACGAATTACCGAAAACAAAACTTGTTGGGACCATTAGACGTCATTGCGTCCATTTTGATCAAATATAACGCCGAACATGCCCTTGTGAAAATAGAAGATTCTTATGATTAGAGACGTCCTTTATTGTACTTGGTAGTGGAAACGGAACAAGAAAGCCACCAAGATCAGCGAAAATACTTGTCATACATCTTTATGAATATTAAAATGAGTTAATTTGGACTTGAATGTATACCTTCCTAAAACGTCGGATTCCTCTTCAATTTTCGCTTGGCGCGCAAAAAGTAAACATCTAGTATCGCAATAGAAAATGTTAAGTGGTGCAACAACGCCGGAACTTCAGTTTGCACCGCTCGAGGGTGCTCTTTAATGGCCATGACGCCGATATTTTACCGTTTTTCCCAGTTGGTATGGGCTGACGGGGATAAGGCAAGACGGAGAGAAAAAGACGCAAATACGTCCGGACGCGTTTACATAACGGTCTCGACTGATTAAGTTTGTAGGGTATTAAGGAGGTAGGGCTTTAAGGTTTTCTCTGCAGCCGCATATTTTAGATAAATGATCCACGTCACAGGTGTATCACAAGGATCGAAAGAAGTATAAGGAGACGGTGGCTTGGGGTTGGGCGGGGTTTGAGGGGCTTGAAGACGGCGACTATGGCGCTAACGGGAGTTTTAATAATTGCCTGGGCTTGGAACAGGAACATCACGGTCCTTGGTTGGGAAGACCGAGTGGGACCATGGAGAGGCCGATGGGAGCGCTCTACTGTTGAAAGCTCTTTATGATGAGATTGATAACCCCTCGTCCTAATCCCGACTTTATCGAGAAGAACGACGCTAAGTTTGCCCAGTTTATACAGGACCTCGACCGCGTGAAGAATGGTACTTACATGGGTTGTCGAGGTCCTGGAATGTTTACGCTTGAGGACCTCTATGGATAAAGACCCTGGAGGTTGGTATTATAGGTAATAATGGTTCCCCTGCGATTTCGTTGCGACTCATGGCTGCCCCTAACCCTGCGACGCACAGCCTACTGGTAAGGTCGCAGCTTTAATCCTTGGTCAGCTCTTGTCAGTTCTTGAGACCTTAGACCCCGAAAAGAATAGTCAAAGTGGGTTAATTATGCTCTGAAGTGGGGA